>CM062607.1:4340000-4761987 GCA_031470985.1 Agastache rugosa | reverse complement strand
AAATCGAGCTGAAAATAAGGGGAAAATTGAAAAAAAAAATAGAGTTGTCCTTAAAAAAAAAAAGTTAGACCGGGTACCCGTTACCTTGGTCGGGTATACTTAACCGGGTATTGGATACCCTGTTGGCTAAAACGGAACGGGTTCATCATTTTTGTTGGGAAAATTATAAGGTTTCGATTTGATACCAAAACCCAACTGATTCTCCAACCGAATAGATGATCGCGCCAACCTAAATAGTGTTTTCCAAATTTCGCCCGTTTCGAGCCTTAGATGTTCTAGGTTTTACGAGCGGGTTAAGGAAGCGGAAGACAATGAATCCGACCCGAGTGTGTCTACGAGCGGGAGTCACACAAGACAAGAATGGACGACTCGTGTTCACAATGAGTCACTAGCAAAAGACAAGAGCGTCAACCTTCACTCGAGTGATCCAAATGAGCCCGATCAAGCCGAAGATAATTCGAGCCGAGTTCAAAACACTGGTCCAACAGACAGAACAAAGGAACTATCTCTCGAAGACTCCACGTCGAGACAGTCCGGCTTCCGAATTCAAAAGCGCCGGCTCCAAAGGCGTAAGATCCCGGATCGGTAGGAAGTCAACCTACCTCGACCAATGAGGATCGCGACGCATCCTAGACTTCAGAACCTAGGATGTGACACAAATGAAGACAGGTGCAGATACGCCCAACGGCAGATCTTATTTAAGAAGAGTAGGTAAGATTCAAACGGCTCCTCCAACGGCTAGTCTTGAATCTCTACCTATATAAACCCGTCTTCAACCTCAGGATCAGATACGAAAAACTCTCTACAAGCTTTCACTTTCTGAATTCATTATTCTTTCAAAAGCTCCCAAGCAGTTCTACATAGATCAAAGAACACTTTATCTTAAAGTGTTTCTAGTTAAGAAACTGCATAGTTTTTTCGTCTGTTCCCTAGGCCAAACTCATTGTATATCTAAAGCCTAGATTTCGAACGAGTTCATCTCTCTCTGAAGTTCTTAATTGTAAGAACTCGTTCACAGTTGGAACCCCATACCCAAACCCAAACCCAGAAAGGTTAGGTAAAGGTACGCTTGCTCGAAGCGCGTAATTCGAGTGGATAGGTTCTTCAGTACCCGCAAACTGAAGGTGTATAGGCTTGACAGCCGCCCGCAACCGTTGGAACACGCCTCGGGTTAGAGTTGTGAAGTTGCTTGGTACTTGGAAACCAAGTGGTAGTGGATTACCAACGAACCCGGTCGCGGACGTAGGAGGTGTTACTCCGAACCACGTAAAAACTCGCGTGATTCTCTCTCTCTCTTTACGTTTGTTTTATATTCACTCGTGCACTAACGCCTTCATATCATTGCATACTTGCTCAAAACTGCACACACAGCTGATCTCCAAAGACAATTGTGTCTCTCGAAAAGTTGCATAACTCCGACTAAGCCGAAAACGATAAGTTAATATTTTCAAACCGAGTTTTTCTAAGTAACCGAGCTAAATTTTCAAACCACCACTTTCCGCACCGCCACCGAGTTGTTTACCCACCGACCCTCCCACCGGATCAATAACCGAGCTCTCACTCAACTCCGTTTTAACTTGACAAAAGTTTAGAAAAATCTACTTGGTGTATTCACCCCCCTCTACACCAAGTACTCGGCTCGGGGACCATCAATTGGTATCGGAAGCGATTGGTTCAAAAGACCACCGTTTCGTATCAAGAGATCTCTCTTGACACTCGCGTCGATGGTCAATCGAACGGATCCGTTTTTCGAAAAACTCACTCTAGTGCATTCCGTACATCTCTTCATGGATTCCTATCTTAACAGAACCTTCCCAACTTCTCGGTTGATGATTATGCAATGCGGAAATTCGGATTGAAAAGCTTCCCGTGTGCGCATCACGATATGATGTGGGACGTCATTTCGTACGAGACCCATCCTCATTTATAAACACGGAAATGAACTTGTACTGCTCAAGAAGGACAACCGAATACCGGCCAACTCTCAAGCCAAAGAAGGAATATTCTTCCGAAGAGCGAAAGCAAGCTGGTGCAGACGCTTCGCAAGGAACACCATCTCTTCAACGGTCTCAAACGCCTACACGAGCAAAAATCATCAATTGCGAGACAGCCAAAGAGATGTGGGAAACACTCGCCAAGCTATGTGAAGGATCGAAGAGATCAAAGAAAACAAATTCACAATAGCGTGCCAAAAATTTGACAACTTCAAGCGGTAGCCAACGAGTCCATCGAAGCGATGGAGCTAAGGTTCTCAAACATAGTCATTGAGATAGAGACAATCGAATCGGGAAGTATACCCAATGAGAAAAGAATCTAAAGGTTCTTTCAAATTTCTGTTCACTGAATGGAACAACTTTACAAGGTAGTTCACCAAAGTCGAAGTGACTTGGGTGATCTATCTACGTAAAAGATTGTTCTCACTCCTAAAAGCCAACGAGTACAACTTGAAGATCACTCAAGAAGAATCTTCAAGGCATGTAATGACGGAGAACTCACCCCAAAATCCAAAAGAAATAGCTTTCGAGCCAACTCGAAAAGTCGGCTAAATGCCAAGATGTTGAGTCCTCCAAGATGAAGAAGGACAAAAAGGATATGAGCAAAGAGGAACTACTCGAAGAAATTGCCATGATGGTGAAAAGTTATAACGGACTCGCAACACCGGCAAGGGCAAATACAAGAAGTTCTTCAGAATTACGAGATAAGTACGCGAAATTACGAGAAGTCACCGACAAACGAACCGAAGAAGGTTGCTTCAATCAGAAGGAACCGTGACACTACCGACAAGATTGTCCAAAGTTGTCCAAGAAAGATAAAGACCAATTAAAGGCTAAGGCAAATTCGACCGCGGGAGAGCTTATATTGCCGATGAAGAATCGTAGTGCAATAAAATGGATGATATGCCATTTTCGTACTCGGAGGAAGAAGCCACGATGGCCAATCATGAACCCGATTGGGATACTTGCTTCATGGGACAAACAGACGGCATCGATGAAGATGAGGTAACTTCTCGAACTCTAAATCTATCTAACACCTCACCATCACACGAACACTCTACACGAGGACTCGAGAATGGAATACCCGATTGGAGTTTAGAGAAAGTAATGAACGATTCCAAGGAGCTTCAAGAGATCCTTGACGTCATTATGTGTGAGAATGCCGAGCCGAAGATAGAACCGGAAAAGACAAAAGTATCGACACAACTGATACAACACCCTCCAAGAGAAGTCGTTTCACTAAAAGACGAATGATGAAACAAGATCACTCGATGAAGAAAGTCAACACCGAAAAGACACGGTGATAGAAGATGTGGAAAGGGTCACACCGAATCGGAAAGGAAGTCAGTGAGATCATCGAGTGAAGAACACCGAAGAGGTACTATCTAAGAAGATAGTAGCTCTCATCAAAGCCACGTCAACAATGGACGAGATCATTAGTGCTCGAGCGTCCAGCTGGGACTAAGAGCGGGGCTGGGGATACAACGAATCAAAGGATGCTTCAAACATTGCTTCTCCACAAGTGGAACAAAGGTTATGTTTGTACGAGCAAATGAACCTTCAACCTCAAAGCGGCTCGGCATCAACAATCGAGGACACAAAGAAAGGCGTCGGGAAGAACAGGCGTGAAAATTCTCAAGCTCCGTTGAGGACACAAGCAGACGTCAAACGAACGGCAGGTGAAACGAGTCTCAAACTCCGTCGAGAACACGACGGAGACAACAAGAAGGTCACCGTGCGACAACCTCAAGCTCAACGAACAAAGAACGTGCTCAACCAAGACCACAAGCCGGATTTTACGGATACCGACCACAAGACTCAAAGACGTTGATCGATATCAACCAAGATATCGAGATACCCATTTTGGATACCACTCTTACGAGTATCACCGGATAATCATTTCCAAAATTAACGAGATCGAGACAAAGCAGAGACAAAGGAACGTCTCGGCTAGGCACACAACCTGGAAATCCAAACAAGATACGAACAACAAAACAAGAAGACACGAAAGATCAAGACCTCGCCAAAGAATAAAAAGAAGAACACAATGAATGTGTATATCGACTCAACTCGGGAGAATTATCAGAATCTAATGACCCGATTCGAGTCATCAAGCGGATCCGGGTCGTCAAAGGATCTCTGTCTAACCCACAAGGACCCAATTAAACTGGGTACCCGAATTTTAACTTTTTGTTTAGGTTGCAAGGAATCGACGCATCTCCGAGGAGTCGATGAGAACGCTTTGGTACTTGGACGTGGATGTTCCAAGCATATGACGCACCTAAAGCATCTACTCCGGGAGTATATTGAGCGCACGGTCCACAAGTAACATTTGGTGACAACTCCAAAGGCCTAACCAAAGGTTATGGTACATTTAAAACTAGAAATGTTATAATCCCAAATGTTTCTTATGTACAAGGATTGCAACATAACTTGCTTTCCATTAGCCAATTTCGCGACAACGGTTTTTGTCAAGTTTAATGCACGGGGATGCACGGTGAAGAAAGTGGAAACCAAGCGAGATACTCCTAAGAGGGAAAAGAGAAGGAAATATGTACTTCGGCGATCGGAACAAAGAAATCTCCGGAGACTTGTCTTGTATCAAAAAGCAAGAATGAAGTCACTGGTCGTGGGTACGTACGGCTGAATCATCTCAACTTCAAGACAATCAACAAACCGGCTAGGAACCGGCTCGGCAATGGAATTCCGTATCAAGTATATGACAAAAGTCATATGTGCAGTGCGCGTGTCAACAAGGAAAACAAACAAGAATTTCATTCTCTCTCAAGCCGGCTCGGTCAGGCGATCGAGTTCTTCAACTTCTTCACATGGATCTTTTTGGTCCAAGCTTATCCAAACAAGCTTCAATGGCGGAAAATATACTCGAGTCGTTGTGGATGATTTCTCAAGATTCACTTGGGTATCTTTCTTGTACTGCAAGAGCGAAACGAGAACTAAGCCGCACATCCCGCCGGAAAGATTATCAACACGAAGGAGTGCAAGATAATGGCAATAAGATCGTATCGTGGAACGGAGTTTCTAAATGAAACTATTTATGACTTTTGCGAGAAGAACGGAGTTCAACACTCAAACATCCGTGCTTCGAACACCTCAACAGAATGGTGTAAGCGAACGAAGAAACGAACTATCAAGGAAGCGGCTACCTCAATGTTAGCTAGCTCGCCATTCCAAAGAAGTTCGGGGCCGAGCCAACACAAACTTGCTTCACTCAGAATCGCTCCCTACTCACATCAAGACAAGGAAAGACACCGTATGAGCTATGGAACAACAGAATACCATACATTGGATATTTCAAGGTATTCGGATCCAAATGTCACATTCTCAATAATGGGAAGACACAGCTCAAGACGTTCGACGAAAAGACAGACCGAGGAGTATTCCTTGGTTACTCCGCTGTGAGTAAAGCATACAGAGTCTTCAACAGAAGAACTCAAACGGTCGAAGTAACTCCACATGTTACCTTTGACGAATCCTCCTTCGAATATAGAGATTCTATCAAACGAAGAAGCGAAGGAGAATCTTCAAGATTGATTCAGACAAGGGCTCAAGAGAATAGAATCAGGAATCTGGCCGAACCATTAATTTGGGACAATGAGCCAGAGGAGGAAACTCAAATCAACCAAGAAGCTCCACCAGCTGGAAATCAAGAAGAAGCTTCAACGCCAAATCAAGGGGGAACATCATCAGCTGGAAATCCAAACACAAACTCGAGTCCCCAGCTCCATCTCCAGCTGAGCCTCTACAGACATCTCAAAATCCAAATCAAAAAGAGCCAAACTCTCAAGACTTAACATCAGAACAACTCCAAGACAGACGAAATTTAGCCACTTCAAGCATCAATCAACTGGAAGAAGAAATTCGTAAGAGGAGAAGATGGATTGAAGATCATCCATCATCGGCAATCATTGGAAAACCTTCTGACCAAGTCAAAACCAGAAGCTCAGTTGCTCAAGCTTCATCGGATCATCAAGAGGCAGCTGACACAGCTCAACTCTCAGTAGAGCTAGAACTGACGGGCTATAATGAAGACACAGCCCTAATGGCATGTTACGTAGCTCAAGTGCCAGAGCCTCAATCAATTCTCGAAGCATTGAAGAGTGTGCCTTGGACAAATGCCATGCAAGAAGAGCTGAACGAATTCCTCAGAAACTGTGTCTGGGAATTAGTCGACAGACCTCAAGAATTCAAAGTCATAGGACTCAAATGGATATTCAAGAACAAGTTGGATACCCTGGGAGTCGTCATCAGAAACAAAGCTCGACTCGTTGCCAAGGGCTACACTCAGCAGGAAGGAATTGATTTCGAAGAATCTTTTGCTCCAGTAGCACGATTGGAAGCAATCAGACTATTTCTCGCCTTTGCAGCACATCACAAATTCAAGGTCTATCAAATGGATGTGAAGTGTGCATTCCTAAATGGAGAAATCAAAGAAGATGTCTACGTTGAACAACCTCCAGGATTCGAAGTAGAAGGAAATAAAGTCTACAAACTAAAGAAGGCTCTTTATGGATTAAAGCAAGCACCTCGAGCTTGGTATGACACTCTGTCAAATTTTCTATTATCCAAAGGATTCAAAAAGGGATCAGTAGACAGAACTCTCTTCACCATCAAGTCAGGAGAAGATATCCTGGTTGTTCAAATCTACGTAGACGACATCATCTTTGGATCAAGATCAAGCTTCTTATGCCAAAGATTTGGAAAGATGATGTCAGAGAAGTTCCAAATGTCCATGATGGGAGAAATGAGTTTCTTCCTAGGACTCCAAGTCAAGCAATCTTCAGAAGGGATCTTTATAAATCAATCCAAATACGTGAAAGATTTGATCGCCAAGTATGGAGTTCAATCAAGCAGAACTGTAAAGATTCCAATGAACACCAACTGGAAGATTGAACACAGAATCGAAGGGAAGTCGATTGATTCCAAAGCAAATACAGAGGGATAATAGGATCCCTGTTGTATCTAACAAAGAAGTCGTCCGGACATCTCTTTCGCGATCGGTGTGTGCCGGATTTCAAGTTGATCCAAAGGAAGCACACATGCAAGCGACGAAACATTCTCAAATACCTCAAAGGAACTCGAATGTTGGCTGTGGTACCCAACAAGACAATCTACTGACCGGTTACTCGCATTCGAACTTCGCCGGAGATCGATTGGACGTAAAATCAACTTCGGGAACTTGTCGGTTCTTAGGAAGTAAGTTGATCTCATGGTTTTCAAAGAAACAAACGTGCGTCGCAACTTCCACGACGTACAGAATATATGGCATTTGGAAGCCGTCGCTCGCAAATTCTCCGGCCGAAACATCACTGGATGACTATGAAGTAAAAGCTTGGACAGGTTCCAATTTTTCTGTGATAGCTCAAGTGCGATTGCCATATCGTAGAATCCGTTTCACACAAGATGCAAGCATGTAGACGTACGACATCATTTCATCGTAGATCACGTAGAAAAGAAGGATGTGATTGTTGAGAAAATTCACACGTACATACGGGCCGATATTCTCACAAAACCGCCGATAGAAGCAAGATTCAAAATGCCGTGCGGATTACTTGGACTTCTCAACCCGGACGATGCTTCACCCCTGAATGGAAACGAGACCCAGTGAATAGGCAGACCCGTGAATATAGACGAGACCCAGTGGAAACGAGACCAGTGAATAGGAAACGGACTCACTGAACGGAAGAAAGCAGAATCAGTGAATCTAAACCGAATGCCGAAAGGAAAAGATTATTCGGGCGAGGAATCCACTTAACCACGATGACCCAAAGACACCCACTCAACCGAGGTATCAGCTGACTACAATGATCAGCTGAGAGGTTTGAAATAACGTTAATTACAACTACTCAATCTGTTTTCTGTCAATTCACATCTTGACATTTCTAATCAATATTAATTAAACGTCTGCAAAGAATTAAATAATGGGAGTTTCGAGGCAAAAGTCAAAGCGCCTCAACCGTTCTCTCTCGCTCATTAAATTGACATGACGCGAGAATCACTCCCAGTCGTAGATCTTCTTATCAACAGACAAATCTTGATCGTCCATTCTTTCAAGAAATCTCTTTAAATATGCTAGAAGATATACGCTTCAAACGTAGAATGTTTTATTTTGCATTCTTTCTTATTTCCATCAATTGGTATTACTTGTTTCTACTAACAAAAGATGCAGAAAAAGAACATGGAATCCAGAAAGATGTCTCCCAAAGCCAATCAAACCTGAAGAATCTGTCAAAGCTTCAAGATAAGAGTTGCTTAACTCTCAGAAACCTCAAAGAAGACGGAAGTCCAGAAGAAGGTGAAGCCCGTCGACGAGAGGAACCGAGGCCGGCGTAGTAGGAGAGACCGCAAAGCTCAAGAACGTCATCCACTGGGAAGGTGCGGAAAACTTTACGGGAATGACAAAGGAAAAAGACCTCCTCAACCCCACTGTTTCTCTCAACATAAAAGAGAGAACGGGACACACAACTCCCTGGGATGCAAAAATCAACGTCAACAGACCCGGACCAGATGTTGATGAAACCGGAGTATTAAGGAGCAGTCTTGTCAAAGCTCTTGCTCCGCCACAGGAGGCACGAAAAGATGCAGGAAACAAAGCAGAATGCATCTAACTCCGTCCCAGCTGGGAATCGGAAACTACTTGAGGAGACAAAATATACTGAAGCACCGTCTTCAAACCGAAGACTCAAGTCAAAGGTGCTCGATCTTCGCCACAGAGAAGCCGGTGACATTATGAGAAGAATTCGTAATCACTCTCCGAGGAGCGAGAAGGTCCACAAACGGTCGTTTCTTTCGGTGGAAGAGAAGTTCACGCCCCTGCTTGAACATAATCATCCCCAACACCGCAACGGAGTATTCCAGCTGAACAACCAAGCTTAAACCACATGACAGATGGGATACTTCAACCGCCTTCTCTTCAGTTTTCTTCAGCTCCACAGGGACACCTTCTTCGAGATCTTTCAATAAGAGATGCTCAAGTCCCTGCACCAAGCTCAAATGAGAAACTTCACCCAGCCAACTATCACCTGCAGCTGGATGATGATGATATGAGCTGAAGACAACTCCCTCAAGTGCTGTATCAGACTTTCTCATTCAATCTAAGAAGTCTGAAGAAGCAAAAGTTGCAAGGAATGAAGATTGTGCCCGACTCAGAAGATGATATCTCCCGTGCCAACTCATCCCTCCAAGCACTCACCGGATCGCCCCACTTCGAATCGAGCCAAGGACGCCGTGGTCTGCAATCACACTCGAGGCTAACGCAACCGAAGAAGAGCTACGCTAATACAACAGCTGAGCCACTAAGACTCTAAACCTCGCCGCTCAGAGCTGAAAACCACAGTTTCGCCAAACTAAAACATCGCAGCAGCCGATGGTGGACATCTCCCACCCTGTTTTGATCATGCCAAAAAGGAAGTAAAGGAGAAGAGAGACAAGTCAATAGAGGCAAACTGTTGAGCTAGAGGAACAATTGGATCGGGGAATCGAGTGAAGAAACGAGTCAAAGAAAGAAGCAACGGATGCGAGAAGAAGACCAGTGACCGAAGGATCCGAAGACTGAAGATTTTTTTTCCTTCTTTCTTTTTCCTGTGTTATAATGTATTTTCTTACATTAATAAAACACAAGTTTCTTTGCATCATAAGTTGTCTCAGTTAGGTTTTGGCATCATCAAAAAGGGGGAAATTGTTGGGAAAATTATAAGGTTTCGATTTGATACCAAAACCCAACTGATTCTCCAACCGAATAGATGATCGCGCCAACCTAAATAGTGTTTTCCAGCTCGCCTGTTTGAGCCTTAGATGTTCTAGGTTTACAGGTTAAGGAAGCGGAAGACGACGGTCGACATTGTGTCTACGGCGAAGTCGACTAGCGGAAGACGACGATCGACCCAGTGTGTTCACGATGGAGTCAGTAGCAAAAGACAAGAAGGCGTCAACCTTCACTCGAGTGATCCAACAGAGCTCGATCAAGCCGAAGATAATTCGGCGAGTTCAAAACACTGGTCCAAATTGTACAGAACAAAGGAACTATCTCCGAAGACTCCACGTCGAGACGATCCGGCTACGAATTCAAAAGCCGCTCAAAGGCGAAGATCCCGGAATCGAGAGGAAGTCAACCTACCTCGACCAATGAGGATCGCGAGCATCCTAGACTTCAGAACCTAGGATGTGACACAAATGAAGACAGGTGCAGATACGCCCAACGGCAGATCTTATTTAAGAAGAGTAGGTAAGATTCAAACGGCTCCTCCAACGGCTAGTCTTGAATCTCTACCTATATAAACCCGTCTTCAACCTCAGGATCAGATACGAAAAACTCTCTACAAGCTTTCACTTTCTGAATTCATTATTCTTTCAAAAGCTCCCAAGCAGTTCTACATAGATCAAAGAACACTTTATCTTAAAGTGTTTCTAGTTAAGAAACTGCATAGTTTTTCGTCTGTTCCCTAGGCCAAACTCATTGTATATCTAAAGCCTAGATTTCGAACGAGTTCATCTCTCTCTGAAGTTCTTAATTGTAAGAACTCGTTCACAGTTGGAACCCCATACCCAAACTCAAACCCAGAAAGGTTAGGTAAAGGTACGCTTGCTCGAAGCGCGTAATTCGAGTGGATAGGTTCTTCAGTACCCGCAAACTGAAGGTGTATAGGCTTGACAGTGCCCGCAAACTGTTGGAACACAGCTCGGGTTAGAGTTGTGAAGTTGCTTGGTACTTGGAAACCAAGTGGTAGTGGATTACCAGTGAACCTGGTCGTGGACGTAGGAGGTGTTACTCCGAACCACGTAAAAACTCGCGTGATTCTATCTCTCTCTCTTTACGTTTGTTTTATATTCAGCTGTGTACTAACGCCTTCATATCATTGCATACTTGCTCAAAACTGCACACACAGCTGATCTCCAAAGACAGCTGTGTCTCTCGAAAAGTTGCATAACCTGACTAAGCTGAAAACGATAAGTTAATATTTTCAAACTGAGTTTTTCTAAGTAACTGAGCTAAATTTTCAAACCACCACTTTCCGCACCGCCAGCTGAGTTGTTTACCCAGCTGACCCTCCCCAGCTGGATCAATAACTGAGCTCTCACTCAACTCCGTTTTAACTTGACAAAAGTTTAGAAAAATCTACTTGGTGTATTCACCCCCCCCTCTACACCAAGTACTCAGCTCAGGGACCATCGGCTACGGGTACCCGGATGAGTTCCCATTTATGCAGCACTACCCACAACCCAAACAATAATTCATCAAACTAAGCATTTTAATAAGGATGAAATATGGATTACAAATCAGAATCTCAAACAAAAGAGAGAGAGCATGACAATAGCTTTCCCATTCTCCTCCGAAAACGAGCGCTCGTCTATCAAATTCTCCTCCGAAGATCTGAAACCGGCGGGCGGAGGACGACAGCATATACGTGAAGGGGCTAAAATGGCACTGCAATCTTCCGATTCCGTGAGCATACCGACAACGTTTGTGACCGGCTTGATCGTCGAAAAAAACATATTGCTCGATTACAGGACGCCTAAAACTCCGTCCAAGCGGAATCTGAAGTGCCCTACTCTATCTCGGGCTAAGGCCATTGCAGCTTAGCATTCAAGTTTGTACCTTGATTTTAGGTTTTCTGCGTTGGTTTTGGTGATGTGTGATGTTCGAGATTCTCTTAGTTGCCCACACAATAAGAAATGAAAATGAGGAAAATTTTTTTTAGGTCACTAACTTATACCGACTTGTAAAAGTAGGTCGCATCTTTTCGGGCTTGCAATAATAGTCCACCAAATATTAAGTACGGCATCCGCAGGACAAATTTCAGCCCAAATGCATAGATTCGGGCTAAATGGCACGTGAAAGGCTCGTGACCGATGAGCCGTTCGCGTGTGGCGTCATTAATAAATCTTAAGTGTTTCGAAAGTGATGTGGCTGCCACATAAGTAAATATATGAATTAAAAAAAATTAAAAATTAAAATTAAAATCCAAATTATCTCTGCTCTCTCCATCTTCATTCCCCTCTCTCCCTCTCCATCTGTAAAACCAAACTTTTGAAAAATTTCACCACTAACCGCCACCGCCACCGCCACCAGTCTCCTACACCTCCTTCCATCAAAGCTTCGCCCCCGTCGTTAGCAACGCACAATCTCTCTATCTTTCACATCCTCTCTCCCATTCCCAATCAAGTCAAAATAATCTCTCTCTTCTTCGTCTCTCTCTCCCCACTTCAGTAGCAATCTCAGCCCTCTCCGCCACCTCCTTCGTTACCGCGAGCTCTTTTTTCCCGAAGAATTGAAGATGGATTTCGGGAAAATTATTGTTGGGGAAGAAAAGAAGAAATTGGACAAATACGTGAATTAAATTAAAAAAAAAAACTATTACAATATTCCCCTAATTTCTCTCAAGAATCCTAAATCGAAAACTCTACCTCATTTCACATTCCCACAAAAGATTCAAAAAGTTGGGGGAAAAGCAGAGGTTTTCCATCTTGTGGAGAGAATTATTGTATGAATTGCTAGTTTAATGTCGATGGAAGAGATGACGACGATGACCACCACCACCATCACCATCTTCGCAGCAACATCTCCCAAATTGCAGAGCCCCCAGATATTAAACCTGTAAATATGGGGGAAATTGGTTGTGGTTGTTGTTGTGAGTGAGATGGGATGAAGGTGGAATGGAAGGGGAGTTCAGTGTGTGTCGCCGAAACTATGAGAGGGGAGGAGAATTGCAGATGCTAGGGGGAGAGAGAGATTAGAGAGAGAGGGGGAAGGAGTGTGAGGTTTGCAGACATGAGATGGGAGAAAGGGAGGTGGAGATAATAGGGATGAGGGTATGATGGTCGACGACGGTGGTGTTCGGCGACTGTGGAGATGGACAGTGGTGGTGGTTGGTTGCTGCTAGTCTTTTGGGAAAGAAGAAGACGAGAGGAGGTTAGTGGGGAAGAGATGTTTTCATTTTTATTTTTATTTTTTATTTGTACAAGTGTAAGCCACGTCAGAAACGGGCTTCAGATGGCAGTCACGAGCCTTTCACATGCCATTTGGGCCGAAATTTGTCCTGCGGGCGCCAAACTTAATATTTGGTGGCCTATTATTGCAAGTCCGAAAAGATGTGGCCTACTTTTGCAAGTCGGTATAAGTTAATTTTAACTCGAAAATGAGGCACCAATTAAACTCAGGGTTAAAACATCTCCAACAACTAACATAAGACCAACCATTTGTAACCATCCAATTCAGAAAACAATATAATGATAATAATAAACCAATTTACTCACTTGAGATTTTGATTGTCCTCTCTTCGTAAACCTAAAACATCACATCAAAATCAAAATCAAAATCATGCACATAAATTAATCGCTGCTCATCAACGTAACGTTCATTCCTCAAGCCCTCCATCTGAAATATCCTCCGCCATACAAGCCTTTTTGCGCCGCCTCCTAATTTACCAAAAAAATCTTTCATCCATCAGCCAAAAGCATACATAGTCATTTGCCATGTATATATAGCACAGCATGTAATAATCCAGATATAAAAAGCATAAACATTAGTAATATATTTCAACACGAGTGTGCATCTGAGGTTTGATGAGTAAGTTTGTTAACTTAGCCTCTAGAAACATGTGTTGCACGGCATCAACAGTAAGTTGGGGAAATAGACGGGATAAAAAAATTGAAAGTGCGACACGAGTGAGAAACCAAAAAGTGACAAGTAGCACCATATAAAATAATAGTATATAATAGTACTAATAAATGTGACTATGTACTTATGTGCGTGATTATTAATTTATAAGCACAAAGCAACAAGAAATCTTAATATTGGTTTTGCTAAAAGATATTTTTGACAAAGGACTACCACCACAAACGCAAAAAAGTATAGATGGAGGCTAGCATTTCGATACTTAGGCAATTTAAATTCCAAAAAGTTAAAGAAATACACACTGTTTCCACTGAACTGAGTTACAGATTGATGATCATGGCAGCTATGCAGCTCAGGTTTCTCTTATGCAAATCATAGATAATATCGAGCATCATCCTCAATCCACCAAATAATTTATATGGACAAAAAAAAAAGTTGAATCTCACCTTTTTGCAGGAATTTCTCCAAGACTACCTCCTTCCAATCCTCGATCAAACTTGCATTCCCCAGTCACTATGAAATGGGGGGTGTTTCCTTCGCCTATCGTATCTATCGGCTTGGCTTTAGTCTTGATCTTAGACTTGCAGGGTCTGCAAAGAAGAGAAAATTTTTGTTAGTGAATAAACTAAACTCTAAACAAATATAAATTTACTGAAAATTAAGACTGTATGAAAAGTACCCATTCATTGGTTTTGCATCCGGTAGTAGCTCAACTCCACTATCAAGATTACAAAAAACCTGCATATGACCCGGATAATCACAAATGTCTAATCTCTTCATCTCTTTCGTAGTCCAATCATAAATCACTAGGTCACACTGCTTACGACGAGTTCTTCCTTGAAAAAGGGAGACCCGGCCATCTATCAAGCACAGTGGTTTCCGAACATGATGCAGAGCAGCATCATATAATTTGGTCCATGACCTGTCTTTCCAAACCCAAAGCTCAAAACACCTTCTTCTTCTTCTCTTCGAAGACTTAGACGACACTTGTGGCCTAGCACAAGACATAGGAACACGTGGTCTCGTAAAAAAGTCACCATAATTTATTTTGGGAAATGTAATAATGCCTAAAAAACCTTCACACTCGACAAGATAATGAAGAGGGTCCTTCCTATATATATCTGGAGGTAGAGGGATGGTAGAATAGGTTTCCTTAGCGAAGTCGAAACATAGAACACGAATAAAATTACCAATGCAGGCTACCCAATAAAAACTCCCCCCAACATATATACGACCGCCTGAAGGGCAAACAACACATTTCTTAGGGCTCGGAATCTCCTTCAAAGAATCATTTTTAATCGAGTACAATTCCGTCCGATCTACTGGATGTCCATCAGGATAACATACAGTAAAATTTCTCACGACTTTGTAGTCGTCGGATATAGAATCATAGCCGATACCACTACCATTTTCTAGGGTTCTATATGAAGGGTTGTCCAACTTGGGCGGAGGAAGGAATTTAACTTGTTTAGTTGTAATGTTGTACACAACAAATTTGCTGCGGCAATTCTCGAAACACAACCAATCATGACAATTATAGCCATCAACTTGGGCATGATCACTATAAAAAGGAAGTCTGAAAATTTCAGAGATAGAAAAGTCTTTCAGAGAAAGAAGAGATAAATAATACTTCCTATCATCACCACCATCACGAAGATAACGTTTCACAACAACCTTATCCATTCTACAAAAAGAAAAAAGAAAAAAAATTCTTCATCAGAAAACAACAAAATTAATCTAATAAAAGAAAAGAAAAAATATTCATCAGCAAACAACAACAATTAATTTGATCTCGTCGTCTACATCAAAGCGCACACATGATAATAAATTTATAGTTCAAATAAACCCTAGAAAAAGAACAAAAATAAAAATATCATCTTAATTCGTAAAAATTCACGGACCTCTCGTCTTATACCTGCATATTCATCAGCCAACAACACAAATAATTTGTTCTCATCGTTCTAACATCACAGCGCACGTTTAATTTTCTAGTTCAAAAATTATTTATATTATACAGAAACTATTAACCCTCGAAAAAGAAGAAAAACAAAAATATCATCTTAAATTCGTAAAAAATCACGGACCTCGGCTTATACCCTGCCATGCACCCAAACTTTCTTCGAATCGATGTCAGTCGTCAGCCCTAAAAGTAAAAGACTTTCTTTAGTTTTGCTTTCATCACAGAAACACCTACTTTATATATGGGTGGCAAGGCCAAATTCGAACTCGATATTAATAATGAGTACACTCCCGTGAGACCTGCCTCACGTGAGACCGGATTTTACCAGATCAGGATTTGATTAACACTATATACCTAAAGTTGCAACTTATAACAAAACTAAATTCCCTAGCCTAGTGGCGAATTGGAGCGCCTTTCTTATGCTTAGAATGCGGGTTCGAGTCCTTGTGTCTCCTAATTATTTATTGATTTTTTTATGACAATTCTTTTACCTTTTACTTTCTTCTTTGTAGAAATTTTATCTAAATAAATTATTTGAATTAATATTTATATAATATTTACTTATTAAAAATTAAAACCACAAAAAGATCTTCTTTGTAGAAATTTGTTTTTACCTAAATAAATTATTTGAATTAATATTTATATAATATTTACTTATTAAAAATTAAAACCACAAAAAGAAAAAAAATTGAATGAATGACAATTCTTATGATCAAAAGTGACACTCCTTATAAATAAAAATATTTTTTTTATGACAATTCTTTTGCTTTTTAAATTCTTCTTTGTAGACATTTGTTTTTATCTAAATAAATTATTTGAATTAATATTTATTTAATATTTACTTATTAATAATTAAAACCACAAAAAGAAAAGAAAAATTGAATGAATGACAATTCTTATGATATAAAGTGACACTCCTTGTAAATAAAAATGCACTTCGTCTGAACGAAAGAGACACTCATTATGGATAAAAGTGACACTTGTGATTGATAACATTTCTCAATGATAGAAGTGACACTTCTAATGAAAATAAAAGTGACAGTTGTTCTTTTATATTCCTTTTCCAAATATTTTTTTCTTTTTTTGGTTTTAGTTATTAATAACTTCAAATTACAAAAATTTAAGGGTAATTAAAAAAATATTAATAAATTCAAAAAAATAATAAATACCTACAAAGAAGAAAATAAATATGAATTAAAATAATTTATTTGAATAAAAATTCTATAAATAATTAGCTAACCATAAAATTCCCTAAATATATATATATATATAGGAGATGGATCATATAAGAATAGATCTTAAAGTGAGAAATAAGAATAGATCTTAATCATCCATCCTACTAGATCTAATGGATATGACTTAATCTTATGGTCAAACCAGCTTTTTCTTAGATGCACCAGATAGTGTAACGGGATGCACCAGATTGTGCACTGAGATGCACCAAAATATTTATGTTGATAAATTTTATTTTTTTCTAACTTTTGTGCTCGACAGTGGCGATGGTCGCGGCGACGAGTGATAGTGATGATGGTCGCGAGTGAGTGGTGGTGGGGTGGGTGGTGATAACAAGAGGAAAGATGAAAAAGATTTGATTTTAGTGTTTTGAAATAAACAAAAAAATGAGATGCATCACGTTCCCAAAATTGATGCATTACATACACAAAATTGATGCACTGGATAGCATTATTAGATGCATTAAATCTCTGTGCTTAATTTTGTATTCTTAGGATAATGATTATTTATACAGGAATCACTCCCTACAAATAATCCTTATCCTAAGAATAAGAAATTCAGCACGGAAATTTGATGCATCTAGTAATGCTATCTACTGCATCAATAGATAATAAAATTAGTCCATTCTTTTTTTCTAATAAACTACTCAATACTTTTTAATACTTAAGAATTTAATATGCACTATTTTAATTTAAAATGCGCAATACTTAAGCATTTAATATGCAATATTTTTATAGAAAATAAGCAATACTACGTATTAAAATAATTCAATACTCTTAATACTTGACAATTAATGATGCAATATCCTTATAAAAATAATTAAGCAATACTTGACCATTTAATGCGCAATAATTTTATAGAAATTAAGCAATGCTCAAGCATTTAATAAGCAATATTTTTATAAAAATTAAGGAAGTCTAAAAATTTCAGAGACAGAAAAATCTTTCAGAGAAAGAAGAAATAAATAATACTTCATATCATCACCACCATCACGAAGATAACGTTTCACAACAACCTCATCCATTCTACAACAAAAAAAAGAAGAAAAAATATTCATCAGCAAACAACACAATTAAATTTGATCTCGTCGTTTACATCAAAGCGCACATATAATAAATTTTTAGTTCAAAATTTGTATAAAGAACAATTAACCCTCGAAAAAGAATAAAAACAAAAAATAATATCATGATTCGTAAAAATTCAAGGACCTCTTCTTATACTCTGCCATCAAAGCTCGCGTTACCCAAACTTCTGCGAATTTACTTCGCTTTTTTTGTTTCGAGAGTAACAGAAACACCTACTTATATAGTTATATTAATATGGAAGAAGGGTGGGCTGGGCTGTCGCAGTATTTTAACTTTGGGCCCAAGAGTCATGCCAATTATTGGTTTCTGCTGGGCTTTGTTTATATTTCGCCCGTTATTAATGACTCACTTGTTTTTCTGGGTTGTTTCGCTATTAATAGCTCGGACCCAAAATAATAACTTTTAACCTTTAAAAAGTGTGGGTTTTACCATTTTTCTATCTTTTGCACATTCTTTTTAATTCTCATGTCCAACAGTAGCGAGCCAATAATAGCGGGATGGAAGGAACAATTAATTATTATAGTAAAGGTACGTTCACTTTGGTCGTAAATTAATCACAAAAAATGAGGGATAAAAAAATTCCCTCCTTTTCTTAAAAAATACTCCCTCAGTTCCACTGATATTGTCTTATTACTGTTCGGTACGAAGATTAAGAATAAGGTTAAAAAGATAGAAAGTGGGTAGGTCCCATCACTTTTGAATGGTTAATTCTTTCCTTATTTGGAACAAGACAATTTTAGTGGGACAGCCCAATAAGGAAAAGAAGACAATATCAGCGAGACGGAGGGAGTAATGTTTATGTGTGCAGTATGCAGACCTATGTTTGCAACAGATGGTACTCTACTGTTTGATGAGATGATTGGAATTTTTCCTTTCACTCACAAGGTTCCAGCACAACGGACAAGCAAAAACAGAGGCAAAGGCACAATAGAAACTAAAGCAATTGAGTCAGTCTGATCAATCAGGTATGGACATATTCCGATTTATGTATGCATTGTATGCAACATTTAATTGGAATTCAGATGCACAGCATTTAAATGATCAGGGTAAAATGATCTTTATTGCAGATTTTACCATCTATAAAGGCAAACTGGCCACCATTTGCAAGCAAAGTCATATACATTCAACACGACAATGCTAAACCACACATAAAGATTCAGATCATATTTTCAGAGAGGCAGCAAATACAGATGGTTTTAACTTCACTTTGGTACAACAGCCACCCAATTCACCATATTTGAATATCAATGATTTAGGGTGGTTTAGGACTATTTAAGCCTTGCAAATAGAAACAACATACAGTTGACGAGTTAGTAAATGCAGTGGTTACTTCATTTGAAAACCTATGCCCTACAAAATTAAACAAGGTTTTCTTGAGTCTGCAAGGTTGTATGGTTGAGATAATGAAATTTAAAGGGCAGAATTGCTATAAGATTCCACACATGGGGAAGGATGCACTTATTAGGGCAAATAGTCTGCCTTTGAACTTGGAAGTTCCTGTGAAATTGGCTAGACAGTGTCTCTCATATTTAATGGAAGCTGGTAGTGTGCATGAGCAACAAACCACTAGGCTAGGGTCTTATAATTAATATACTGAATATTGTTTATGTAATTAAGGGTCAAATAAAAAAAAGTTGAAAAGATAAGAAACATTGTTTGATGGGATTCGAACCCAAAACCTTGCTGATGGAAGGCACATCAAGAGACCACTAGGCTAGGTCTTATACTCCCTCCGTTCCATTGATAACGTCTCATTTCTTTTGGGCACGGTTATTAAGGAGAAGAGTAAAAAAAATAGAAAAGTAGTAGGTCCCACTACTTTTTAAGAGTTAATTATTTCCTTATTTGGAAATGGGACAGACGAAAAAGAAAAATGAGACGTTATCAATAAGACGGGAGAGTAATTAATATACCGAATATTATTTGTGTAATTAAAGGTGCAAATAAAAAAAAAGTTAAAAAGGACAATAACATTCTTCTTGTGGGATTCGAACCCTCGACCTTGCTGATGGATGGCAAAGCAAAAGACCAATGGGCTAGCATGGCGAAAATTAAATATACAAAACATTACTTATATATAGATTTATTTCGGGTTGGGTGGACCCGGATCAGATTTAAGGGAGTTTTTTCCTTTTGTTTTTTATTTGTAATGTTCCCACGTGCCTCACGTGAGACCGGATTTTACCAGATCAGGATTTGATTAACAGTATATACCTAAAGTTGCAACTTATAACAAAACTAAATTCCCTAGCCTAGTGGCGAATTGGAGCGCCTTTTTCATGCTTAGAATGCGGGTTCGAGTCCTTGTGTCTCCTAATTATGGATTTTTTTTATGACAATTCTTTTACCTTTTACTTTCTTCTTTGTAGAAATTTGTTTTTATCTAAATAAATTATTTGAATTAATAATTATATAATATTTACTTATTAAAAATTAAAACCACAAAAAGAAAAAAAAATGAATAAATGACAATTCTTAAGATCAAAAGTGACACTCCTTATAAATAAAAATATTTTTTTTATGACAATTCTTTTGCTTTTTCTTTTACCTTTTACTTTCTTCTTTGTAGAAATTTGTTTTTATCTAAATAAATTATTCTAATTAATATTTATATAATATTTACTTATTAAAAATTAAAACCACAAAAGGAACTTCTTTGTAGAAATTTGTTTTTATCTAAATAAATTATTTGAATTAATAATTATATAATATTTACTTATTAAAAATTAAAACCACAAAAAGAAAAAAAATTGAATGAATGACAATTCTTAAGATCAAAAGTGACACTCCTTATAAATAAAAATATTTTTTTTATGACAATTCTTTTGCTTTTTAAATTCTTCTTTGTAGAAATTTGTTTTTATCTAAATAAATTATTTGAATTAATATTTATTTAATATTTACTTATTAATAATTAAAACCAAGAAAAGAAAAATTGAATGAATGACAATTCTTATGATAAAAAGTGACACTCCTCATAAATAAAAATGCACTTCGTCTGAATGAAAGAGACTCTCATTATGAATAAAAGTGACACTTGTGATTGATAACATTTCTCAATGATAGAAGTGACACTCCTAATGAATATAAAAGTGACAGTTGTTCTTTTATGTTCCTTTTCCAAAAGAACTTCTTTGTAGAGAGAGAGAGAAAAAAAACCACTCTTTCTCAAATGGTTGATCACAATCAACTCTTTCAAGACCTAAAATAATGAAAAAAAAATAACTTACGTACTATAAAATGAAAACCAACAAAATCATTAGAAAATTGTTGTGTAATCATATTCTTACCACATATACTAAATCAAAAGAGACCTTTAAGCGCACATCAATCTACGGTAGTGGACCTAGTGGTTATCCAATCCCTTAGAATCATATTCTTACCATAGATATTAACTAAATCAAGAGAGACCTAAATGTAATGGTTAAAAGAAAAAAAAAAGCAACAAAAAAAAAAGCAAACTGTTGAACTAAGGAAATTAAATAGACTTTTACTCTTTTTGTTATTAATTTTTATTTGGTAAGATACCTTTTATTCTACAATAGTTACAATAGCATATTTAACCATAATGCCATATTATAATCTAGATAGACGAACTCTTGGTGACGTATATAGTGAAAAGATTTAAACTAGATGAAAATTAAGTATCATTTCTCAAGCACACACACCAAACCAATGGCGGAACTAGACCCCTGAAAGTAGGGGGTGAGAATTTAGAATAATTAAAATAATTTATATAAATATATTACAATAAAATATTTATATAATACAAAAATTAATTTCATATGATTACTCATATTTTAAAAACGATGTAATATCAACTCATTATTAATTGTATCGAATCTCAATCCAAATAATAGTATGAAACAAGAATATAAAATTAGTGCAAATAAAAATGTTGAGAAAATTATAAAGTTTTGATTTAATACCAAAACCCAACTGACTCCAACCGAGTAGATGATCGCATAAATCTAAGTAGTGTTTTCCAGCTCGCCTGTTTGAGCTCTAGATTTTCTAAGTTTACAGGTTTAGGAAGCGGAAGACAGCAGAAGCTCAAGACAGCAGAAGATCCAGCTGTGTTCACAGCAGGAGTCAATTATCAGCTGAGTTCTCCAGCTGAGCTGAGTTCAAAACAGAGCAGGATCAAGCTGAAGATTAATCGAGCTGAGTTCAAGACACAGCTGGTCCAGCTGTACAGAACAAAGGGAACTAACTCTGAAGCCGTCACTTCAAGTCAGTTTACCCAATCCAGCTCTAAATTCAAAAACCAGCTCCAAAGGCAGAGATCCCGGTGTCAGAGGAAGTCAATATACCTCGACCAATGAGGGATTGCCAAATCAGCATCCTAGACTTCAGAACCTAGGATGTGACACTGATGAAGACAAGTGCATAAACGTCCAACGGCAGATTGTGAATTTAAGAAGAGTAGGTAAGATTCAAACGGCTCCTCCAACGGCTAGTCTTGAATCTCTACCTATATATACCCGTCTTCAACCTCAGGATCAGATACGAAAAACTGTCTACTAGGGTTGTAAATGAATCGAATAATTTTGCTCGGTTCGATATTCGATTCGAATTTTTGATATTCGAATTCGAAATTTTGTGATTCGAATTCGAAATTTTGTGATTCGAATACAAATACAAATACTTTTTTCGATTCGATTAATTATCAAATACGAATTTAAAATCATGATATTCGATTCGATATTCGAAAATATTCGATTCGATATATATTAATATATTTATATATAATATATATTTGATAATATTCATAAATATAATATAATATATAATACATATATATTTATTAGGTAAAATATTGATTTTAAATATTATTTTACAAATTTTATTCAAAAATCGAATCGAATATATTCGAATCGAATCGAATATTGTAAAAAATAGGAAATTTCGAATTGAATATTCGATTTGAATCGAATTAAATAAATATGGAAAAAATTAAATCGAATATTCGAATCGAATCGAATATTCGTGAATAATATAACGAATCGAATACGAATCAAAAAAATATTCGAAACCGAATCGAATACTATGAAAAAAATTTCGAATCGAATCGAATAGCTTGATATTCGCTCCGATTCGATTCGTTTGCAATCCTACTCTCTACAAGCTTCATTTTTTGAATTCATCAAGCCTTCAAAAGCTCTTAAGCAGTTCTAAATAGTTTAAATAACACTTTATCTTAAAGTGTTTCTAGTCCAGAAACTGCTCAGTTTTTCGTCTGATTTCTAGGCAGAAATCATTGTATATCTTAAGCCTAGATTTTGAACGAGTTCATCTAACTCTAAGTTCTTCATTGTAAGAACTCGTTCATAGTTGGAACCCCAAACCAAACCCCTCTTTACCCAGAAAGGTTAGGTCAAGGTTACGCTTGCTTGAAGCGCGAAATTCAAGTGGTTGTAAGGTTTTTCAGTACCCGTAAACTGAAAGGTCAGGCTTGACAGTGCCCGTAAACTGTTGGAACACAGCTCGGGTTAGAGTTGTGAAGTTGCTTGGTACTTGGAAACCAAGTGGTAGTGAATTACCAGTGAATCTGGTCATGGACGTAGGAGGTGTTACTCCGAACAACGTAAAATCTCGTGTTATTTTCTTTCTCGTTATTTTCAGTTATTGTACTAACTCCATTGACACATTGCATTGTTATCGAATCTGCACACTAAGCTGCTCTCCAAAGACAGTTGTGTCTTTCTGAAAATTGCACAACTTGATTAAGCTGAACACGTAAAGATAATATTTTCAAGCTGAGTTTTTCTAAGCAAACGAGCTAAGTTTTTAAACCACCACTTTCCGCACCGCCAGCTGAGTTATTAGCCCAGCTGACCTTCCTCAGCTGGATTCATAACTGAGCTCACGCACTCTGTTTTAAACTTGTCAAAAAAGTTTTAAAAGTCTATCTTTGGTGTATTCAGCCCCCCTCTACACCAATGACTCAGCTCAGAGACCATAAAAAAATAATAAAAAAAGTTAATATAAATTAGTGAATACCTTGGATGTATGAAGAATTGAAAATTGAAGAAGACAAAAGGAATTTCTTTTGAAATGGAGAAAGAAGATGAAAGTAATAGAGAGATATATTTGTCTTTAAATTGAATGAACAAAAAAATTTATTTTGTTTTTTAGGATAAATATATTTTTCAAATAAAAAGATTGATTTCTATCTATTTTCCTTTTCCTCTCTATTTGGCATGTCGACAATTAAGGAAAAACACTATTATCTGTTTTCTTTTAAATTTTTGCCCCTATCTTTTCTATTTTTTTATGGAGTCTTTTCTTTTCTTTTGTTTTTTTTTTTTTTTGTAATATTATGTATAGTAATTAGTAAGGAGTATTTTTGAACTAAATTGTCACCACTCTCATCAACGTGGCTCTGTCACTAGTCCCAACATATCCTAGCTTAGTCAACAAGAATATACTTAATTAGACTAAATTCACTTTAGTTTAGCATTTAATTCCATCGCTCATTTTTAACATACTTTATACAAATTGGGTAAATGTCATCGGCCGACATAAGATTATCGCAAAGTTAGACAGCTATTTAAAATTTAACTAGAATAGTAATTTTGAACATTATTTTTTTTAGGTACTTTGAAAAATAATTTAAAATTGATCGTGATATAAGAATTTCTTATATGTGGAAAGCCCTGTGTTTTTGCATAACTTGGAATATTTGAACTCGTAAGAATGAGGTGGTCTTCAATAACTTGTCGAGCATGGCGATAATTTAATTAAGATAATTTAAGTAAGGTTTTGGTTATGAATTTCAAATCTAAATTCTAGTTTCTTGTTTTTTAGCATGGAAGATTATATTTGCAATCCACCTCATTATCTTGATTTATAGGGATAATATTTCGAGGCAAAATTTTGAATAGTCAAAATAGATAGTGGAAACTAATAGTTGGCCACCAACTTTATTTTCATAATTTATGTCAAACTTTGAGGATTTTGGACAAAATTGCCCCTAGAAATTGATGGTGCGCTGCGCGTGGTACACTTGGAACGAATGAGATCCGTTCGTACCAAGTTATGACGTTGCGACGTGATACACTTGGGACGAATGAGATTCGTTCGTACCAAGTTATAGTGTTGCACAACTAGTACACTTGGAACGAATCCGTACTAGTTGTGCCACACTCACTACAAGAAATCAAGATTTTACCCACACATATAAATGTGGCTAAAAATATGCTTATGTGTAACTATAATGTTTTACCCACACATAAAGTAAATGTCAACATGTGTTACTAAAATAATGTAGAGAAAATATTTTAGCGACACTTATATTTATGTGTGGATAAATCATTAATTTTTACCTACACATAAATTTGTCACTAAATCTATATATTATGTGTGGGTAAATCATTAATTTTTACCTACACATAAATTTGTCACTAAAACTATATATTATGTGTGGGTAAATATGTTTTCCAAGGTTTTCAATGGTGATGTGGAAATGATATGGATATGACGTGTCAATTGTAGTATTAATAATACGTTGATGTGTAATTTGACATGTGGCAATTCTATGTGTGGGCAAACCTTTTGTAATATTTTTTTATTACAAAAATTATTATTATTTGCAAATATAAATATTGAACTCATTTGTAAAAATTTTTTTCTAATTAATATATGTGAACGATAACATTTGATATCATATTAATTAAGTCAATTATGTTGATGTATAGATCTATAAATTTAAGACTGTACATAAAATACAAAAAAGTATATGAAGACCATAATATAAGAATACTACTAATAAAATCTATTGAATAAAAGTTAAAGTTAACAATGTGTATATACCAACTACAAGTAACTTTGTTGAAATAGTCTAAACACAATATATAAGGAGGCGAGCAACCCCATCAAAAAAGAGTTGCGCAGAATCTAAATGATGATTGTTAATTTGCTTCTAGTAGTACTTGTACATCATCTCAATGGTGAAGGCACAGGGATGGCTTGGTGGTCACATAGTTCCCTTCATTCGATACTTGAATTAGCTATTAAGACCCCTCTCTTTAGGTTCTGACTTGAACACCAAATCTATATACGAAGAAAACAACAATCATTAGCAATTTGCTAGAATATCCAGAGGTGTAATCATTCTAGAAAGAATAAGCACTTATACCAAGTACGAATGAAGTATATATTACCTTATTATGGGCTCACATCTAACACTCGTCTGGTGGAATGAGCCCCTAGTTCTTGTTTGAAGGCTGGAACATCAGAAACATGAATTAGGAAATCGAATCCGCGGAGTTGCATGCCTAAAAACAAAAATGACAAGCCTTTTACAAAGATATAACAATACATAATAACATAACTAATCAAAATTAAGCAAAATAAACAAATACAATATTGCAAATTCTACAAGAATCCCAGAATAGGAACATCCTTAAAGTTTCAAATTGCTCGAGAGATAATGCATCAAACTAACCAAACAGAAAACTGATTTTGCCTATTAAATGTGTTGAATGTGAATTTAACGAAAATCATAAGAAATACAAGAGTGAGAAAAACAGAGAAGAAGAAAAAGAGAGAGAAAGAGAATTGGGGAAATTTTCTGTATTTTGCTAACTGACTAATGCATGCATAAAGCAAGTATATATATACAACATGAAAGAAGCTTCTAGTCTAATTTCTATGTTAACAGAATTTTGTTGACTCAGCAAATACAAATGACGGCTTAACCACCTCTAACAACTAATTTCTAACTAATTGCAAAATAATAATCTAATATACTCTGGAAAAGATTTCTGTCTCCAGCCTTCAACCAGGATCAGAAGGATATCGCAATTGGAGTTGGGCACGAAGCATGCAGAATCTGGGCTCAGCAAGAGGTTTTGTAAAAATATCAGCAACCTGATCTTGAGCAGGAACATGACCAACTTCCACAACCTTTTCTTGAACTTTTTCACGAATAAAATGAACATCCACCTCTATGTGTTTTGTGCGAGCATGAAAGACAGGATTGGAAGATAAAGCCACTGCACTAGAATTGTCGCACCAGATTTGATGAGGAGGTGAAATAGCTAAACCAAGCTCAAAACATAGAGCTTGAAGCCATACTATCTCAGTAGCAACATTAGCAAGAGAGCAATATTCGGATTCAGCGCTGCTCCGTGAAACAATGCCTTGCTTCTTAGAACTCCAGATAACAAGATTATTGCCATGATAAACGCAATGCCCTCCAGTAGAACGTCTATCATCTGGACGACTAGCATAATCGGCATCAGAAAACCCGATAAGTTTTTTAGAAGAAGAAGGTGTGAAATGTAGAGCAAGATGAGAAGTGCCTTTAAGATATCTGAGCAAACGTTTGCAAGCATTCCAATAAGCAGTGGTGGGACTTTGCAGGAACTGACTTAACTTGTTGACGGCAAAAGCCATATCAGGTCTGGTATGAGTAAGGTACTGCAAAGCACCAAGAGTGCTTCTGTAAAGTGTTGGATCATGGAAATGAGGGCCTTGAGCTTTGGAAAATTTGGTGGCAGGCTTCATGGGTGTAGATCAAGGATTACAGTTGCTCATATTCGTTTTTGAAGCAAATCATGGAGATATTTAGTTTGGCAGAGAGAATAGGAGGAACCAACCTTTGAGACTTCAATACCCAGAAAGTAGTGCACTTCTCCAAGAGTACTAAGAGCAAATTGATCATGGAGAAGAGAAATAATTTGTAACACTTCATTGTGGTCATCACCGGTGACTAAGATGTCATTCACATAGATGAAAATGATAGTGAGAACACCGTTGAGCTTTTGATAGAATAAGGAGAAGTCAGAAGTGGACCTCTGAAAGCCAAGTTGATATAAGCAAGAGCGTAGCTTATCATACCAAGCTCGAGGAGCCTGTTTTAATCCATATAAGGATTTCCGAAGCTTGCAAACATAATCAGGATGCTCCTTGTCTTCAAAACCCTTGGGTTGAGTCATATAGATGGTGTCGTCAAGCTCACCATTTAGAAAGGTGTTATTGACATCTATCTGCTGAATTGTCCAACCTTTTGAAGCAGTTAGAGAAAATATAAGTCGTATTGTTGAAAACTTTACAACCGGACTAAAAGTCTCAAGAAAATCCACCATAGCAAGTTGCTCAAAACCTCTTGCCACAAGTCTGGCTTTGAGCTTATCAAGAGCACCATCAGGTAAGGTTTTGACTCTAAAAACCCATTTGTTAGAAATAACTTTGTATCGTGGATCAGGTGGAAGTAGAATCCAAGTACCTTTGATGTGAAGAGCTTATAATTCTTTGTCCATGGCTGCAAACCAGCCAGGATGAGCCAAGGCATCATCATCATTCTTTGGTAAAGATGGCAGCTTGTGACTTTTAGAGGATGATTGTTGAGCCACAAGAGCAATACAGTATTTCCATAGGCAAGAAAAGCAAAAAATCCAGTAGAACCACCTGACTCAGCAGTGACAGTATGAGCGACATAACTTTTGGGTCTGAAAATACCATCTTTGGCACGAGTAATCATAGTGTGAGTATTTGAAGGAGGTGGAACATGAGGTGGAGATGGTGAGGAAGCAGAGGATGATGGTGATGAGGATGAGAGATTAGGAGATGAAGTTAAGAAATCAGCAGATAAGATATGAGAAGATGAAGGAGAGGGTGATGATATGGAAGAGGAAGTGAAGTGACCTGGAGATGGTGAATGATTAGCAGAGGCAGTGGAGGGAGATAAAGGATGAGTGATATCATGTGGTGGTAGTGGAAGTATAGGAAGAGAATGAGTGTAGGAAGTAGTGGAAGTGGAGACAGATAAAGTGGAAGAGGGAAAAATAGAGGAGTATGGAAATTCTTGTTCATTAAAGTGTATTGTGTCTGCAATGTATAATCTTTTGGAAGAGTGGAGACATTTGTAACCTTTATGAGATTCACTATAACCAAGAAAAATGCATTTAGATGACCTATATTGGAGTTTATGCTGGTTATAGGGTTTAAGATAGGGAAAACAAGCACAACCAAAAACCTTAAGAAGTTTATAGTCAGGAACCTGATGAAAAAGAGACTGAAAATGAGATATTCCTTTTAGACATGGTGTGGGTAGTCTATTTATTAAAAAGACAGCAGCTTGAAAAGCGTCCCACCAAAACTCAAAAGGTAGAGATGACTGAGCAAGAAGAGTTAAGCCTGTGTCAACAATATGTTGATGTTTCCGTTCTACCCTCCCGTTTTGAGCATGAATATGAGGGCAAGGGTGTTGGAAGTGTATACCTTGAGACTGAAGAAGGGTAACAAGAGGCCTAAATTCTCTCCCCCTCCCCGTTTGAAAGGCTTTAACATGTGAAGAAAACTGACATTTAACCATAGCGAGGAAGTTAGTGACAAGCTGAGCAGTTTCAGATCTTATGGTGATAGGAAAAATCCATGTAAATCTAGTAAAATCATCAACAAAAATCAGATAATACTTGTAACCAGCAGTAGATGGAAGATAAGCAGGTCCCCATAAATCTGAATGAACTAAGTCAAAAGGAGCAGAGGTTTTTATAGGTTGAGACAAATGAGCAGTTTGATGCATTTTTCCCAATTTACATGCTTCACAGAAACTAAGAGCAGAAGAGTTAAATGGAACATTCATTTATTTACACACTTGAGCAAGAATACTAGGTCTAGGATGACCTAAGGCTTGATGTAAACTGTCTAGAGAAGTGGTACAGATACCAGCAAACTGAGGAGAAGAGACATTGCAGACAGCAGCAGTACAATTAGGCCTAGTTACATCACTATTTGCTTTATTACAAATGTTTAAATTGCTGAAAGAAGAGGGACCGGGAGGTGGAGAAGAGTGCTTGCTATAAAATGATGACAAGTCAAGCTGATAGAGAGTCCTTTAGAGATGATGCCCTTCAGGAGGATCTTGTGACTGAGATTGTCCTTAACAAAACAAGAATTGTGGTTAAACACAATAGAAACATTATTATCTTTAGTGAATTGAGAAATACTCAGCAGATTTTTCGTAATTTGTGGCACATAGAGTATGTTATTGAGCAGTAAAGAAGTGTTCGGCAGATGATGAAGATTAAGAGAATTTGAACCAATGGAAGAGATGGAGAGTTGATTACCATTGCCAACCACGAGATTTTCAGCACCACAATAGTCATCACTCACAGCTAGATTGTTTATGTCATTGGTAATGTGCGTCGTGGCGCCGCTATCAACATACCAGGCGAGATCATCCTGAGCAGTATCCTGAGAAGGAGAATTTTCAGTGAGAAAGGCATGTTGACTAGAGCTTATAGTAGAAGTATTGGCCTGGTGAGTTGTGGTTGAGTTATCAGTGAAGTTGATATCAAATCGCTTGAAGCATTTGATGGCAACATGCCCTGTGCGACCACAAAGTTGACACACAATGCTTTTTATATTGCTCGTGGACGCAGAAAAACGATTATAACCACCACGTTGAGCAGATCCAGATCCACGGCCAACATTGAAACGTCGGCCACTACCGCCACGATAGGCAACATTTGCAGTAGGAGAAAGTAGAGAGGAATGTTGTTGCTGAAGCCTGAGTTCATAAGCTTGAAAAGCGAACTGAATTTCTTACAGATTTGGATTTTTCACTGCGATGCATCATGTTGACGACAAGAGCTTCATATTCAGGACCAAAACCAGAGAGTAAGTAGTTGACAAGGTCATCATCAGAGATCACTTGACCAACAACAGTCAGTTGATCTGCATAGCCGCGCATCTTTAGAAAAAATTCCTCAACCGACATTGCGCCTTTTTTGGTGGATTGCAGTAGAAGTCGTAGCTGCATGACTCGAGCTTTTGACTGAGACATGAAGAGCCGTTCAAGAATGAACCAGAAATCCTGAGATGTAGCACAACGAACAACATGTCCAAGCATGGACTCACTAACAGAGGATAGCATCCAACTAAGTAAGAATTGATCGCGTCGCATCCAGAGAGCATGTTCAGGATTTGGAGTGTGTGCGCCAGCAGAGGTGTTTGGGAGAAGTGGTGGTGGAACAGTGGGAGTGAGAGAGATGAAATCATGGAAGCCGTGAGCACGAATAGCTGAGACGGCTTGAGCACGCCCAAAGGCATAATTCGATCGATCGAGTTTGATAATCGAGGAAAAGTGAGGCAGATGCGGAGTAATGAGATTGAATCCATGAGAGATGAGATAGAAGGAGCAAGAGATTTGAAGATTTGCAGATCTGCAAAACTTTGAAGATTTGGAGATCTGGAAAACGAATGCAGCGGAAGAGAAATTAAGGAGGATCGAGCAGAAAAAAAACGATTAAGAGATTCTGATCGAGGATTGATCAAGGAAGAAGATGAAGATCTTCATCTGGATTTTGAAGAGCGAAGATACCATGTTGAATGTGAATTTAACGAAAATCATAAGAAATATAAGAGTGAGAAAAACAGAGAAGAAGAAGAAGAAGAAGAGAGAGAAAGAGAATTGGGGAAATTTTCTGTATTTTGCTAACTGACTAATGCATGCATAAAGCAAGCATTAGGGGTGGCAATCGGGTCGGGTTGGGTTGGGTCGGGTTCGGGTCGACCTGATTTCGACCTGATCTGTTAAGGCCCAATCCGAACCCGACCTGTTAAGGATATGCTCAACCCGAACCCGAACCCAACCCGAAATGACAAAACCCGAACACGACACGAACCCGAAATTGACACGATAATATTCGGGTTGACCCAACACGGTAATGACCCGAACCCAAATTTAAATGATTTAATAAGAGAAAAATATTTTAAAATAAGATTTAATAAAAGAAAAAATATTTTAAAATAAAATTTAATAAGAGAAAAATAAATAAATATTCAAAAATTTAATATCTTTTGATGACTTGGAAGGAAAAATAAATATGTCATCAATTTAAAAGCTTGATTTGAATTAAATAAATATAATATTAAAAAATATAATTCCTTATCGGGTAACCCGAACCCGACCCGAAATTTTCAGGTCCTTATCGGGTCAACCCGTTAAGGACCCGAACCCAATAAGGCTTGACCCAAACCCATTAATTTCGTGTCGGTTCGTAGAGGGTTATCGTGTCGTGTCGAAAATTGCCAGCCCTAGCAAGCATATATATACAACATGAAAGAAGCTTCTAGTCTAATTTCTATGACAGAATTTTGCTGACTCAGCAAATACAAATGACGGCTTAACCACCTCTAACAACTAATTTCTAACTAATTGCAAAATAATAATCTAATAAAATAGAAGAATAAACATCAAACATAATTGATTGAGAATTCGAATTAGGAGGTGTTTTACGATTTTCTAGAATCTGTAATCTAAACAAATGAAAAGATTAAATAAGATTAACCAATCATCCAAACTAAATGGCCGAAAGTTTTGAGGGTGGAAGAAAGTGCAGATATACAAAGAGAGTGTGTAAGTATCACGATTGCCGGCAGTTTTTTTTAAATTTTTTGGTGTTCCCGGGCTATTCAATATATAAAAAAAATCACCACTAAATAATTACCGCTTCTTTTCTTTTTAATTAATTTGCTTATCCAATGGAATATACATGAAGATGACAAATTCATATTATTCAATATATATAAACTTATCCAAAATAATTTGAAAATGAATATATAAAGATAAAATAAGATTTTCATTATTCTTTTTGATGTTTTCTTGTTTTCATTTAATCTGTTTCTTTAATATATATATATATATAGATAATACTTAAATAATTGATTAATTAGTTATCCACCCCTTACTCGTGCTTTGATTTATTCCACTAATTTACATAGAACAATATCATAACAAAAATTATTTGGAACATGAAGATAAAAAAAATATAATCGAACAATCTTGGGGATTTTATTAATAAAATAAAATAATAACATGGAAATATAAGCATTAGAGAAAAAGATAAACAATAAAGTTAAATCCTATATTTAATTCATTAATTTATTCCACGTCATCTATATAAGTAGCAATAGAAATTTTTGCAATAATTGTTGTAAAAATACTATATATACAGAAATAATATAAAGAGAGAATTTGACGAAATATAAGAATTTTATTCCACGTCATCTGTTCCAAATAGCCCAAAGTTAAAAAAAATATAGAGGGAACCATCCCGCCCAAAGTGCAGATGTGACTGAAATATTTTAGTCGCACATATTAAATGTTAAAATAAAATTAAAATTATCAAGTAGATTCACCCACACATTTATAATTATGTGTCACTAAATACCTACACATTATTATGTGTGGCAAATTATGTGTGGTTAAAAACCTCCATTTCTTGAAGTGACTTGGCAAACTTCGTACCAGTTGTGCCAAGTTAAAGTAAGGGCATTTAAGTCTATTCAGCTCAAAGTTGGCCACAATTTATTAGAATAAAGTTAGTGGCCAAGATTTATTTTTCACTAACTTGATTTGCTATTTCGCACCATTACCACTAATATTTCTTATCTAGTAGTAGTATTTGTATTTTGTATTCAATTTCGTTTTGTTGGGTTGCACCCTAAGAGCATTCCCAGCAGAATTCTTAAAAATTTGCTTCCAAATTTATTTTTAAAGTTCCCCCTATATTATTCATCTAAAAAAAAAAGTTTTCCCTATATTATTTATTACTCCTATTTTACAAATACATACATAAGTTCTCCTATTTTTTTATCCCTCCGTCCCGTTATTTGTGGCTCATATTTTTTGGGCACATGTATTAAGAAGAAGGTGCAAAAGATAGAAAAGTGGTAGGGTCCACACTTTTAAAGGGTTAATTTTTGCTATTTTAGGTCCGAGCCACTAATAGCGGGACAGCCCAAAAAGAAAAATGAGTCACTTATAGCGGGACGGAGGGAGTATTAATTATTCTAGAAAAATTGTGGGTCCAACTCAATTCGTGAGATAAAAGAAGGTTTAGGGAGGTGTATATTTAAAGAGAAATATAGGGAGATGTAAATATTTTTGTAGGGCCTACCAATTTGAAAGATCTATTAGATGAACTTTTTAGCACAATTTTTATTATTTTAGCCTAAATTTAGAATTAAAATTGATTTTGAGTGATCTGCTGGAAGTAGTGTAAACGTAATAAATTAAATTTTACTTAAAAAAGTTAAGAATATGTGCATGGGAAATATGAAAAAAATGGCAGTCAGGTAACCAATGGAATGGATATTCTTTTAGATTTTACCAAAATTAATTACAGTCAAGATGGTGATCACACATATTTGCACAGTTGCAAAACTTTGTGAGGATATGGGACGAGTTAAAAATTCAGATGTGAATTGAACTCATATTAAATAATGTAATTATAATTTATAATTTTATATAATATTTAGATAATTTAAAATATATTATTTAAATATAAATTTAAAATTAAAAATTTCACCTATCTTACCATGAAACCATCTCAACCAATTTTAATTTGGTAAAACAAACGACAGTGACAGTCAACAGGCAATCGGTACGTTCGATGCTGAATCCTCATCCAATGGATATGTTGATATTTTCAGCCAATTTCTTTCTAACATCAGTCTCATCACAAAATTATTGTTATCACTATTTTTACGATCAAATTATGGAATAAGAATTTAATGGTGTATTTCTTGGTGGTTTTACCAAATGTTTGTGCTTTTTGAGTTCATCGCGTACATTTTAAATAAATAAATTTGTAGGGGTTGAACTTCCTTAATTCTGATTTTCTTATTACAACATAAAATTACATTTGTGATATAAGGTTTGGGTTTGATGGTACTCCGATTAATTCAATTAATTACACTTTTAATTTTGTACTCCCTCTCCGTCCACGACGTATTTGCCACATTGTGTCTGGCACGGAATTTAATAAGTTGGTTAATTGTGTTGTGAGTAAAAATAAGAGAATTATTTTTTATGTATTTTTAAATTAAGTAATTGAAAATAACATGTGTGTCCAACAATGACATTTTTGGTAAATAATGGGGTATGTGGAAGCTGATAATTAAGTGAGTTGTGTGGATATGTTACTAAAAATAGAATAGGCAAATCTTTGGTAAGCACAGCGAAATAAAAATTATGGCAAATATGTCGTGGATGGAGGGAGTACTAATCATCATAGAAGCAATATTGAATATCTAAAAATATAGGTTGAAACCATATGAAAAGCTAATTGTTCTTTATTTATGTTCTAATATTATCTAGGCTAAAGACATAAATTTAGCTTGATAAATTCACTTTGTGATAATTTTAATCCGAACTTAGCATAATACAATTTTTTTAGCCCGATAAATACAAATTTGTGATAACTTTAGCCAATTATTATTTTCCGGCTACCGAAAGTCGCGTTGGCACCTTTAGTCCGATACGATAAAACTACATCGTTCACTTTACTTATTTTTTTTAATTTTTGAGAATTTATTCTTTTCCTTCATAAACACACAACTTATTCCGACATGATTTTAAAATCGTGATTCAGACTATATATTCACGGAATTACAACTCATAACTTTTTATGCATATGCATATGTCTGAATAAATTTGTGTATTGTAGGAAGGAAGACAATATATAAATTCTCAAAATTTTAAAAAATAAATAAAGTGAACGACGTAGTTTTATCTAGATGAGGTGGAAAATTAATTTAATTCACGTAAAAAAAAAAACGATGTCGTTTAAGATTTGTGGCCGACTTTTCGGCGTTAGAAAATAGTAATCGGTTAAAATTATCACAAATTTGCATTTATTTGGCTAAAAATTGGTATTGTACTAAATTAAAGGTAAAATTGTCACAAAGTAAATTTATCAAGCTGAATTTATGCATTTTGCCTATTATTTATCATAAAATAAAAACACATGATCAAAAATAGAAATATATAAATATGAATGTTGCTTCAGTATTAAAAGCTACTAAAAAATACTTAATTGATCTGAGAACATGATTAATATTACCGCCTAATTCAAAAAGTACAAATCCAAATTCAGGTTAAGCTCAAATTATTTTTTAGTTTCTAATGAATTATTACATATAGTATAAACTTAATATACTATTTTACATCATTATATACTTAAATTAAATATATAATAAGTAAATGAAGTGTTATTTAAATTATTATACTTAAATTAAAGAGGATTATTCGTATATAACCCGAATGGAGATAGTGTGTGCCGCTCATAACCACTTTTAAATGCATGTATAAGCCATAACCACCAAGCTTTGACTTTTCAAATTATATCTATTGTGACACTTTGAAGTGTCCTATTTGTGTGATATGGGAAAATTTGAACTAGTTAGCCAAATAACATGTAATTACCCTCCTATTTTAGCCATTCAAAAGGTGGCTACGTATTTCTTTATTATGTATTCTGCTAAGTCGATCCACGCTTTCAAAATGGTATCAGAGCCCTAGGTTTATTAAGGAATTATATTTTATTTATTGCTTTAAGTATTATCCTAACGGAGGAGACATCAAGAAAAAATATGGATCCGAACTATTGTCCGAGATACGAAGGTTACAGGAATTATCTCCATGATTTGGAGGTACAGAAAACAAGAACCCAGACTGCTCTTGCAATCTGGAAGAGAGAATTCCACTCTGCAGCAACAAGAGTGGATTGTGAATCTATTATCTCTTGCCACCAAGAGATGAGAAGGAGAGAAAACTTCATTGAGGAGTTGAAATATCTCCATCTAAGGACGGAGAACGTGATGAAAGAAAACCATCAGAACCATACGGACTGATGGATCTAGAAGGATGTCCAAGGTGTGGACATTTTCAGGAACGTTTCCAAAACTTGGAGAAAAGAAAGATAAGATACCAGAGTGTTCTAACACACTGGAGAAATATGTTGAATATCTTAGTTCAACATAACCAGGAGAAAGAATTAATTGATTCATGCCTCCAATGAATAAAAAAAAAGAAGATCTTCTCCATAGTTATATCTGACTTGAATGGGAGATGGAACATGCCATGAGAAGAGACCATTGGATCCATTTGGGAGTAAATTGGAATCATCTCTAATGGAACCAAAGAAAGATAAAGGAGTATCATCTACTCTTTTATATCAAGAGATTACTCCAAATTCATCCAAGATATCGGAGGATCTGAGGGAAATACAAAAAACGGTACAATATTATGGTGATAGCTTGTATGGTGTACCACGCGATCTTTACATGATCGCTATGAAACATGATGAAATTTATAATATCCTGAAGGAGATCCAATCACTGATCGAAAAACTGGAACAACAACCTCGTTTCAGTTAAAAGAGAAATCTTTTTGGTAATGAACCCACTTATCCATTTCCAGTGGGAGAAACCAAGAAGGATCCAAATGTGGATGCCTTGAAAAGAATGATTCGAGAAAAGAAAAGATGAATAATCTCGAAAGAATCAATCTTGATAACCTCCAGGAGTTAGCAGAATCTTTTGCTAACATGACAATGGTTGATTTAAAAATGAACCAGAATGTGGTCCAAAACCCACAGCCGGTGAATCAACTTCCACAAGGAGCTATCGTCGGAAATCCATAGGATTTTCAAAATGCACCCAGAGCCATTAATGTAGTACAGGATTTTCAGACTGGAGCAAGGTATGATCAACATACCCCAAATGATGCATATATGGCGGCAAGAAGGACCAGGGCAAGAAGGCCACAACCAAAGGTGCAGGATACACCTTATGGTAAGGCGACCCTAGATCCAATTCATCCATATGGAGTAATACTCGATCTTGATGAAGTTAACTTCAAAGATCGAGAATCTGTAATTGATGAGTGGACGTCAGCTTTGAGAATTGGGGCAGCAACTCTTGATTTAAATAAGGAAGGATTCGTGAGAATCCTCGAAATGAGCCTTGCAGGAATTGTCAAGATAGCATGGGAATTCTTTCCGATTGATATCAAGAATGCATGTTTTGAGAGTGAAAATTTCACTGAACATGTTCAGAATATGGCAGTGATATTTAAAAGCCATTTTCTGGGAGAAAGATATTTCGAAGGATTTGATCAAGAAAAGAGAAAGAAATACTTGATGACATTGTATAATCTAAGACTTGCAGTCTTGGATCAACAATCGCTTAACAAATTTCTAAAGCTCTTTACTCTTTATCAACATCAATCTAAAGTTGATGATAGAGTTGCACTGGAAAATTTCTTTCTTAAATTTCCAAGCCCATGGAAGGAGATGTTAATTCGGGATTACGAACCAGGAGATCCTGAAAATGTCGCAAGAAGGATGTCATATGTACATCGAAAGCTCTCAGAGTGGTGTCAACAAGCAACAGCTCTGAGGAATATGAAGAAACTGAGAAGAATTAACAAATACGCTCCTCTAAACTGTGATGATAATGATCTGCCAACGATCATTGGAGGACAACCACCAAGGCTTAAAAGAAGCAAGAAAAATAGGTTTCATCCCTATCATAAAGGTGGAGATCCAAAAAGAAATTCTTGGAACCCAAGAACCAGATGGTCAAGACAAAAGGCCAGATCTTACAAATCAGGCCAAAGAAGTGGACCATCAAGGAATAGGTATCCATTCCAAGGAGCTAATAAATCCCAAGGAAGGACACCTGTCAAGAAAACTTTCAGGAGAACTCATACTAGAGTTAATGAAAGTTTCAAGGATTGCAACTGCTGGACGTGCGGTGCGAAGGGGCATATTTCCACAAATTGCCCTGAAATTGTCCAGAAATTGTCAGACTGATCCAGAAATTGTCCATCAGGAGAAAGAGGACATGACGAGATTCTCCAGTCACACAACTCTCTCTCAGAATCTGATTCATAAGATTATGAAGAAGAGTCTAAATATACAAAAGTATCAAGACTTTTCAGCAAGTAACATAGATCAAGTTCTGAAGAACTTTAATCTAAGGAGCAGGAAACAACAAATCGTCTATGGAATGACTAGACGGGAAATGTCGCTTCCTATAGAGCTTACAGGGAATCAAGTGGAGATGCAGTTGATTCCATCTAGTGACATCAGGGAGGATCTATCAAAGATGAAGCCCGAAGTCGCTGAAAAGATGAACTGGATCCATATTGGAGCGATCCAGTTGATGTTAAAATCGGCTCTCTTTACAGGAGTTCACACGCCGATCGATATCGCTATATGCGATAAAAGAGTCAGAAATCTGAAAAATTCCGTATTGGAAACAATTGCGGGAGATCTGTTTGCAGGACAAGTGGTGGAGATCATCTATCCAAAGATTGCTTATAATCTTAATGATACCCATTTCAGCAAGGTCCTGACACTTTATCAGGACTTTAAACGCAAGGATTTATTGGAAGAATGAAATAGGCCTTACTCCATTACTTATCAGGTATCATATGCTATTTCCAACTCACATCACACTGAGTTATTTCTGGGAAAGAAGTTCATTGAGATACCAGATATCTTCAACAAGGTGACAACATCTGTTTGTCCCGATAGAGTGGAAATTGCTCGGTTAAGAAATGTCGATATTCAAATCCGAGATAAAGAAGTCATGAGACACGATCAAAGTCTCGGGATAACTTCAGGAAAATTATCTTTCCAAGGTGACAGAATTATGTCTTTGCCGTATGGGAGGAGTCGGAGTCTCATTCAAGAAGCTCAACCTCAAACATCTCAGAGTAACAAAGTTCTAGTGAATCTGAAATGTACCGAGGGGTGGAGAGAAGTGATAGTAAAATTTGACACTACAAGGTGGGAAACCAACTTTCCTTGTAATGTTCTTTACTATCTGCAGCAGCCGGAGATCAATCATTACAAAGGTATCCTGGAGATTGGGGGAAAAGTGATGGAGATCAAAGACAGAGCCGGAAGGGAAGCAGTTTTGCTATTGGGTTTGGATTTTCTTGAGGATCACAAACCTTGGGCAAATAAAAAAGATGGAATGGAAATCACGATTAATGGGAAAAAACTATTAATCGAATGACAAGTCCATTCTCCATATACATCTCTATATGGATGTTATATGAAAAATATAAGGCAGAATATTTTGCTGCTTATATTGATTCAGGGGCAGGAATTTGTACTGCAAAACGAGGAGTCTTCCCAGCAGAGGTAGAAGAGGATCTACCCCGAATTGCAGGAAGAGACTTTTTAAAAAAGATTTTGTTCTTGACCAAAGGAGTAAAAGAGACAGGTGCAGATACAGGTGCAGATATTCTGTTAGGAAACAATTTCCTACAGATGTTCAAGAGATACATGTAGGATAATGAAAGAATGCAATTGGTGTTCACAACCATTTACGATCACAAAATCATTGTCCAGAGGCTGAATGAGGCTTTTAATCGCCGGATACCATTAAGTTTTCGCAGCAAGCGTGGTGATGAAGGAAATGAAGGAAAACTTCGACACCCAAAAATGAAGGATCAAAGGAGATTCAGCGAAGCAGTGCTAAGCTGTATCAGAGAAAATGATCTTAAAGAAAAAGAGGTCCAGATCCTCAAGGCATCCTTAATATCTAATCAAGATATTAGGGAAGAAATGCAGGTGTCCCTAAAAGATGTCAAAAGAAAGATTAAAAGGAGTTATAATGAGAATCCTTTGGCATGGTGGGATAAAAACAAGCTCAAAGCAACCTTGAAAGTAAAGTCAAATAAGGAGTATGAGTTTGTTAGATACAGGTCAATCCTGATGAACCTCAAAGATCAACAGGATATGAAGGAGATAATCAAGGAACACCTTGATTTAAAGTTGATCGAACCAGGAAACTCGCCCTACAGCAGTCCCGGATTTTTGGTAAGAAATCATGGTGAGATCAAACGAGGTAAACCCAGATTAGTTATTAATTACAAAGGAATTAATGATATTCTGGAGTTCAATGGATATTTTATCCCTAGTAGGGAACACCTTATTAACTGCATTAGAAATGCTAAAGTATTCTTTAAGTTTGATTGCAAGTCAGGTTTCTACCAGATTCGCATGGAGGAAGGTAGTAAGAAGTTTACAGCCTTCTCTACTCCATAAGGCATTATGTTTGGAAAGTAATGCCAATGGGGTTGGCTAATGCGCCCCAAATATTTCAGAAGAAGATGAATAATCTGTTCAAAGATTATTTTTCTTTTATGTTTGTCTATATTGATGTGACATTTTAATTGCATCAAAAAATATAGAGGAACATATCAAACATCTTGAAATCTTTGCAGATGTTTGTTACAAAGAAGGATTAGTTCTGTCTGAAAAGAAGGCAGTAGTTGCAATCCGGAAAATGGAATTTCTGGGTATCGAGATCGATGAAGCATGAATTATTCTACAGGATCATATTGTTTAGAAGGTCCAGAATTTTCCTGAAAATCTGAAAGAAAATAAACAACTTCAGAGCTTTCTGAGAGTTGTTAATTTTGCGGGACCATTCATTAAGAATCTCGCAAAACATAGAAAAGTCTTCAGTACATTACTGAAAAATGATGTTCCGTTCATCTGGACGGAAGAACATCAATAGAGAATGAAGGAGTTAAAAGAGGTTTGCAGAAATCTCCCAAAACTCTCGATACCTCAGGACGAAGACGACTTGGTCCTGTATACAGATGCAAGTGATTATTGGTGGGCAGCCGTCTTAACCAAGATCACTCCTAATGGAGAAGAACCCTGCAGATACTGTAGTGGTTTATTCTCAGAAGATGAGGCCGTGCGATGGCACATCAACGAGAAAGAATTCTTTGCAGTTCAAAAGGCTTTTAAAAAATGGCCTTTATTTTTATTAGCAAACAAATTTACTTTGAAAGTCGATAATACGCAGGTTAAGGCTTTCTTAAGAAACAAGATGGAATCTAAGCCTGAAAAGGCTAGATTAATTAGATGGCAAGCTGAATGTCAATATTATATTTTTGATATTGTCATTGTGAAATCTCACGAAAATGTTCTTGCAGATTTCTTAACAAGAGATGGAGCAAACTGATGTGAACTTCATTCTACTGGCCCATAGGCATCTCAGAGAAAATCTGGAGATGTTAACGGGAGAGTGGAACGAGTGCGTTCTGAATGCTGAACAAGCAGGAAGATTGCAGACTCTCGACAAGACGAAAGTCACCGAGAGAATACGAGCTTGCATACGGTCTCAGGGTCAACTCTAGGCTGCATGTCAAACACCAATCCTTCGGATGGCCAAAGATCCTTTGGTAAAAGAAGAGTTTCGAGTACAGGGCTCTAAACCTGTAGCAGAGGATTCTAATACCTCTTGCCCAAGTTCTTAGGTGGTGGTATCTTCAGAACCATTGCCCCAAGAAAAAGATGATATTCGGGGGTCACACTCTGAACCATCATGTCAACCCATCACCTCTTGGGAAAAAGAGGGAGAGATTAATCTTAGGCTAATGACTGGCATTTCTAAGATTAATACTGATAAAATTGAAGTTTCTTCTTCGTGGCAGGTTTATCAAGCCAACTGGGAGAAGCTCAATACAAGGACGGGAATCAACCCAGAAAAAATAAGGGTTGATGTTTCAGGGAAATACCCTCGGGTGTGGATGATGCCAAATTCGGATCCACACGAAGTCAAAAGATGGTATGAATTTGGAGCACTTGCTTCGGTTTATATCACATCTCCATCATTCGCCGAAATAAAAAATCTACCTAAATGGATTCAAGAAGCGGTGTATGATACATGGGCTAACAATCCGCAGCTTAGCCGAGGTGACATTTTGGAGCTGTATTTTATTAGTTCAGCCCCAGAACCAGCGGGAAAAGGAAACCATGAAGCCTTCCACTATATTAGGCTTCGAAGACCAGATGCACGCGCCCTCGAAAAAATCAAGGCGCCTACAGAGAAAGAGACTACTCTAGTCTCTACATTACCAGAAGACCTCATCTCCACCAGAAGAGCATGGGGATTATGGGTCTGTCTCACAGAGATGGACAAAGTCAAGTTTCCGTTTAAATTCTTTCAGAATTCAGTAAACGGATCATTCCTGTTAAATATTATGACAGGAAAATCAACAAGATTTGCAGAGGAAGCTTTCGAAAGAAAGAGGACTTTGCTTTGGGAAAACAAGATTGCGACGAGCAAAGAAACTCATCGCAAATACTGTAACATGGCTCATTTTGGAAACTGGTATGAGCGCGTTTGTTCGGATTGCCCAGGGTCCCGGGAAAAAAGTAGATTCCCGACACAAGTTGGTGGAGTCATGTGACTCTGAGCTGGAGAACCACCCACTAAAAAGAAAACGACAGTAGTGGATGGATGAATAGAGATTACCCACTAAACAAATGGGTAAAGCAACAGGAAAACCACTACCAAAGTGGTCCATTCGTCACAAGAAATGGATCTCACACCGAAAGTTTGTTGTCTTCATTCAATAATGGAAGACAATGAAGGACCCCATTCACATGAAATCAAGCTGGCTAAGGATAAGAGCATTCAATGCAATAATGCAGGGAATGAGGCCTATCATTCAGACCTCTATATATACAAGGGATTGAAGAGAGCAAAGGACATCGAAAAATCTAGACTTCATCTTCTCTGCTCTCTCAAAATAAAAATTGTGATAGTTCATATTCTAATATAGTTTAGTTTATGTATTTCAATTTCACTATCATAGGTAGCTAAACAAGTCTGTCTCCTCCCTAAAGGAGATATACTTATGTTGTAATAAATATTATATAATTTCTAAATAAAGTTTGGGCTTTTGTTCATCCCTTCCAGTATATTATTTTCTTTGTGTACCGACAAAAAAACCATACGCCTCGGGTAGGAAACGAGCGAAGGTTGTGCTGAGTGTTGCTAAAGGAGTCTGCGTCTAGAAACCATCGGTTGCGATCGTGTGGTTGAACGGGGTCCCTAAAACTTCCGGCGGATATTTACTCGACAGCATTACGGTAAAAAAGGTATGAAATCGGTATGCGTAGAATTTATTTATACGGAAGTGTGATGGGCCTGATTATATTGCATGATTTATCTCCAAATTGAGAAAATGGATGAAAATGAGCAGAGTAGGTAATAGAGAAATTCAGTAGAAGGGTAAAAAAAATAAAATAAAAATAAAAATCGCATGTATATAAGGCCGACTGGGTATATCAATATTTTCCCTTATTTTCTACAATATTTTATACACAAAAATAGATATAAAAATATTTATTGGTGGGTCAGTGGATATGACTTATACATATAACCAAAAGTGGGCGTGAGAGGTACGCACTATCTTCATACTGGTTAATATGAATTTCTTCTCTAAATTAAATATATAAACTATGACGTGAGCAGGGAGAAATATTTGTAGAATGGGAGAGGGGCATTAGAATTTTTTGGTTTGTACTTGACACATGTCAAGCATCCATCATATTATAGGACAAGTGGCGGTGGATTAAGGAGGCATGTATTGCATGAAGATTCATCATCGAACTTACCCAATCAACAGCTGTTGATGGTGGTTACTACTATAGTCTGGCGGTCACAAGAAACCATTGAAATGGAAGCACCTAGTGGTATTGCATGGCCCCCACCACCAATTCACTAATTCTAATTGTATTCTAGGATGTTCCGTTGTATGGATTAGATAGGACTATACGAGATCAGTCTCATGATATATTGTTCGATTAGCTAGACTCGGTTCGGTACTTAGTCTAAGACAATGCCACGTAGGATTAATCTTGTATAATGAATCTTGGCCACCCTCTATGACAAAAACAATCTTGAGTAATCTTGGACTTATTTAGTCTCATTTAATCTTGGGCCAATTTAATCTTGGCAACCGAACGCCCCTAACTTTTTTTTCTCTATCTATTTAGTATTTACTAGTAATGTAACTTTACTCTTTATCTTTTTTTTTCCTGAAATTTTGTTGCACATTTTCATATTTTTGCTTGTTTGATTAACTTTGGATGGCTGGTATGCTGTAATGGAATGAGAATAGAATGGTTCATTTCTGTCTTCATTCCTAATCTCACGGTTGGTGTATTTTTTCAGAAGGAATGACTAATCCGTGAGTATGGGTTTAACCATTCCTTCCCTCCCCTGGTATTAGCTAATTCACATCTTCATAAAATAATAATAATAATAATTATTATTATTATTTAAAGAATGACAATGCTTAGTTTAATTTCATGTATTGAGCTTTTATCAGTATATTAAAATATACTTATTTTTCGAAAATTAAATCTTTTTAGTTCAAACATTTTTGTATATACAGCTTTTTTATGCGGAAAAATTCAAACAAACAAACAAACAAATGGCGTGTGTTTATTGCATATACATTAGATATAAAAAAAAAAAAAGAATGGAGGACAGTAGAGCTTGAGATGGAAATCTGAGATCTAAAAAGCTGTAAAATTCAATTTCAATTTAAAAAGACACATATGTGTTTTGTTTTTGGAAATGTTATAAAAACATTTGGAGAAGGCAAGGTTTTATTTTATTTTTCTTTGAAGAGAAGGAAAGGTTATAAAAAGCACTCCCTCCGACCCCGTCACGTTATTTGTGGCTCATACTTTTTGGGCATGAGTATTAAAAAGAAAGTGTAAAAGATAAAAAAGTGATAGAGTCCACACGTTTTAAATGATTAATTTTTTATATTTTGAGCCACTAGCTACTAATAGCGGGACAATAAAAAAATGAGTCATTAATAACGGGACAGAAAGAGTAAAAGCTAAGGTTATGTTTTGTTTCTTTTTTTTCGAGGAAAATTCTCATTAACTCATGAATCCCCATTTCTATAATAGAAGATAACCAATAAAGAGCATTATTTATATTAGTTACTAATAGGGTGTGCATCGGTCGGTTCAACCGATCGATCAAAATTTCATAAACTGGAAAACGAACCGACCAAAAAAATTAGAACCAAAACCGACCGACTTCACCTTTTGGACCGAGCCGAAAAATTCGGTCGGTTCGGTCGGTTATTTTAAAAACCGATAAATATGAAAAACAAAAATCCAATCTCTCCGCCTACAAGTGAGAATCGAAATTCCACAAATCTTCTCTCTCTTCACCAGCAGCAATGGCCTCTCCACCCACTCTCCCGATCTCTAACCCCCAATCGGAATCTCAGCCGCCGATCGCCACCCCCGCCTTCCGCGCCTTCATATCCCGCCTCAACACCAACATTCGAAACGATCTCGCCCAGCGCCGCCCCTGGCTGGAGCTTGCCGACCGCTCCGCCTTCTCCCTTCCCGACTCTCTCTTCGACGCCGCCTCCCGAATCCGCAAAAACTTTATCCTATTTTCGCATCAACTACGTCTCCCTCGTAGCCCTCTCTCTCCTCACTCATCCCGGGTCCCTCATCGTCTTGGTGGCTCTCCTCGCCGCCTGGATATTTCTATACCTCTTCTGCCCGGCGGATCAGCCGCTCATCATCGGTGGCCGCACATTTTCTAAACGGGAGACTTTTGGTTGACGCCTGGAGGCCCTGGACGGTGTGGACTGTGGAGTCAATAGAGAGGAGATGAGAGAGAGAGGTGACTCGCCGCCGGCGGTGGGAGAAGGGCGCCGACGAGATGGAGTGGTGGACGCCTGGACGGTGTGGAGTCAGTAGAGAGGAGATGTCGCAGCCCGACTTAGAATGAAGATAACCAAGCCGGTGGGTCTCACGACGTACATAATTTATGATTAACCAAGGAACAAGATAACGACCCAGTTATCCAACAAAAACCCATCATACAATAAATCATACTTTTAAGTCAAACTAAAATAGCCGAGAATGGTCAAAAGACAACACCAACTCGTATCAGAGTTTAACAATGGAAACAAAGTTTATCAAGTCATAGCTTCAACATCACACTAAGACAACAATTACTGAATAAATTCAGAGTGTTGCAGCGGAAACCAACATGACATATCTTTGGTTATATGTATGAAGACATATAACCCTGCTCAACATCAACAAAGTCTCAAGAGGTCAACAAAAGTCCGCCCAGCACACTCCATCTTCATCCAAGCTAGCCTGCACATTTTAGAAATAACATGCAGGGCTGAGTACTTTTGTACTCAGTGGACACATGCCAAAATAATTGAAAATTTGCTGCTTAGAGTTATAGATTGACTCTTGCCATAAAGCGTAGCACAAGTAACTTTTATAAACAAACCTGTGCATGCTCAAACCTTTTCCTTTCATTATAAGTGACTGCGCAGTAAAAAAAATACTTATCATGTATGTACCACATCTACTATAACTTTTGAGTGTTGAGAAGTAGGCCTCATTCTCAAACACTTGTAATCGTCCCACCATAAAGGAAGGCTCCCGATTACCACATAGTGTACACAAATCCTACATTACGTAGGACCGAATTCGTCTTTCTTTGGTAGATGATATCATACAAAAACTTCAAAAATTGGCAAGTCAATCACTTTGAAAATCATCACACACATATATATAATCATAATATCACATTCTTTATTTCTTTAGTTCAGAAAGCCCACCTGGACTGAAGCTACTTTATCTATACTTTAACTTCTCGGCTTTTCCCTCACTTTTCAGTCCCGCTCGTTCCTTCATTTAATAATTAAATTTAAACATAAGAGCGAGAAAAATTAAATATTCAAATGAGGGATGTCGCTTCTATACTTAACATTTTCTACTTCGACTTGGCTTTTTCTAGGGTTTTCTCTCGGCAATTAAAACTAAGCTTTTCCAATTACTTCATTTTTCTTTCTTGACTTCTTAATCGATAATTAATCGATTATAACTTCAGGATATATTTTAAAACATAAATCCATATACTTCTCATTTAACTTCATAAATAAACATATAATCACATAATTCCTCATTTAACTTCATGAATATATATATAAACATGCAATTCAGCATTTAACTTCATAAATGTATATAGGCATATAATTAATAATTAAACTCATATTAAACACTTCATCCATCATTTAAACTTATTCTTAAATATATTATCATTCCAAAGAAATTAAACATATCATTTAATCATATAAGTGTTTATTTAAACACTTAAACTCTTCATCTAATTCAATAAGCATATTAAAATGCTTAACTTCTTTATTAACAAATAATCATAACATTATATTAATAAAATATGTCCTTGACACATTTATTTATTAATGACGTATCATTAATACTTAATTTGCCATTAACACGTCATTAGCAACTAATGACCATTAACATATATAATTAATAGCTAAAATCATCATTAACATTTAATTGATGATCATTATCCTTTATTTAACATATATTTAATCTCTATTATTCATATCTTTAAATTAAAAATATTTTCGACTCGTCAAACGAGCTCCGAAAATTTTCAAATTAATTCCTTATACTTTTATGCTAAATTTAGCATATTTACATAGTCACATCATTAAACTGGATCTTGTATATGTATAAACCTCCGACTTGGAAAAATAGCCGGAAAATAGAAAAATCTCAAAACTTCGTATAAAAATTCCGAAAAATTCTACAATGCTTAATTTTTATCGTAGAATTCATTTTCATCATTATTTTCTTAATTAAAAATCAAATACATGGCCTTATTATATATATAATTTTCGGCCCTTTTCTATAATTAGGATTAAATACCCAATTTCATTCTAATCAATTCCAAACATGCTTATTTAATTTATAGACCTCAAATATAACATTATTACTTAATTAAATTGGAGAAAATTGAAATCCTAGACTTTAAAACTTTCGAAAATTTCACTATTAGGGTCTAGGTTATTTATTTTTCTCCAATTTCACTTGTAATAGTCTTAGATATAATTATAGAGATTAATTACATCAATACTTAATCACATTATGCTTTGAATTAAAAACCCTAATTTTAAGCAAACTTTAATTTTCCAACTTCATTCAAATGAGCTTCAAAAATTCTCATAAATTCAATATAGACTTATTTCATCATTCTAAACTCAAATCCATCATCAATTTCATCATAAAAATTCATCATAAAAAATTCCCAACTTGCAAACCCTAATAATTTCGAATTAAATAAAATTAGGGCAAGGAAAATTCTAACTCATTAAAACCATATAACATTATGCTCAATAACATCAATTAAGCATACATTGATCATCAATTCAAGCTTAGAACATCAAAATCAAATTTTCCTATTTTTAGCCACATTTTTCGGCTATTTCAAAAATAAATAGGAAATTGATTAAATTCTTCTCAATTCAATTATTCAACATACTTATAGAATTCATATAAGCTCATATCAATCATGCATTGGATCATAGAAGATCAAATTCTAAAAATCTCAATTTTGGCCAACTTTCGGCCATTTTGACAAAAATAATGAAATTGATTATTCTTGCTCAATTAAATCATTTCTCATGCTTATATTCATCATAGAAGCTCACTTAATTCATCCAATTGATCATAGGATCAAAGAATAAATTTTCTAATTTATTTCCATATTTTTCGAAAAAATGGAAATTAGGGCTATGATTCATTTCTCAATAATTTAATGATAGAAATGTAATCTAAATCACTTATTTAACATCATACTTAAAGATCAAATCCATTCTCTATCATATATATAATTTTCGAAATTTTTAATAATTAAAATAAATAGAATTTCATGCTTAAACTTGAGTTATATGATTAACTAATAAGAGATCTCACCTTTTGAGATGATTTTAGCACTATCTTCTTTAATCAACAAAGCTTAATTCCTTCTCCTCAATTAGGTGTGTGTGTGCTCTGTAATGTGTGTGTGTATCGTGTGTGTGAGTGTGTGTTGTGCGAGAGATGAGAGTTGAGAGAGATAAGTGATGAAGTTTAATTAAATGCTAACTTATCTAATATAAATACATTGTATATAGATTACTTGCTAACTACTCATCCAACATCTATCATAATTATGTTGGGAGACATGGTGAGGTGGCCCTAATTAAATAATAAAATAATAGATGTTAGTGTTAGTAATCTAACACATGCTTTAATTAATTTATTAACCTTAGATTAGTAATTAAACTAATCATTAAATATTGATAATCAAGGTTTAATTAGGAAATAATAATTAAGCTTATAATACAAGCTTTATTTCCTAGGAAAAATTATGCTTAATAACTTAGCTTAATTAATTAATTAAACATCTAATTAATTAATTAAACATTAAGCATATAAATCTCATCTTATTCGATCAATTAATTCTCTAATTAATTGATCATTCGTCAAATAAATAATTATAGAGACTTTAATTAAAAAGCTCTCGATATATAATATTTTATTAGGGTTTCTCAAACCCTAATATAAACTTCCTCTGAAAATTTCCGGAAATAAAATCCAGAAATTAAATAAATTGCCGGAGAAAATTCATAATTCCCTAGAAATTTAAATACTTCAAAAATGGCACATATTTCTCAAATCATGCACATGTAATGGCACATAATCATAAACATTCTTAATATTTCATTTCGGATTAACCGAAATGAAAATAAAATTTAAATCATCAAAATTCAGCAAATTAAAGCTGCCGAAAATTTTTAAATGTCGGAACTTAATTTTCTTCTAATCCTCGCATTATAAAATTATTTTAAATAATTATCTTAATTACTTACTAAGACTTGTTATGAAAAAACGGGGTATTACAGGAGATGAGAGAGAGAGGTGAGTGTCGGCTGAGTTGAGGAGTGTTGTATAATATTCTGTAGAGGATTAGGGTTTTTACTATATATATTTATATAATTATATTATTATATAATATATTATATTATTAAATAGTAATATTTCGGTCGGTTCGGTGCCCGGCCGATGAAATTTTGTGGAATCGGGACCGAAATCGAAAACCGAATTTTTAAGAAATGACGAACCGAACTGAAAACCGAAGGATAAAAAAACCGAACCGAACCGACCAAAACCCTTCGGTTCGGTTGGTTTGTTCGGTTCGGTTCGGCCCGTGCACACCCCTAATAGGGGTGTGCATCGGTCGGTCGGTTCAACCGACCGACCAAAATTTCATAAACCGGAAACTGAACCGACCAAAAAATTTTGAACCGAAACCGACCGACTTCACCTTTTGGACCGAGCCGAAACCGAACTGAAAAATTCGGTCTGTTCGGTCGATTATTTTAAAAATCGATAAATATGAAAAACAAAATTCCAATCTCTCCGTCTACAAGTGAGAATCGAAATTCAACAAGTCTTCTCTCTCTTTACCAGCATCAATGGCCTCTCCACTCACTCTCCCGATCTCTAACCCCCAATCGGAATCTCAGCCGCCGATCGCCACCCCCGCCTTCCGTGCCTTCATATCCCGCCTCAACACCAACATTCGAAACGGTCTCGCCTAGCGCCGCCCCTGGCTGGAGCTCGCCGACCGCTCCGCCTTCTCTCTTCCCGACTCCCTCTCCGACGCCGCTTCCCGAATCCGCAAAAACTTATCCTATTTTCGCATCAACTATGTCTCCCTCGTAGCCCTCTCTCTCCTCACTCATCCCGGGTCCCTCATTGTCTTGCTGGCCCTCCTCGCCGCCTGGATATTTCTATACCTCTTCTTCCCGGCGGATCAGCCACTCGTCATCGTTGGTCGCACATTTTCTGAGCGGGAAACTTTGGGTTGACGCCTGGAGGCCCTGGACGGTGTGGACTGTGGAGTCAGTAAAGAGGAGATGAGAGAGAGAGGTGACTCGCCGCCGGCGGTGGGAGAAGGGCGCCGACGAGATGGAGTGGTGGACGCCTGGACGGTATGGAGTCAGTAGAGAGGAGATGAAAGAGAGAGGTGAGTGTCGACTGAGTTGAGGAGTGTTGTATAATATTCTGTAGAGGATTAGGGTTTTTACTATATTATATAGTAAAAAATTTCTCTTTTGATGTTCTGGAAATCTGTACACGTTATTTTTAATATGGAACTGTTTATGTGCAATAGCTTTAGTAAGTTGTGCAACATCATAACTTGGTACGAACGAATCTCATTCGTCCTAAGTGTACCACGTCGCAACGTATAACTTGGTACGACTGGTACGAACGGGTCTCATTCGTTCCAAGTGTACCACGCGCAGCGCACCATCAATTTTCTAGGGGCAATTTTGTCCAAAATCCTCAAAGTTTGACATAAATTATGAAAATAAAATTGGTAGTCAACTATTAGTTTCCACTATCTATTTTGGCATGTCGACAATTAAGGAAAAACACTATTATCTGTTTTGTTTTAAATTTTTGCCCCTATCTTTTCTACTTTTTTATGGGATACGTTATGGGCTTTTCTTTTCTTTTGTTTTTTTGTTTTTTTGGTTTTTTGTTTTTTGTAATATTATGTATAGTAGTAAGGAGTATTTTTGAACTAAATTGTCACCTCTTTCATCAACGTGGCTCTGTAACTAGTCCCAACATATCCTAGCTTAGTCAACAAGAATATACTTAATTAGACTAAATTCACTTTAGTTTAGCATTTGATTCCATCGCTCATTTTTAACATAATTTATACAAATTGGGTAAATGTCATCGGCCGACATAAGATTATCGCAAATATAGACAGCTATTGAAAATTTAACTAGAATAGTAATTTTGAACATTATTTTTTTTAGGTACTTTGAACAAATAATTAAAAATTGATCGTGATATAAGAATTTCTTATATGTGGAAAGCCCTGTGTTTTTGCATAACTTGGAATATTTGAACTCTAAAAATGAGGTGGTCTTCAATAACTTGTCGAGCACGGCGATAATTTAATGAAGATAATTTAAGTAAGGTCGAATTTCAAATCTAAATTCTAGTTTCTTGTTTTTTAGCATGGAAGATTATATTTGCAATCCACCTCATTATCTTGATTTATAGGGATAATATTTCGAGGCAAAATTTGGAATAGTCAAAATAGATAGTGGAAACTAATAGTTGGCCACCAACTTTATTTTCATAATTTTTGTCAAACTTTGAGGATTTTGGACAAAATTGCCCCTAGAAATTGATGGTGCGCTGCGCGTGGTACACTTGGAACGAATGAGATCCGTTCGTACCAGTCGTACCAAGTTATAGCGTTGCGACGTGGTACACTTGGGACGAATGAGATTCGTTCGTACCAAGTTATGGTGTTGCACAACTTACTAAAGCTATTGCACATAAACAGTTCCATATTAAAACTAACGTGTACAGATTTCCAGAACATCAAGTGTAGAAGATTAGGGTTTTTACTATAAATATATATATAGTCTTTATATAATTATATTATTATATAATATATTATATTATTAAATAGTAATATTTCGGTCGGTTCGGTGCCCGGCCGATGAAATTTTGCGGAATCGGGACCGAAACCGAAAACCGAATTTTTAAGAAATGACGAATCGAACCGAAAATCGAAGGATAAAAAAACCGGACCGAACCGATCAAAACCCTTCGGTTCGGTCGGTTTGTTCGGTTCGGTTCGGCCCATGCACACCCCTAGTTACTAAAGCTACTGCACATAAACAGTTCCATATTAAAAATAATGTGTACAGATTTCCAGAACATCAAAAGAGATATTTTTTAAATTGTACCAAGTCATCTAATTGATATTATATTAATTATGAGATTTTTGAAGTTAAGGAAGTATATGGATGGCTTTTGTAGTCACAACTTTTTTCTAGTAACATAAATGTTGGGGTAGTCTTGTAATTATCTAGATTTTTACACTTAAATAAAATCACAAAATTAAAAACGATGAAGCATATATGTGAGGGCCCACTACAATTTGCAAAGAAATATCAACAATTTGGAATTAGAAAAAAGAAATAAAAGAAAAAACCAAAAGTTAACCCTTCAAACAAACGGCAAAACCAGACCACAATCTATGAACCAAAACATGGGATTCGATTTTAGCGTCTTGTATTTTTTGTTTTTTTACTAAATAAATTTTACTTGGAAAATATAATTCATATTTCCACGCGTAATTTTCTTGTATAAATAACCTCACTGCAAAGCTGCATCTCTTCTCATCCAACAACTCAACAAAATATCTCATCTTTAATTAATTTCTACTTGACAAAGCAAAACTACCCTTCAAAATTTCGATCAAGAAACATAATCTGAGATGTCGACCACTACAGGCCAAGTCATCAAATGTAAAGGTATCATTTTTCTTCAATTCTTCATCGATTTGTTTCATGAGCAATCTGGGAAGGGAAAGAAATCAGATGAAAAGATTATATTTTTTTTTAGTATAAACATAGTTTTCGATTTCAGGAGTTTTAACATTTATTTGATTTTTTTTTTTTTTTTTTTTTTTTTGTTTTGGAATGTGAAGCTGCTGTTGCATGGGAGGCCGGGAAGCCGCTGGTGATTGAAGAAGTAGAGGTGGCGCCGCCGCAGAAAATGGAAGTCCGGATTAAGATTTTTTATACCTCCCTTTGCCACACCGATGTCTACTTCTGGGAAGCCGAGGTACCTAACATTCAACCCCCCCCCCCCCTCTCCCTCCTCTCTCTCTCTCTCTCATGGGAGTTTCTTGATTTTGTGTGTGTCTCTGTTTAACTGGAAATGCAAATCCCATTCTGCATTTGATCCTTTTTTAGATTCTTGATTTGGCTTTCTATCCTCTCTCTCGAATGGGAGTTTCTTGATTTTGTGTGTGTGTGTCTCTGTGTGTCTCTGTTTAACTGGAAATGCAAATCCTATTCTGCATTTGCTCCTTTTTTAGATTCTTGATTTGGCTTTTCCTGACTCTCTCTCTCTCTCTCTCTCTCTCTCTCTCTCTCTCTCACCCCCTTTGTAATTTTGCTGAATCAAACTTTCAGGCTCAAGATTCAATCTTTCCCCGAATTCTGGGACATGAAGCAGCAGGGTATGTTACCATAACTTGATATACTAATCAATTGTTCCTCTTGATGATTTATTGAATTTTCTATATATTTGAGTCTTATGATAATTTGAGGTATGTTTATATATATATATAGGATTGTGGAGAGCGTGGGAGAGGGCGTGACGGAGCTGGCCCCGGGCGATCACGTGCTCCCCGTGTTCACCGGCGAATGCAGAGATTGTGCTCACTGTAAACACGCAGAGAGCAATATGTGCAGCCTTCTGAGGATCAACACTGAGAGGGGAGTGATGATCAGTGATAACAAATCTCGATTTTCGATCAATGGCAAACCGATTTACCATTTCCTTGGCACTTCCACATTTAGTGAATACACTGTCCTTCATGTTGGTTGTGTTGCTAAGATCAATCCTGAGGCACCTCTTGACAAAGTTTGTGTGCTCAGCTGTGGGATCTCCACAGGTATATATACGTTGATTTCTTTCGATTTTCGTTTTCTTGATGCAGAATGTGGAGATGAAGTGATGTTTGATGAATCCTTGTGTTTTAGGCCTTGGTGCTACTTTGAATGTTGCTAAGCCGTTTAAGGGCTCCTCCGTTGCTGTTTTCGGCCTTGGAGCTGTTGGACTTGGTGTATGTTTCTCACAGTCTAATTATATCTGGAATTTGAGAAAAGAAGAAGATGGATTTTATATTTTCTTGATTTTTTTTAATTTTATTTTTGGTAATATTTAGGCTGCAGAAGGAGCAAGAATAGCTGGTGCTTCAAGAGTAATTGGTGTGGACTTGAACCCTGCTAGGTTTGAACAAGGTATATATATATGTGTGTGTGTGTGTGTGTGTGTGTGTGATTAAATATACATTTTGCCACATTTGTTAAATAAAGTAATTGATTAAATGGTGAATAACATTATTTGCAGCAAAGAAATTTGGGGTGACTGAATTTGTGAACCCAAAAGACTACAACAAGCCAGTCCAAGAGGTTTGATTAAATCAATTCATCAATTAGTATATATATATATATATAGTAATTCTCAAAAAAAAAAAATAGTATATATATATATATAGTAGTAATTCATAATTTCATATCCATATATAATTTTGTATATATTGAATGAATAGGTTATAGCTGAGATGACTGATGGAGGAGTTGATCGAAGCGTGGAATGCACTGGAAACATCAGGGCCATGATCTCAGCATTTGAATGTGTTCATGATGTATGTTATTGTTTATAATTTATAATGTAGTATTATATATATATATATATGATCTAATTTTTCTTAAATGAAATTTTTTGGTGTTGATTTGTAAATGTAGGGATGGGGTGTGGCTGTTCTTGTTGGCGTCCCTCACAAGGACGCCGTCTTCCAGACTGCTCCGATCAATTTCTTGAACGAGAGGACTCTCAAGGGCACCTTCTTCGGGAACTATAAACCGCGGTCTGATCTTCCATCAGTTGTCGAAATGTACATGAACAAGGTTCGTGTTTTATCGACAACGAACTTCACTTCGTTGCATCTTGGATAAGTAGTATATATACAGTTTGTGATTGTTGTTGTTGTTGTTAATATAATGTGCAGGAACTAGAAGTGGAGAAGTTCATAACTCACACGGTGCCGTTTGCGGAGATAAACAAGGCGTTCGAGCTCATGCTCAAAGGGGAGGGGCTGCGTTGTGTTATCAAAATGGAGTGAGAGAGATCTAGAGAGAGAAGTGAAAGATGATTTGCCAAAATCTGCAGCATAATAAGAAATCATGATACAACTTCTATGTTAGATGGTATAGTTTTGATTTTGTGCAGTTCTGTTTTTCAGTTTGATTTCTTCTGTCTTTGGTGTTGTATCGTGTGTATAATAATAACTTGTGTTGCATAAATAATATTTCCAAATTTATGATGCTGTTTTTCCATCTTTTCTTGTCCAACTCAGCAAAGAGTCGCTAATTTTTTTTTGATAAATTTCTATAATAGAATTTAATTAATCGTGCTTTTAAAATTTTTATCACGTCCAAGATATATTTTTCCGCTAGAATTGATTCTTCTTAATATGGAATTGTTATATTAATATATATATTTTTTCTTTGAGGTAATTAACATACTATATTCATATTTTAATCATGTAACCCAGTTTGTGTAAGTTTTCCGTAAAATTGTCGGTCCTATATTGGATTTTCGAAATAAATTACAAATATAATTGGGTAACTGTATTGACAATTACTAGTATTTATAGTATTTTTTAATATTTGATTGAGTTGATAGAAAAGAATATGCATAGACATTACTACTTCATTACATAGAAATTTGATGTAATTTTCTTTTGTAAAATTGCCAACTTAATGTTGGATATTAAAAAAATGTAATTTTTTTACAATATTGCAACTTTTATCCACACATCTTGCAAATTAAAATTAAAATTAAAAGTCTGTATTATTATTGGATAGATTTCAAATTTGTGTAGAATTCACAATTTCAGTCAAAGATTATAATTTTTTTAACAAATGGTTGATCACAATAAACTCTTTCAAGACCCAAAATAATGAAAAAAATAACTGACTATAAAATGAAAACCAACAAGATCATTAGAAAATTGTTCTGTAATCATATTCTTACCACATACACTAAATCAAAAGAGTCCATTTAGCTCACATCAAACTACAGTAGTGGCTATCGAATCCTTTAGAATCATATTCTTACCATAGATACTAAATCAAGAGAGACCTAAATGTGATGGTTAAAAGAAAAAAGCCAAAAACAAAAAAACAAAAAAAAAACAAAGCAAATTGTTGTACTAAGGAAATTAAATAGACTTTTACTCTTTTTTTATTTGTTTGAATTTGGTAAGATACCTTTTCTTCTACAATAGTAAATAGTTACAGTAGCATAACCAAAGTAATGCTATGTATTTAGTGAAGTATATAGGGAGAATATTTAAAGATGAAAATATATCCAAATATTCGCGCGAAAATTGAAATTTTAGCTAATTCGTTCAATGTTTTCAACCTAGTTATTGGTTTGGCAATTAGTTGCAAATCTGGCCAATTTGTAAACTAGATCAAAATTATGTATCATGCCTCAAATCACAGACACGGCACACCCAAGTCAAGTGGCGGAGCCAGAGATCCCGAAAAGTGGGGGGAAAGAATTTTTCGAGCCGGGCCAAGCACACCGGGCTTTTACACATTTCGGCCCGAAACCGGTCTGGCCCATTGGGCCGGGTAGGGCCGGGCCTTTTTTTGACACCCCTAGTTATTTTCTATTCATGTTGTCTCTTCGGAAGCATCCTTTCGCGAACAGACACAATTAATTGTAAATAGATAGTGGTCTGGTCCCCAACAAACAGTATACCATCTTTGTATTTTCTATCCCCATCAAGAAATACACGTACAATAGAGAAAATTGTATTCTTGGAAGCTCAAACCTTCGGGTAATCTTCGACTATGACTTCAGGTTAGTGCTTCCGCTTTAATTTATATTTTTTTCGGATTATCATCATAGAGTTGAATAGAAGACTTTAATTATGATATAAAGTATATCCTATATTATGTGGATTTATTCTTACACAATGTCAATTAAAATAATACTGAAACATGAACACAAAATTAGTGCAAATAAAGATAATAAAAGTTACTGTTAAATTAGTGAATAAGTACTTTGGATGGATAGATGAATTGAAATGAACAAGACGAAAGGAATTTCTTTGAAACGGAGAAGAAGACGAAAGTAGTAGAAATATATATATTTGTCTGTAAATTGAAGGAACAACAAATTTATTTTTTTGTTTTTTAGGATGAATGCAATTTTTAATAAAAAAAAATTGATATCTATCTATTTTAGTTTCCCTATCTCTTTGGCATGTAATAGACTGAGACAATAAAGGAAAATGACCATCTATTTACTTTTAAATGTTTGCCCCTATCTTTTCTAATTTTTTATTGGGCAGGTTATGGTTTTTGTGTAATAGTATTATGTATGGAGTATTCTTGAACCCAGTTTAGTCAACAAGAATATACTACTTAATTAGACTAAATACACTTTAGTTTAGCATTTCATTCCATCGCTCATTTTTTGACATAACTTAATACAAATTGGGTTAAATGTCATCGGCCGACATAAAAGTTATCTCTAAGTTAGACCATTCTTGAAAATTTAACTAAAATATGATGGGGAAAGTTTTGTGCATTTGCGTACCTTAAAATATTTGGATTCGTAAAAATGAAATGGTCTTGATGCAGGGAGAAGTGTGAAATATATATTCATAAACAATTATATATATGAAATCCGTTGATTTTGATTCACAAAATAACGGAAAACGTAGGATAAGTGTTAATCCATTGATTCAAACATAAATACCGGAAGAACACACGAGAAGGGAACAAACCCAAACTCTACATCTCAATTATCAATTTCATCTCCATCCTGAAACATATAACAAAAGACCCAGTATATATAATAAAATTCTAACTTGAAGCCCAAGAAAAAAATTAAATGAGTAATATAAATATATTATAGCTTGAGAGATTGGATTTGTAATTCACTTTATGGTCTTGGTTTGTAGGGATAATATTTCTTCTTTTTTTTAATAAACATTACAAGAAATTTTAAAGTCCGCGTGACAGTGGACTTGAACCCGTGACCTTTGGCCCGGACATTAACCACTCTACCACTAGGCTAACGCACGCACACAAGGATAATATTTCTTATTGGTGTTTCTTGTCTTGTATCTCTTATACTCTGTTAAATTGCACCCCTCAAACATATTTAAATAAAGAGTGATGTTATTCGGCCATAATGTGGCTAGCCATAATTTACTCGATTTAGTAAAAATAGACCAATTTTGTTAGATATTTGATTCATATAAAAAGTATGATTATATATTTTATGTTAGTGTTTATATTTTTTACTTAAATTCTATCATAATTAGTGTAAATATATTTCTTTCTTATTTTTTCGACAAAAATGTTTGTATTACTTTTATTATATCTATCGAGATTGATGTTACATCCAAATCCAAATATATCAAGATAAATTTGTATAAATTAAATGTTTTAAATATTAGAGATCATTTAGAACCAAAAATTAAAATAAATCAACTTTTTTTTGTTATTGAATCAAATTATGGCTAATCATAATGTGGTTGCATAGATTTATTCTTAAATAAACTTTACTTAAAACAATTAAGAATATGTGAAGTGGAAATATGAATGTATGGCAGTCAGGTAACCAATGAAATGGATGTTCTTTTAGATTTTACCAAAATTAATTACCGAGTCTGGATGGTGGTCACACATATTTGCGCAGTCGCAAAAACTTGTGCAAGTGACGAGTTAAAGATTTGAATATAAATTCATATTAAATAATATACTTATAATTTATAATTGTAAATATAATATTAAATAATTAATAATATACTGTATTATTAAATATAAATTTGAATTCGAAATTTCGACCCGAGTCTTAATTGATAAAATAAAAACAACAGTTGACAACTAATTGATGATTACTGTAGACTGGCAGTCACATGAAACCATTTTTTCATTTTGAGAATCACAAGAAACCATTGAAATTGAAATGGAAGCACAAAGGATTTTGCGCTAGTGGTTTTGCATGGCCCCCACCACCATTTCATTAATTATAATTGTCTTCATTAACCTTTTTTGTCGCTATCTATTTAGTATTTACCAATAATGTAATTTTACTCTTAAGATTTTTTTTCCTGAAATTTTGTTGCACATTTTCATATTTTTGCTCGTTTGATTAACTTTTAGTAGAGAATGACAATGCTTAGATTAATTTCATGTATTGAGCTTTTATCGGTGTCAATATCTTATTTTTCGAAAATCAAATCTTTTTAATTCAGGCATTTTTGTCAGATGTACAGCTTTTTAATACCGGAAAAAATTCAAACAAACAAATGATTTGTGTTTATTGCATATATGTAAAAATAAAAAAAATTAAAAAACAATAGAACTTGAGATGGAAACCTGAGATCTAAAAAGCTGTAAAATTTCAATTTCATTATAAAAAGTAACACATTTGTTTTTGTTTTTGGAAATATTAGAAAAAGATTTGGAGAAGGCGAAGGGTTTATTATTTTATTTTAAAAGAGAAGGAAAGGTTATAAAAATTAAAAGTTAAATGTAATGTTTTGTTTCTTTATTTTTTGGAGAAAAAATATTATTAACATAGATTATGTTTTGTTGCTAAAGCTATTGCATAGTAACGGATGTTTATTCAGTCCCTCGAAAATAACACTAGGAGGTTAGGACATTGCAAGAAATATTATTTAAATTGTACAAAACCGACCAATTGAGATTATTTTAGTTACGAGATTCTTGAAAGTTAAGGAAGTATCTGGGGATGGCTTTTCTCGTCACTAAACTTTTTTTCCAGTAACTTGTTAGGGTGGTAGTCTTGTAATTATCAAGATTTTTATTTTTATTTTTTATACTTAAATAAAATCATAAAAAAAAGGAAGAAAGATAATTGAAAGCTTATATGTGGGGACCCATTACAATTTGCTTGGGATTAAAGGAAGAAATTAAAAGTTTAGCACTTAAAACAAACGGCAAAACCAGTCTTAATTACCAGACCACAATCCTATGAACCAAAACATGGGATTCGATTTTAGCCTATTGTACTAGTTCTTACTAAAAAAAATTGACTTCGAAAAATTAATTAATTTTTCTACGCGTGATTTTCTTGTATAAATAGCCTCACTGCAAAGCTGCATCTCTCATCAAACAACTCAACAAAATATATCATCTTTAATTAATTTCTACTTACAAAGCAAAACTACTCTTACAGATTACAATTTGGATCAAGAAACATAATCTGAGATGTCGAGCACTGCAGGCCAAGTCATCAAATGTAAAGGTATCATTTTTCTTCAATTCTTCATCGATTTGTTTCTTGAGCAATCTGGGAAGGGAAAGAAATCAGACTATTTTAGTATAAGCGTGGTTCTTCTTTCTTGTTTAGTGTATATATATTTGTTTCTTTTTTCTTAATTTGGTTTTGGAATGTGAAGCTGCTGTTGCATGGGAGGCTGGGAAGCCGCTGGTGATTGAAGAAGTGGAGGTGGCGCCGCCGCAGAAAATGGAAGTCCGGATTAAGATTCTTTATACTTCACTTTGCCATACCGATGTCTACTTCTGGGAAGCCAAGGTAGCTTCTGAAACCCTCTCTCTCTCTCTCTCTCTCTCTCTCACGGGAGTTTCTTGATTTGTTGTGTGTGTGTTTGTGTGTGCCTCTGTTTAACTGGAAATGCAAATCCCATTCTGCATTTGCTCCTTTTTTAGATTCTTGATTTGGCTTTTCTTCTCTCTCTCTCTCTCTCTGCCCTTTGTAATGTTGTTGAATCAATCTTTCAGGCTCAAGATTCAGTCTTTCCCCGGATTCTGGGACATGAAGCAGCAGGGTATGTTATTGTTGCCTTCACTAACTTGATGATTATTGAAGTTTCTATATCTTTGACAGTCTTATGATGATTTGAGGTATGTTTATATATATATATATAGTATTGTGGAGAGCGTGGGAGAGGGCGTGACGGAGCTGGCCCCGGGCGATCACGTTCTCCCGGTATTCACCGGCGAATGCAGAGAATGTGCTCACTGTAAATCCCCAGATAGCAATATGTGCAGCCTTCTGAGGATCAACACTGAGAGGGGAGTGATGATCAGTGATAATAAATCTCGATTTTCGATCAATGGCAAACCGATTTACCATTTCCTTGGCACTTCCACATTTAGTGAATACACTGTCCTTCATGTTGGTTGTGTTGCTAAGATCAATCCTGAGGCACCTCTTGACAAAGTTTGTGTGCTCAGCTGTGGGATCTCCACAGGTATATATACCTCGAGTCTTCGATTTTCGTTTTCTTGATGCAGAATGTGGAGATGAAGTGATCTTTGATGAATGCTTGTGTTTTAGGCCTTGGTGCTACTTTGAATGTTGCTAAGCCGTTTAAGGGCTCCTCCGTTGCTGTTTTCGGCCTTGGAGCTGTTGGACTTGGTGTATGTTTCTCACATTCTAGTTATATCTGAAATTTGAGAACCAAAAAAAAAGAAAAAAAGAAAATGGATACAGGGAGTTTGATATTTTCTTTTCTTTTTAAATGATATTTAGGCTGCAGAAGGAGCAAGATTGGCTGGTGCTTCAAGAGTAATTGGTGTGGACTTGAACTCTGCTAGGTTTGAAGAAGGTATATACGTGTGTGTGTGTGTGTGTCAACCAAATATATATATATTGTGCAACATTTGTTACTCAAATAAAGTAATTGATGAAATGGTGATGATAATATTTGCAGCAAAGAAATTTGGTGTGACTGAATTTGTGAACCCAAAAGACCACAACAAGCCAGTCCAAGAGGTTGTTTAAATCAATTCATCAATTAGTATATATATATATATATATATATAGTAATTCATATTCATATACTAAAATTTTGTATATATTGTATGTATAGGTGATAGCAGAGATGACTGATGGAGGAGTTGATCGAAGCGTTGAGTGCACTGGAAACATCAGTGCCATGATCTCAGCATTTGAATGTGTTCATGATGTATGTCATTGTATATAATGTAGTAAATATATGCATGTATATATATGATCTTAAATGAAATTTTTTTGGTGTTGATTTGTAAATGTAGGGATGGGGTGTGGCTGTTCTTGTTGGCGTCCCTCACAAGGACGCCGTCTTCCAGACTGCTCCGATCAATTTCTTGAACGAGAGGACTCTCAAGGGCACCTTCTTCGGGAACTATAAACCGCGGTCTGATCTTCCATCAGTTGTCGAAATGTACATGAACAAGGTTCGTGTTTTATCGACAACGAACCTCACTTTGTTGCATCTTGGATAAGTAGTATATATACAGTTTGTGATTGTTGTTGTTGCAGGAACTAGAAGTGGAAAAGTTCATAACTCACACGGTTCCATTTTCGGAGATAAATAAGGCGTTCGAGCTCATGCTTAAAGGGGAAGGGCTTCGTTGTGTTATGAAAATGGAGTGAGAGAAGTAATGGAGTGAAATCTGCAGCATAAGATGATACAACTTCTATGTTAAATGGTGTAGTTTTTATTTTGTGATTTTTTTTTTTTTTTGGTCAGTTTGATTTCCTCTGTCTTGGTGTTGTATCGTGTGTATAATAACTTGTGTTGCATAAATAATATTCCAGATTTATGATGCTGTTTTCCCACCTTTTCCTGTCTATGTTCAATTTTTGACTTGATAAATTGCTATAATCGAATTAATTAACCGTGCTTGCGTAGTTCAGGCATCTTCGAATTACAATATTAAAATCTTTATCACGTTGCATCTATATTTTATAATATTATTAAAATATTACTAAAAATGGAAAGACCATTATTCCGATATAAGTTTTTTTAACTATTTTTCCGCTAGAATTGATTCTTCTTTATATAATTGTTATATTAATATTTTTTTTCTTTGATATAATTAATATATTAGAGTAGTATTTTTATTTTTATTTTGAAATAACACCTGAAAAGTGTTGCTAGTGTACTTATGAACATATTTTAATCATGCAACCAGTTTGTGTAAGTTTTCCGCAAAATTATCGGTCCTATATTGGATTTTCGAAATAATATTTATTTCTACAATTATTAAATTTGTAGTTGTATACAATGTGCATTGATTTATTAATGTTTTATGCTATATAGTATTTAATAATATTTGATCGAATTCAGATAGAAAAGAATATGCATAGACATTATTACTACTTCATTACATAGAAATTTGATGTAATTTTATTTTGTAAAATTGCCAACTTAATGTTGAATATTATAAAAATTTACATATTTTATAACATTGCAACGTATATCCACACATCTTGCAATATGAACACATTGTGACAACCTTACCATATAAATACAACATTCTTCTTTTTTTTGAACAAACATTACAAGAAATTTTAAAGGCCGTATGACGATTGACTTGAACTCGTGACCTTTGGTCCGAATATAAACCACTCTACCACTAGGCTAACACACACACAAACATAGCATTCTTCTTATTGTTGTCGTCTCGTCAATCATCATCGTCTCCCAAATCTGAAACGGTATCACTACAGAATTTCATGACATAAACCAAAGACGTTCTTACTATTTTTGTTCTCGTTTCAAACGACGTCATACAGTGTAAACTTGGTTAACACACTCAACAAATCAGATATTTATTACAAGAATTTTCGAATATAAAGCAAGTATGTTAATTGCTACCATTTCATAATCTTGACGACCTAAGCTACGAAATGAAATGTGACATAATTTAATGTACATAAGACTATTTTTACAATTGAGCATTCAACTTGAGAGAGAGAGAGAGAGAATACTTATCCTAGACTAGTAAATCATAAATATACAGCAGCTCCATTCAGGTAAATGATTCACAAATGCGAATGACTTACTACAAAACTTGTCAGCACTGCTCCATCCTCCCCTATTCTTTCCTATCTGTAGCAATCATACATATATTCTTCTCCAAAAATGCGTTGCAGCATTACTTCCCCATCTTAGCAGAGTAGGTCATTAGTCAACTCGATAACTTCGTCTCCCCGAGGGCTTCGATATCAATTCGGTGCCATATCACTACTCAAATTCACGACAGGAGCAACACAAATATCGTTGCTATCTGCCAAAACCTTGAGCTCAGGTCTACCCGCATCATTGAATTAATTTTGCCAATATTACCATATCTAAGATTTTGACGTCCAGTGTGTCGTCAACTTTCACAATTCCATCAGTGCCATCAATTCCGATAAGCTTCCCGGTGGCCCCACGGTGTGCACCTCCCATGATCTTAATCTTGTCGGCCTTCCTTGGTGGCACTACCTCAATTTCGTTGGGAAGGGCAGTGACCATATCCCCATTTCCACTTGACCCGAGAGCTATCTTACATGAGCCATCCTAAAACATAACAAAAACAGTGCCATCAATAGCTCACTCTTAACAGCTACCTTTCACATAATGTTGCAATAATTTCAAATAATGCCCTTTAGACAAAAGGACCGCTGCAAAGAACTCATTTAAAAAAGGATCATCAAATAAAAAATGAGAGAGAGAGTCGAGTGATAAATTTGCCATATGTATTTATCAATGGGTTAAGACGGGTTAAGCTGCAACTACAGGGTTTCGTGAAGCCTCATTCGATGATCGTGATCAATTTAAAGGAACAAACAGACCACCCTATGAATATTTATTACTGTTACTGAAACAGATTCCTAAAAAGGCACAAAAACAGAGCATATTTTGTTAGTCATGTGGAATAACTATCCGAGGTCTTGACCCATATGCAAGGTAAAGTATTATTATCATGTCCTCATGCAGATGTCAACTACCCATTTATTTATTCAGGAAAGAACAAAATTTAAGAATGAATAGCAGATATAAATTAAACAATTAAACAATACATACCGCAAGCACTTCTCTTATAACTCCTGGAGCAGTGTCATCACCAGGCCTACGAACATTGACCAAAATATCTGCCAGGAACCAGGGCCCTTCATTGTCTGCACCTGCAATAAAGCAGTTTAAAAATTATAACATAAAATAAAATTGCAAAAACATCCTAAATAAGTATAAAACAAGTACTAATGCATAAGAGAAAGAGATAACGACAGACCTACAACAGGGGACATCATATCCAAGCCACCACTTCCAGGTGTCATTGGTTGTCCACCAGGCGTCCCAGGTAAATATGCAGAACTTGGTGTCATCGGAGGCTGCCCACCAGGAGTAGAGGGCAAGTATGGGCTTGGAGCATTTGCTGAAAGACAAACACAATTTCACATTAAAATAGAAGTTCTACAGTTTCATATGATTGCAATATGATGAGAGTAATATTGAATCACCATAAGCAGAACCACTATCTCTTGGTGTGCCTGCATCATTGTAATTGTTACTTGGAGTATTTGTCCAACCAGAACCGGGTGTAGGTGCTTCATATGCTCGTGTAGGAGGACTTCCTGGCTGAAATGATTTAAAAAATTATTACACTATGATAGAGTAGCAAGGGGACTTGAGAGAACAATAAAATGCACCAAGATACCTGATATTGCGGACTAGTGCCCCATGAACCAGGATTTCCATCTTCCCAATTGTCCCTGACATTTCATCATTCCACTTCCATTAACATCAAATTGATAGTAAGCAGATCGAAACATTGCACATATAACATTCTTAATAGCTCAAAATTCATTCACATCATAAGCTAAAGCTTTTAATCAGCATTCAGACAGGTTATAGCAAACCTAGCATATTAGCTTTAGATTTTTCAAAAAAACATACAATTTGCTAAAGCTTTAATCAAGGTTTAGACAGGCTACAACAAACCCAACATAATAAATTCAGATTTTCCAATAAGTTGCAAAAGGATGTGAGCAATAAAACTATTAGCATTCTCAACTTCACAAATGAATACTACGAGATACATGCATCTTCTTTCAGGAAAAGATACCTTGGTGGACTCATCGGTGTATAAGGATTCCATGCTCGGTCGCGCATAGGTGTCCTCATGCCATCATGGTAAGGAGTTACTGCATAAGAATTAAAAAGGAGCAGAAGACATCAGCTGATAACCACAGTAAAAAGGCATACTAGGATAAAGAAAATGCTCTATCCTAAATTATATACCTCCAGAGTCCCTCATAGGAGTCATATACGGATGCAGTGGAGTGCGAGAAGGATGCATTGGGGTCTCACTTCCCATACCATATCTGGAAGTTTCCCTGGTGAGGAGAGCAAATCAGATCCTCAAATCTAAGGACCTAAAAAATTTCAAAGACCTAAAAACTCCGAGTTTCACACACCTGAATGGCGTAACATTGACATTATCTGAAATCTGACTGCGATCAACTGTAAAAAGCCAAGGTCACCATCAAACACTATGATGAAAAAGAGAAAAAGGAAGTCAGAGAGACCCCATTTTGCCTAGAAGGAAACTTGCCTGCAACGACCTTCATCTGCGATTCTAATTCAATGCGAACAGTGGAACCTTTGACATCTTTAACACGCCCCTTGCACCCTTTATAATGGCCAAGACGAATTTTCACAGAAGCTCCAATTAAAGCATCTTGACCCCTTCCGAATCCTCTTCCCCCAACTGTTCAATCAAAATTATCAATTCATGAGAAGTGCGGAATCAACTTTATTACAAAAAACAGTGGCCTAAATAAATAAATGAGCATCTACAAGACGTGAAAAAATGTGTTGTCATGTGCAAGAGTATCAGCTTTGAACCTTAAGGGAACCCTAGGTGATAATCAAACCACATGAAAACAGACAGAGATAAGTCTGATTGTCATGTACAATTGCTTAGATTACTTACAATTGCTATGACCGCTATGACCACCTCTAGGTGGTCTCATTGGAGAAGGGGGGACACGTGATGCAGTTCTCAGATTGGAAAATCTTGATGTCAAGGAGTCACCCTGCATAAGGCATTGTCAGTACATGTAACCAAGCAAATGAGCAAATAGCAAGTCACAACTTGAGAAGACAGTTGAGATCCGTACATTCCTTTCACCATTCGCCCGTGATCCACCAACCATCATACAGGACTCAGATTTCACGCAAATAAAACCAGCATGCTCTAGGTGATGCCGATCATAAATGAACAGAACTCCTTTGTAGATATGTTCCACTGGACCTTGTTTTCCCTAGAATGTGGCAAAATACAGGAGTACGCAGTTGGATAAGCAGAGCCATGAGACACTTATTAATATTATCCAAACTACACACAGAATTGGACATCCTCAAACAATAAATAGAGTTGAAGACGCACCCTACATGGACCGTCAAGAATTTTAACAACATCTTTCGCAGACAGTGTATTCTTGAACCGATCTTTAGCAAATATCTTCTTGTCAATCTTGTACTTGATCTCTCGTAACCTAATGAGAGCAACATCAGGTCTCTCAGGAACACCCTTCAGAACCTGAAATGTGGTCAACACAAGTCAGGAACACTAAACCAATAGTTTTGACTTCTTCTTATAGGACATTCACCTGAAAAGCTTCACTCTCCACTCGTATAATCACACCGAAGCTATTATCACTGCACAGGATTGTTCTAAATGAGAAAAACCTAGAAGGGTAAATATGGATAACAGGAACTGCAGCAAAATAAATATAAAACTTACTGAAGTAGCACAAGGTCATGAAGCTCATAATCACCAATCTTGGTTATACCAGAAGTTACTTCAGAGCTTTCCACAACATTGTCCGCGAAGACACGGAGCTACAGAAATAAAAAAAATAGGAATGATATCAACACGTTCAAACAAAAATAAACTGATAATAAAAAATATGGTGGCATACAAGTTCCTTTGTTGTGTCTGAGACTATGTTCACCACATGGCCTTCAACTGAAACCACCATACCAGTTGCACCCTCTGTAGCACCGGATACAACCTTTACATGATTTCCAGGTTCAAAGTACTTGCAAAGCTCTTTGTCGCTAATAGCAAGAGTTCTCTGAAATCAACAGAAGGAACGTGCTAAATTTCTTTTTAATAATAGCCATGATCTCCATCTTCAAATGGAATTTGAGACATTGCATGATCGAAAATATATTAAAACTACTTACCGGAAGGCCTTTTTCATTTGGTTTAATATGCACAGTATCTTCCTCAACTTTCTCCACCCATCCTTTCAAGTTTTTAAGATCTCCCTTGACAACTATTACCCTATCACCCTTCATAAAATGACCTTTCTTCCTGTTTGCAAAGAGTGTGGACAAACCAGACGTGTCACCATCCCCAGTTTCACCAGGCTGCCTAAACTTTTCCAGTTCATCAAAAGTTGGTTGCACATTCTGAGTGCTGAGCGATTTTAGTGAGACATTTTTATACAGGAAACCCTCCTTGAACATCATCCCTTCAATTTTTTCAAAATAATCACCAGTAGCCGGATCTCGTCTACGCTCTACTCGTATATGCAGCTCTCTGGATAGAAAAGTATAATGACATTACAAAAAGAGAGAATGGAATTGGGGGACAATATAAATGTAAGAAAATATCTTAGCAGCTATACCTAGCTTCATCAATATTCATAAACCGTGCAGGGGGAGTAAATGCCTTTTTCTTGGGGACTTCTCTCCCTTCCTGAAATCAGGCCAACATTCTTGTTACCAAAAAGGTCATTAGTAAAACTTCTATGTTGATATTTGTCATATAGTCGTTATTTAAGAATTAATATTCATATCATCAACATATGCAACATTGTTTATGAGTTACACAGAGAATAAAATACACTCTCACTCAGATATTTGACAAAAAGCTGACGAAGTTCACCTAATACATAGAGAATAGATAAAGCGAATCCTTAGTAATTTTAGCACAGACAGGCAATAATGGAACCCCAAACTACAAATTACAAATGCATACCAATTTGTTAGCCAAGGCCTGCAAATCAATCCTGGGAATTACTTTCACAGTCGCTCTCTGCCGCACGTTGTCCACATCTACAACCTTGCATTTTAAAAAAGAAAATCTCACATATATGCTTAATAACAAAAGAAAAATGAAGTATAAAGGAAACAAAGATATACCTTTGCAAGATCCCCTTTATAAGTACCAATTTTCATTCTGACCCAGGTATCCCTAGAAATATCAATTGCTTTGCTTTCCACCGACAGAACATCTGTCATCTCCTTGATTGGAACGAGCATTATTTTACTCGTAAATATATTACGCATACCCTTAATAGCCTGTAGGGAACCAGGCAAAAGAAATTCACATTAGTCACCCAAAGTACTTGAGTATGATCACAAAATCAAGAACTTGTAGAATAACAAAAGGAAGAGAAAGGAATTCAGTTGATATAACCTCCTTCACATGTGCCTCCTTATCTGCCTCTATGTATACAAAATTTTTCAGATGATCAAGTGCTACGACAGATCTGATTTGCATTTCAGGTCCTCTATCAATGCACTTCTGCATAAGGCAAACGGCCACCTCTCTTTCACGGCCAATCTGTACAGCACAATAGGTAAATCATATTTAGATAATAACGAACTCACATTGCCTTTTCTTAACTTTTTTTTCACTTAATCCAGATATAATGGAGCTTCCCATTTTCATACCGCACATTTCACCATCCATAATTTGGGATCCCTAACAGAAGGAAGTAGAGCTTGCTGTTCTACATCTGTGGCTTCCTCATCATATTCAACATTAAGGCTCCTTGCATATCTTTCCTGAATTCTTCTCTCGATCTCCTCAACATCCTCTTGCTCATCCTCACGTGGAAGCAACGGACGACGATGGATTCGTCTATCATCATCATCAGGTATATCAGCCCCCGGATCAATGAAGTCTGCATATTGGGCCAGAAACCAAAACATAAACATAAAACATAGAAGTAGGCATGATAATAGATTCAGCAAGAAAAACAGTGAAAACAGAATTGAGTTCAAATAAGCTAGTAAGAAATGGTTCAAATCCTAAGAGACTAATTAAAACACAAGACATCATTAGAGACTTCCAAGACAAATTTGCAAGTGTTGCTCTTAGCACGAAGTGTGAGGACGACTGCTCAGAAGCGCAAGGCACAGAAGAAGTTGAAAATGACTATACTTGCAGCATAGAGGAACAACTATGTCCAGAGAATAATCTGATAACATGATCAAGATCTCCATTCATAGGTGCTTGAGAAAGTAAAATATCTATTCTCCAAATTATACTTTGTTACTCTACACAGCAAAAGATAAATATTAATATGCATTATAGCAAGACTAAACCCAAAAGACCATCCTTTTTAATATGAGATCCAATATCAATCTCATAGGGTTCTAATTATCACAAACTTAAATTATCTAATCATTTAATTCCAAGTGCCTAAACAATTTTTTATCCTCCTCTCCCTGTACTTAGCCAATCTCATATGGTATGCTTTCTCAAATGTTCTGACAAAAATATCAAGAGCCTATCACAAAGATATAAAAAATGATATGCAGATATACTAAAGCTTCGATCATACAAAAAGGAGAACGTGAGGAAAGAACCTAAAGATCACAACAAAAACAGTCAAACTAGCAAGGGAGCCACTCCTCTCCTGCAATAAAAGTAAGGGCCCTTTCTAGGAAATTAAATAGGAATAGAAACAAAATTCCAATCAACACTTTTGCTGTTTAGAACACATATTCATGATATGAATAGCACAAGTCCTATCTCCTCAAAAAAGTGAAATGATATAAACCAGTGTTAGTTGGTAAAATTACGCACAACGAACAAAAATCCTACTTCCCAAAGTTCACTTATGTTCTTAGCCAAGCTACATCAAACCATCTCTCCTTAATTTTCCAATTCCCACCCAAAGTTGGCTAATTAACTAAATACCACAATCGGAATTAACAATGTACTCAATTCCTACGTTCTTAGCAAGAAAATAACGGAAGAATCATACTAACCGTCTTCCCCTTCGTCTTCATCCTCTTCTTCATCGCTATCCACAGCCGCCTCCTCGTCAAAATACTCCGAAGCCCTCCTGTGGCGTTTCCCTCCTCCTCTGCTGCCGCCGCCTTTACCTCCACCGCCACCGCCACCGCCACCGCCACCGCCATAATCCTCGTCGTCGTCGTCCTCTTCCTCATCGTCTTCCTCCGCATAGTCATCGATGAAATCCGATCCACCTCTCTTGCGTTTCACCTTACCCCCGTCGTCGTAGCCGTCGGCTTCCTCATCCTCTTCATCAACCGCGTCGTACTCCTCCTCATCGTCGACGTCTTCCTCGTATTCGTCTCTCCGGCGCGGCATCGCAATTGGCAATTAGATTTCTCGGCGAACGAGGATTGAAAGCTGATGATGGACTGAAATTTGATTTGGGAGAGTGAGGGTGTGAAGAGATATACGAGTTTTCGAGACAGATTGCTGAAGTGTGAGAGAGAAAAAAGCCCTAGAATCTGGCACGGGGTAGGGAAGAGAGAGAGAGAGAGAAATTTGTTTTCCTTTTTTTTTTTTAGGAAGAGTGTAATTTTTCAGACGATGCCTCCTACAAAGTAAATCCGATCTAATGGAGTAATAAACATTTTATAAAAAATCATACTCGGTCCACGATAATAGTTTGGGATCGGGACAGTAGACAAATTAGGTGTAGTTGGTTGTGAGTATAGGATAACTAATATCTTATAATGGGATAGCGTGCAAAATAAAAATGAAACAATTTTTGTGAATGGAATAAAAAGAAAAGCATGAACATTATTATGGATGAAGGAAGTACTTATTATAATATTTATTTTTTCAGTTGGAGAATTGAATCTCTGAAGCTCACTCCTAACACAAGAAATATTAATTGCTTAGGTATTTTCGAAAGAAATTAAAGATTTCAAATGTTTTTTTTTTTTTGTTATTATATACCATACGCATAAATTAACATATGGCATTAATAACTCTCATAAATCTATTAAGAAAATTAAAAAAAATTCTCACAGCTCTTTGTTTGATTTCATAAGTATTATTGTCGTGCAATATTATAAATGACTTAATAATTAAAGGCATCACAATCACAATTTCGTCTAATTTCCCCATTTGATCTCACTTTCATATCAATCCGATCCGACCCATTTTTACATACCAAAATGTTGTGCAAATTATGAGCCTCCCATGTTAAAATCCACCACTTAGTTTGATCAAATCATCATCATTTAATTTAACATCCGATGCTAATATAATGAAACTTTTCTTGATATTTAATTTGCATAATATAATCGTCGAATTTGTCTTTAGTCAAAAAAACCATAGAAAATTTTAGTATTTTGGTCTCCAAATTTTAGTGCACAATCGTTTCAGCTCCTCTAAAAAAGTAAGATTAATTTGAGGGTTTGAATATATAAAGATAAAGGTCTAAGGTTCTAATTCCACAGTCCCTCTTACCCGACTCAAGAAAAAATTGTGCATTTTCTTCAATGTGAAGAAAGTCGCAGTTGTACCAATTAAATGTGCTTCGGCTGCAATCTCACAAAATGTACATATGAATTCATGCCTTTGTGTGTTTATGCGTGTGTTGCACATAGATTCAAAGTGTGACAATTTGGTGATAAATGGAATAAATGTGAGAGATAAAATTAATTTACCCAATTCATGTGGAATAAATGGAAAATTCTCAAACAAAAAAAATAGATTTTACCATGAGTAAGTTACGAAGCATAACGAACTAATTGACATATATGTCAAGTGGGCTGGTCCGGGCCAACTTAGCTCGGCCCCATTCAAAAATAGTGTGGGATTGAACTATACATTTGCCCTGAAATGGGTTCCAATTGAGCCTATTTTGAGGCCCAGAATCGAGCCCGACCCAAGCCCGCTCCAGACTTGCAATGTATGGGCCTCAAATGGGCCATATTTTATAAAGCGGTGGGTCTCACCTGGCCTATCCCTACCCATTTGATTTGACAAGTATAAGTAGAACCCAACTTTGAGTTGCATTTCTGAAAAATTAATGAAAAATAGAACAAATACCAAACAAAGATTCTATCCGGAATTCGTGACTTAGTGTTCATTTTTCTTTTCTTTTCTTTTTTTCGAGAAGAAAAGATTTGCTTCAGACACCAAAAAAGATAGACTTAAAATACGTGAGATTTTGTGATAGATGTGTGTCACACAATGTTATTACTCACTTTATTTAATAAGATATAGGAAGGAACGATATGATCAAATATCGAGTTCACAAATTTTTAGGAAAAAAAAAATTTACTGTGGGCAAATTTATTTTAAGTTGGCAAATTGCAAGTAAAACATTAGTTTAGATGACAAGTGCAACACATTAAAGTTTAGACAACAGTGTGAAACAAATGTAATTTTCATTAAAAATTAGAAATGTGCACGTACTTTGTACGAGGAAAATACGTGCATATTTCTAAGTTTAGCATATGCAAATTGCAAAGCGACGGTAGTTTTTTATAGGAGCATAATGATGCAAATCATAATCAACATAGGGCGTAAATATTTCTCATAACTCTTTGTTGGATTACACAAGTATGTGCTATAGACTATAGTCGTGCAATATTCTCAATAATCGACTTAATTAAAGGCATCACAATTTCGTCTAATTTCCCCATTCGATCCCACCTTCACACCAATCCGACCCATTCTAACCATGGCCGTCGCAAAATCCCGTGCAAATCGCGAGCCTCCGGCGTAGAAATCCACCACCCGTTTGGTAAAATCATCGTCGTTTAATCTAGCATCCGACGCTATCACAGCGAATCCTTTCTGGATATTTCTCATGATTTGATCGTCTAATTTGTCTCTAGTTACTGGATCCATAGGAATTCTCGCATTCTGATCTCCATTTTTAGGGCACATCTCCCTTAATTTCGGCAAAAAACTAGGATCAATTTGAGGGTCGGAATCATTCGTCGCATTAAATTCATACAACCTCTTTGGCATGAAGAAACACGCAGTCGTACCGATTGTATGTGCTCCTGCAATACTCGCAAAAATATACATTTAAATATACACTTAAAGTGTAAGATAAATTAATTGAAATTATTGTGGAATTTAATTTAATTTAGTATTTACCACTAAGTATGACAAGTTCTTGACTTGATAGACCTTTATTTTTGAATTTGGATATGAGAGTTTCAATCGAATCATTAACATCCGGCATATCATCCGCTAGCTGTATATTGGAAACTCTGCCATCTCTTCTTCCACTTTCAACCTCATATTTTGGCCCTCCAGCCTGCAAACAAACTAAAATTAAAATACCCAAAAATTCAAATTTTTATAAAATTATTGCGTATGTGCGAGGAAATTTAGGGAGATAAATCAGAAAATGATAAATCTAGCATGATATCACCACATCACATTTTTTTCATAAATTTCAACAGCATATCAGCCCTCCTCGCACAAGTCTACTAACAAGTAGCTTTTTCATACCCCAACTCTAGTATCTAGAAAGAAAAAAAAAAAGTTTCGACAAGGCTAATTTTTTTTAATTTTTTTAATTTTAATTTTTTTATGCGATTCGATTTGGTGGGTAACTTTTGCTCAACAATTCACACATGTGACTTCAACCCCAGCCCTCTTCCTTTACTGGTTTTGCCGTGCGAAAATGTAAATTATCCCCCATAAATCACTGATGTCATAAATATAAACAATAGTAACTTTTTTCCAAACGGTGTTCTCTCATTACAAACGGAATAATTAAAAAACAAAAACAAAAACACCGTTTGCAATGAGCGAACACGAATAGGTTCTCTCTCTCTCTAACTTACCAAAGTGACAGCATCTCTAGCGGCCATAGCGACAATATCAGCACAAGACACAACTCCTGGGCATTGACTTTCAATCTCTTGTTTAGCTTTCTTAATTTGATCAAATCCTCCAACCCCTTGATGTCCAAATGCTCTTCTTTCAGAAGTATCTCCATTTTCGATCAAGATTGAACCATCGCAACCCTATTATTATATTTTATTACACACACTCAAAAAATCAACCAAAAAAAAAAACAAAACAAAACGAGTGAAATTACGAAAACAGACCTCGACAAAACAGTCATGGAAATGGAGTCTGAGAAGAGCTGGGGGCATTCCCGGGTTTTCAAGCGTAGCTTCTCTCACAACAGATTTGACAATGGACTCTGCATTAGGGCATGTTTGGGAGTAGAACCCAACTTTCAGCTGCCCTTCTGAAAAATTTATGAAAAACAGAACACACACCAAACAGAGATTCTCTGCAAAATTCATGGTTTTTTTTTTTTTTGCAGAGAATATTATTTGGTTGAAATTTTGAGAAAGATGAAGTTATTTGCATGCGGTAGATGAATGACACTTAAATACGTGATCGAGAGACGTCTAACAACAGAATGAATGCCTTTTTTGTTCTCTTGTGGAATTTATTAATTAGTCATAATTGAAATGTAATTAATTAATTCTCGGTTGTATCTCATCTCAAAAAAAAAACTCGGTTGTATATATTCCTATTACTAAATATGTTGAAGTCCAATTCGGATTTCCTACTCCCAATTTGTATTTTATTCTCTATTTATTTACATTGGTTGAATGACATGCGGCATGATTAGGGTTTATTCCATCCAATTATGATATATAATTATCTTCAAATCGCCAAATATCAATAATCCAATTAATGGAATAGAGAATGAAACACAATAGGAAGTAGATGATCCGAGTTGGTTGAAATCATCCTATTTTACAATTTTTAATAAACAGACGTGTAAAATTATGTTGAATTTTCCGCCGTGTCATTTCTATGTATAAATGAGAGATTCTGAGAATAGAAATATAATAATGTGGGTAACAACTTTTTCCAGATATGAATTACAACTTTATCCAAATAATTTTTTTGTCACTTTATTAATAACTTGAGTGGGAAAAAAACACATATGATCATTGTTTTTAAAATTTTGAAAAATAATTACTCCTGTAATTTACCCATGAATAAAAACTTGTACCGAGAAAGAAAATTTCATATGATATGGGATTGACATTTCAAACCTTCAAGATTAGATAGAAGTACATTTATGAATTATTGGAAGAACTAGTGTTAAATATAAAAAGATATCTGCATATATATCTACAATTAATATTTCGAACAAAAGGAATAATGGACTATATAATTTGGGATGAACAATGTAGAACCTGTGTTGAAAATCTTAATAGTATTCACATACTGATATGGAAATAGTTATCTCAACATGCATCGTGTCTCTTTTTTAGCAAGTACTTTACACCTATTATATAAAACATAATATACTCCTTCTGTTCCATAAAATGATCGAAAGTTTGGTTGACACGAGTTTTAAGAAATCTAAAATTATTTGTGTTGAGTAGAAAAAATGTCTAAAAAATAAAATACATATTTTTATTGGACGGACAAAAAAAAAATACTGACATATTTTTATGGGAGAGAGGGAGTATTATATAATATGTGAATTATGCGATGCTGACAAGTGTGAAAGCGATGATCTCAAGTGTAGACCTTGTCGAATCAAAGGGAAAATGAATTAAATAATATTTCCTTATTAGATAAAAGGGACAACTAATACAATATTTGATGGTAAAAGTACACCCGTTTAATAAGTGTTGGGAATTTATCGGATCCAACTAAAATTTATTATACAACAATAAACACAGTGATGGGTTCATGAAATACCTATCCAAGTTGTAAATTGGCATATTGACTTTGGTTTAAAGTTCAAACAATAATGGGTTAAACTACTACTGGAAATAATAACTTGCGTGCGGTCGGTCGCATATGCGAGAGCCCACTCGCATTGCACGCTCTTGTTTTGAAAGTATAAAGTCCAACGACTCGAATGCGAATATACCACGCGCCTTTAATGGGTCAATGCGAGTCCACGTATCTGAAGCACTTCTTTTTAATTTTTTAAACTGGGAGCGCATATACGCGCCCACATTTTTATGCTCACTCAACATCATCCTTAACTTTAAATTTAGGCTAAGATAATAAAAAGTGAGATAAAATTAAGTTTACCAACAAATTTCTCCAATTGGATAGAGCCCAAAAATATTTACAACTCTTTAAATTTACTCTCAAATTTACACCTCCCTAAATCTACTCTCATATCCAAATTGAATTTGGCAAAAAAATATTACTTTTATAAAATAATTAATAAAGAAATATAAAACTGCCATATACATTTGTAAAATAAGGATTGGGAATAGTATAGAGAATTTTAGGAGCAAATTTTAAGAGCAAATGCGCGAGAAAAATAAAAATTAGTGAATTGAAATCTACATGGGAGGGTTACAATTCCCAAGATCTGGTGCACCCGGAACTAAATCAACTTCAAGATGAACTATCTAAATTTTTGATAAATTTAAATATTTATAAAATTATTTTATATATTAAATTATTTTCTTTTAATCAATTAAAGTATCAAAATCTAAATTGTACAATATTAACAATATTATATTTTAATCTCACCTACGATCTTTCTCTAAATCTATGAGTTTTTTTTTAAGAAAAATATGGAATTTTTTATTGTGAACACATAAATGATAAATGAAGAAGACCATCAACATCTTTCAGATGTTCATTCCAAACATGCATATTAGAAAAAGTTAGAAACATTCTAGCAAACATATACGCTATCATATTAGCTTTGGGCCTCACTTTCTTCACCTTGAACCATCTGCCCTCACCAAGCAACATTCAACAATTATTAACGATGGAGCCAAACTCTAGATTATCCATTGCATACCCAGAAACTGCATCATGAGTGATATTGTTATTTGTTGCAAAGATCACATTGTTTAGACCTTTATTTTTAATCCACGATACAGAACTCAAACACGATTCATTGATTCATTAAAGGAGATTGGATGAGTTCTTGTTGATATGCCTATACACCAGCGAGACCGAACAAAAAAAAAAAAAAACCCGACAAAATAATTTAATTTGTTCTCATAAATGAGTACGTGGTGAAATCAACATGACTACGAAGTCGAACCTAACTCGATCGTTCAATTGATTTTGAGGTGAATTTAAATTGGGAATGATCTTATCATACAGTTACGTTCAAGGGATTAACTTTTTTTATGATAAATGTATTTCAACAAATTAAAAAGAAAAAATAATTATTACTTTTTATTCAATCGTTGGCCGATTATACTTATCAAATGGATCGATGCCGGCCCAATGAGACCCGCCTGTTCATAACCTCACTAAGGTGGCATTTGGTTTGCTTGATGAAACTCAATCACAAGTTTGGTTTGAATGATGAAACCCGTGATGAATAACTAGACCCGTGCTCCAATCATTCAAATGGATGATAACTTATCATTCCAAATTTGGGTTGATTATTAATCCTCATCTAATCAATGATGCAAAATTTCAAAAATAACGACACATAAACTTACGAACACACACACAACATACATACGCATACACACTGCACACAGTAGCACACACTAACATAGACCTTCAATTATCCTACGCTACAATCAAGCAATCCAAACACAAGACTAATAATCTAAATAATCACATCCTACACTATCCTATCAAACATTATCTATCTTATCCATCAAACCAAACGCTCCCTAAGTTAATAATTTTATCCGGTCCCAAGTTGGGCCCATGGTGTAAATTAATCATTTCGATAAATTAATAAAATAATAATTTTTCAGAAGACCCTTACAAAAATCCATAGTCCCATCCACATTATCAATTAATAATCTCCTAAAATTACAAAGATAACTATGATAACTTAGTAAAATATTTATTGTTGTTTGCTTTCTATTGAAAATTAAATCAAATTGAATTTAATCTCTTCTAACATCACTCAAAAGCTCTAGTGTGACGTCTCGAATTGCCCAAAAAATTATGAAGGATTTTCGACGCTATTATCGCTTTGTCTCATAAATTTGAACTTAATAATATTGTATCATCACGAGCTTCGTCCTCAATTGAATTTTCAATTATGATATCAACAATTTCTTCAATTTTTAAGTTGTTGAGTTCCTATGTGATTAAATTTGAGTGTGTTGAATTCCCATGTTATTAAATTTAAATTTGTTGAATTCCTATCTGATTAAATTTAAATTCATCTTTTAATTAATAAATTATTAATTTATTGATTTTTTTAAAATAATAAAATTTTACAATTCCAACAGTATTAATTTATAGAGGTTCTACTCTAACGAAGATCGGAATGGCGGGTTTTAACATTTTATTTTGACTAATAGTCAGTCATCAGTTCATTCTGCCCCCCTCTCTTGAAATGGCCACCATTAATTCCGGCAGCAAAAATACCAGATTATTCTCTGCGCACCCTCACCACCACGCCACCTGCACCAGAGCTCACCAGATCGGCGCCCTAGCACTCGTCGCCGCCACCTTCTTCCTCACCAGACTCTTCGACCACTCCCTCGGTCCTTGCTCTCCGTCCTACCCCAAATCCTTCCCCAATGCCAACCCCTACGCCGTGCCCGGCGCCATCAGAAGCTATGGAACCGGACTCAATTTGAAGATCTACGTTTACGATGAGCACGAGATCGACGGCTTGAAGCTGCTCATGTCCGGACGCGAAGGGAAGATTTCCGCCGACGCTTGCGTTAAAGGCCAATGGGGCACTCAGGTAATTTAAATTTGAATTTGGGGTTTTTTTGGTAGATGCTAACAGTGAGGTAGCTACATTTGATCCGATATACTTGTTTGATATGAAATTGGAAAGAGAGGATTAGGTTTTCATGATTTGGCATTGCTGTTGCGATCGTCTATATTGTAAATTGGTAAAGGGATAGGAGAATGCGGATTGTTTTCGTAATTTATGATAGAATTCGTTAGGGAAAGCATGTTGACGGGGAGAGATGAATCGAACACATATTGTTGTTGTGTTTGGATAAGTTAGAGGAGTTAGATATACTGAGGTGCTTATAATAGTCACCATGAACAAAAATTAACTTATGTAATAGTAATTTGTTTTCATTTCCCTCAATTCTTTGCTTAAAGACTGGAATTTTTCCTATATTGAGGCTTTCTTTTGCTATCATTTAGTAGTGGTGAGATTCTTCACTGAAGTGTGGAGATGCAGTTTTAAACTTGATGTGTTTAAGTTAAACTCAGATTTGTACAAAGTTAAAGCTGTTATTTTACAACTATTTTACTGAATTTTTAACTTAATTTTTAATCTTTCGGCGATGGAGATTGTAAATATGGTCTTTGAGATAGAATATTGTAATGTGATATCCTGTGTGTTTGATATTGAACGATAGTCAGTTTGTAGAAGGATTTTTGGTAATAAGAGAATGATACAGATGGACTATGGTAAAAAGAAAATTAATATCTAACTGTTAATAGATACATTCATAAAGCTTTATATATTTAAATTTGTATATTTTCTTACAAAATTTGCTGAGCCTCTGGAGGAAATACAAAGATGGTAACACCTATTAGGAGATGGTATTTTGATGCATCACCTAATAAGAAATGATGCTAAGAGGATGTTCTTTTTCTTTGCAGCACCTCATGCAGTAATTTTTGTTTGTTGTCTAATTACTGGCTTTCATTTAGGTTAAAGTACATAGGTTGCTATTACAATCAACATATCGGACTAGAAGGAAAGATGAGGCAGATCTGTTCTTTGTTCCATCTTATGTTAAATGTGTTCGAATGATGGGTGGTCTGAATGATAAAGAGATCAACCAAACTTATGTTAAGGTAATACAATTCTTTATCAGAACACGGACACTTATCATGATGGGGATGCGATTGTTATATAAATTAGCAATATTTGGTTTCAGGTTTTAAGTCAAATGCCATATTTCAGGTTATCTGGTGGCCGCAACCATATCTTTGTATTCCCGAGGTACGATTCTCTGATTTATGGCTATGGTTCTTAGACAAAGATTGTCGTTGAATGTTGAGTACCATTTACGAGTGTATATAAAGAATAAAATTGGGTGTTTCTAGCCATATGTTATCAGAAATAATACCTGGAACCAAATAATTTGATGCCCGGCACATATTGGTATCTTGCCTAAGTCTTAAGAATTGTTATTCTTCTCCTTATAAGTTGCAGATGCAGTTTACTAGTGATACTCTTCTTAATGTTATGAGCAATTCTTACCTTTATTTAACTTTTTTGCTGCTTTGCCTATATTAGTATAGTAGAAACTGGAAAACCTATGAAGATGCTGAATGGAGAATGAGCAAACTTTTATTTTTTCTGCTTGGTTTTTACCTATGTGACCAAACATAAGTGAAGTTATGCTGCTTCTGATGTTTTGCTCCATTGCAGCGGTGCTGGAGCTCACTTGTTCAAGTCTTGGGCAACATATTTGAATCGTTCTATAATTCTGACTCCGGAGGTACGTCTTTATATTTGGTGGTGCTTTGCTTTTTTCATCCTATAGTATTAATTTCTCTTGTTGACTGCTACTGTATCGCATGAAGTTATGTTTATAAAATGCTGGGATATGAAGACCAAAAATGGCTGTTTTTCTGTATAACTTGTACCTACAATGATAGAGCTGTTTCGATATTCCATGCAGCAGAAATGTATATGTATCAACACAGTATTTGATTTATTATTACACCATGTTGTTTCATGTATTTTGTATGGACTATGGAATAGGATTCTCTTTTGAATTTGGTCTCCATTCAGTTATGGTTAGATTCGCACAAAATTTTGTAAAAATGAACATTTTTGCTACCTTTAATTACAAGACATTTCCCTGATTTATGTTGATGTTTGTATCTTCTCGTTAATAAAGGGAGATCGGACAGATAAGCGAGACACTAGTGCCTTCAATACATGGAAAGATATTATCATACCGGGTAATATTGATGATGGGATGACAGTTCGTAAGCCTAGATTTGTCGATCCTTTGCCTTTATCGAGGAGGAAATATTTGGCAAATTACTTAGGTCGAGCACAAGGAAAGGTTGGCCGTCTTCGGTTGATAGAACTTGCAAAAGAATATCCTGATAAGGTACACCATCTGTTCTTCTTTCTGCTTTTTTTTTCCGCCATTGATAAAAAGTTTCCTCGGGGTAAACTATGGAAGTGGAAGTATTTGTACACGCTATCAGTAGTTTTGATATGTGGTCGTTGGAAATAGTTTTCCTTAATAAACAGATGTCAAAAGATGAAAATAATCCCCGACCTCAAATAAAATGATATGGAAAATGAAAAGAGTTCCTGACATTTGGTTATTAGAGAATCTTGGTCGAAGTTCAATAAAGATGCCTATAATGATAATTGAGAATGCAACCCTTAATCCAGCAATTTGGATAAGTGTTCCATTCCTTCTGATTATACTTGTAAAGATGTCTAGAGAATAGTTAGCTTTTCTAGTGTTCAAGGGAAAACCATGGCCTATTTCACATTATTCTTGTCCTCGGTTCACTTCACTGCAGTAATAGTTAGAGCCGATAAACCCTCAGCTGAGAGCAACTTGTGTTTATTCTTTCTTAGAAGCTCCATTTTTGTTACTGAATTCTTTGATATCTTAAATTATGCTTCGATGATCTCTGCAATAATTCCATCCAAAGATATGCATGTTGATCCTGTGAACAGTTGGAATCTCCAGTGTTGAAATTCAGCGGCCCTGAAAAACTTGGGAGGACGGATTACTTTCAACATCTGCGAAATGCAAAATTCTGTCTCGCTCCACGTGGAGAATCATCATGGACCCTCCGCTTCTACGAGTCATTCTTTGTGGTCTGTGTCAACACTTTTCTCTTCTGAGCGCATGTAATTAACGTACAAATATACAATTACTCAAACTCATTGCTGCTGTTGTTTTGCATGGAACAGGAGTGCGTTCCAGTTATCTTATCCGATCAGGTGGAGCTGCCTTTCCAAGATGTAGTCGACTACGCTCAGATATCAATCAAATGGCCTTCCACTCGGATAGGAAAAGAACTTTTGGATTACTTGGAATCGATCCCAGGTTATATTCTTGTGCTCTGTTTGGTTTGTGACGGTCGCCACTGTTACCATTGGCTAACAAGATTAATGTTTCTCACAGATACAAAGATAGAGGAGATGATCGAACGGGGTAGAACAGTGAGGTGCTTATGGGTGTATGCCTCAGAATCGGAATCGTGCTCGGCTTTCAGAGGAATACTTGCGGAGCTTCAGAAGAAAGTGAGGCAATTCCATCACTCTGCGGAGACGTTTTGGTTGCATAATGGAAGTATAGTTAATAGAGATTTGGTGGAGTTCAGAAAATGGAAACCACCCATGCTTTTGCCTTAGTATGGTAAATATTGTTTTTTGTTTTCATATTTAATATTTTTATAACACGTTCTTGAAATTCATTTACCTTTTGCTATTAGGGTCGTTGATATTGTGAAACAGAAAAAAGAAATTTTCCTGTGTAATATTTACCCCCTTGTTTTCTTCTATAGTCCAAATGTAACCATACAAACATTTTAAATTCTAGATGGGCACATAGTTTGTTTAGATAAATTAATACATTCAGTAGTCTTTTCTTTTGTGTTTCTAATTAGTTCTCAAAAACTCTTCTTATTGTTTCTTAATTTCAGATCATTAATTACATTATCCTGAAACATGTGAATTAATACCACCATATAATCATATGATAAAAACATCATTTTTCCAATAGTTTCAACATAAAGGAACATGCAAATGATGCAATGCATATAATTCTAAGTAGGGGTGTGAACGAGTTGAGTATTGACATGCTCAAGCTTGAGCTCGAGCTCGACTGTGGACTCTTGATCGAGCTTGAACTCGAACTCGAGCTTGTTTAAGCTTGTTTCTTACATGCTTAAGCAAATTTGTAATTAAGTAATAATATAATAATAAAATTGTAAAATCAATACTAGGCTCGATTAGGCTCGCGAGCCTATCGAGCCGAGTATAATGAAACTCGAACTCGAACTCGAGATCTACTCGAGTAGCTCGAGTTCGAGCTTGACTCGACTAATACCGAGTCGATTACAAGTAATTTTTGAATCCGGGTAATTCGCGAGATAGCTCGACTCACTTACACCCCTAATTATAAGTAACAAATCAACATTCTAAGGTAGCACACTTTATATTGTGCATTGGTATTGTTTCACATCATTGCATGTGCATTCCCTATCATGCATATATAGAAACAAATATCAAACCTCACAAAATCAGGTAGAATACTTGAATTTACAAATTCTTATCAAAATAGAAACACATGATATATATATAGTCACATAAACACAGAAGGAGAGAGATATGTATATATAATACCTAGAGATAACTAAGTAACAATTATTGATATGCTTCTTAGTATTTATGATGGTAAGTCTATATAGTGAGAATTGAATGCAATTTACCATGTATGCTTCAATATAACAAGTCTGGTAAAGGAAATAGCAATTACAAAAGCACTATACAAGATAGATAAATTGATGAATTGTAAGAATAACATTCATAGAATGCATGTTCTTTTAATTAATTATTAGCCTACTACTAAGATATATCTATAATTAACCAGGATCATCTCCTTATACATCAAATCAAAATTTAAACTTTATTTTAACATAGAAAAGGAAGAGCTAGCAATTATATGTATAAATTATTATTATAGGCGAAATTACAAATATACCATCGAGACGACTTAGCTGCACCGTGGAACCCGTCGTTGTCTCATGCCATTCAGGTACGAGGACCATCGTCTGATAGAATACTATTAGAGGGTGTTTACTTTGGGTGATAGGATAGATAAATAAAAATAATATAGGTTAATCTATTGTTTACTTTGATGGATTGATTAGTTTTGAGCTTGTTTAATCATCTAATCCTTCATATAGTCTATCCTATGTGTTATCAATCTATTCTATCATTCAAAGTAAATGCCCCTTAGTGTCTCGTTAAACATAAAAGGACCTTGCATGTTGTATGTTACAAACTCACACGCATTACCTTCCCAAGTTAACTGACAAAATTGGAGTCACCTTCTCGAGAAGAAGTGATGAATTATTGAAAAAATATGCAATGTTTAAGTTGATAGAAACAGTAGAAACTTACTCCCCCATTTTGAACAGGTGACTTGATTTTTAGAAAGGTGAGAAATCAAATTTTGATTTATATAATATGTTCTCTAATATCTCGAAAGGAGTACAATAAATACAAGTGACAAAATGATGCAGGAAGAAGCGTGAAATATATTCATAAACAATAAGATATACGAAATCCGTTGATTTTGATTCACAAAATACCGGAAAACGTAGGATAAGCGTTAATCCGTTGATTCAAACATGAATATCGGAAGAACACACGAGAAGGGAACAAACCCAAACTCTACATCTCAATATCAAATTCGACTCCCCCTAAAATCATAACAAAAGACCCTATATACTAAAATAGATAACTTGACGCCCAAGACAAATAAATAAAAACCTAGAATTAAATAAATAAAAACTAATATATTTACACGTCCTTATCCTCATCACAAAACCCAAGTTTCAATTAGATCAGAACCAGACTTGGACAGGGAAATAACTTCTGGATTATTTGGAATCAGTTACAGCAACATGCCAACATTGCTACCAAGTGTTGGAGTCATGCAAAATTAAAATCAAATAATAATAATAGGAATTTTTATGTTGGAATACAGTGTCGCAATATTATTTTATTTTGCCTTATACTCGTCTCACTGTGTTTTAAAAAACTGAGTAAAATGATCAAGAAACCATATCTCATAAACCTTCTAACGAAACATATCTCATAAATGTATAATGCTTAATTATTTCAAAATTTCCAAATACCAAACCGGATCCTCTATGGCCTATGTATATGACATCCTCTATTGCATTTATAGATTAGTGACACATGGCAATCTTAAAAATTAAGATTAAGTTAGAAGATGGAGTTAGAATTGGTTTAAGGAAAGATTTATTATTACCATATTCACCTCATCTATTATTGACTATAATCTTGCTCATTATATGATTAGTAGTGCCTTCGACATATTTAAATTTGATATGTCTAATTTTGAGTTCAAATTATTGGCTGATATCTAATATTTTTTGAAATTATCTATGAGACTTTTTTATCTAGATAATAGAATGGATAAGAAGCCTGCTTATTATTCATGTTGTTTGAGTGCCACCTTCGAATTTGACATCTGCCAAGTAGAGAAGAAATATCCTGTTGTAGTTGTGTAAATAAGCATGTAAATTTCTTGAAGGTCAACAAGGAGAGTATCTCGATTTTCATCCACATCCGTCAGAAGGAAGTCAGCTGCTAGAGAATCCGTATACAACCATTTTTGTAACGTTAAATTGAGTCGAATGCTGCATCGACATCCATTTTGTAAAATTTTCCTCTTCTTTCAATTGCACACATGCATTTCTATAGGAATGATATCATAAATTACAGTGAAGATTACTACAACTAAGGAACAATTTTTTTTTTCTGTAATAGCAAGGATTTAATTCTTCACATGCACAATTATATTTCAAAATTGAGTTATATCAGAAAAAGGGTAAACAAAACATCCGTACATTCTTTATGAAGTGACTGTAAATAATCTAAAATCACTAAACCAACTCATGAGATGTTCTCTCATCAATTTTCCATTCTCAACCGTAAGTGAATATGGTAATAATAAATCTTTCCTTAAACCAATTCTAACTCCATCTTCTAACTTAATCTTAATTTTTAAGATTGCCATGTGTCACTAATCTATAAATGCAATAGAGGATGTCATATACATAGGCCATAGAGGATCCGGTTTGCTCAACCATTCTTATTTTGTGTGTCGGTTCGGATCTTGTGTCCCATTGAAAAATTCTTCATTTTAAGTAATATTTATTATAAAATAAAAATATTATAATGAATCATAATTAATAATTACAACTAAAAATTGAAGTATAACAAAATATATACCCTAATTATGTATTGGGAAAATTATTGTTTAATACCCAAACTATTATTAATTTTATCAATCCTAATAATCAAACATTAACTAATAAAATTGAAATTAATTGCTAAAAATGATTACATATCTTAATTCAGTATTATAAATCTCAATTACTGTAACAAGTATAAATTAAACTGCAACTCAAGAAATTGAAATCAAATATAAATTAAAATAATATTAAAAACGGTACACAGAAAGACATAAAAAAAACGGGAAATTGAATCCCAACTACAAATCTACCCCATAACGTTATACTCCCTCCGTACACGAAAGATTTGTCATAATTTTCATTTCGATCAGTCTACCAAAGATTTACCACTTTCATTTTTAGTAACACACTCCACACAACTCATGTAATTATTGCTCTCCCCATACCCCCATAATTATTTACCCAAAATGCACTTTTATCTTTAATTACTCAATTTAAAACTATATTAACAACACAATCAACCAATTTTATTACGTGCTGCACATAATGTGACAATTTTTTCGTGGATGGAGCGAGGGAGTAATTGATTCTAGATGAATGCATACGTAAGAACTCTTTGAACCATAGAACCATAATTAACTATGGTTAATGGTACGGTAGGCAATTCCACTAAAGATATTTTTGAGTTATGGGCAGTGAGAATTATTGAGCGACTATACCTAAACCCAATCCCCCACCCAACAAAAAAAAGAAAAGAAAAAAAAAAGTATATATAGAACTTTATTGAAAGAGCATAACACAAAGCATGACATAAGAGCTAACACAAGATTGTACTTACAAAGTCATTTTCAATTGATCATACTACAAAAGTTGATTATCTAATTTGGAAAAGATTCCATTGGTATATATTATAATTGTTGACTTGGGTCCAAAATTTTGGGACCATCAATAATTCTTTAGTAATGGAAACCTTCCTATTTCCAATTTTGTGGATTAATCGTCATCTTATTGTGAGACCACCGCCCAAACCCTAGCTTTCGTCTACTGATTGCCTTAATAAAGAAACTTCGACTATAATCAATTTTCAGCCGTAGGATCATGATCATCATATAGTGATAGCGCTAACACATTACATTAAGGAGGGAGGGGGCTTAAGCCCCACCCAAATATCGACCCTCATATATATATATATATATAGAGAGTGGTTCTAGTGAAAAGAGTCCTTAAAATAAGAAATAGGAATAAATCCCAACTCTTGATCCACAATAGATGGATGACTAGATTTGAAGCGGGTCGGATCCGGGTCAAACCGGGTCGGACCCGAGTCAATCCGTTGACTTTTCAATTTTTTTATTTTTTTTCTGTTTCGAAATTGTTGTTTCGAATTTTTTTTTTCGTTTTTTTTAATAAAGTGTGGTGCATCTCAATACACTGTGTGGTGCATCTCATTTCATGTTGTGGTGCATCTCATTACACAGTGTGTTGCATCTCATTATACATGGTGGTGCATCTCATTACACAGTGTGTTGCATCTACACATTGTGATGCATCTCATTATACATGGTGGTGCATCTCATTACACATAGTGTTGCATTTCAAAATGCATTGTGGTGCATCTCATAATACATGGAGATTTATCTCATACACTATGTGTGCGTGTATAACTATATCAAAACGAGGGAAAATCTTGGGGTGATTTGGTATGATGAAATCAAACTACTTTTCAAATCATTGTATTCATACCATATCAGTAAGCAAGTGTTTGAGAATTTTTTTTTTGTCTCCGCCTTCGGCTCCGATTTTAATTTATAGATAATGATTGTGGCAACATTATATGTTTTTTAACTGGCTCCGAGGCCTTCGGCTCCCCTCGCTTGACTCTTGAAAAAAAAATAGTGAAAAAGAATATTAAAAAATTAAAAAATGGTGCATCCAAATACACTTAGTGGTGTATGTCATTGCACAGTTTAGTGCATCTCATTGCACAGTGTGGTGCATATCATCTGACTCTTAAAAAAAATTCGAAAATAAAAAAAATTGAAAAGTCAACGGGTTGACCGGGTCCGACCCGATTTGACCTGGGTCAAATCTAACCCTCCATCCCTTGTAGATCTATGGTGGAGATATATTCCTATTTCTTAAATTAAGATCCATTCTTATATGATCATTTCCCTATATATATATATATAGTGTGGATCTGGTGAGAACCACTTATTATATGATAAATATGAACTAATCCTGACGACTCATTTATAAAGAATGTGTGGCTATCTAGAATTTTCACATGGATTAAAAATAAGGAGTGGAGAGCTAAATTGGGGAAATCTTCCTCTCTCTCTTTTCACTCTCGTTCGAGCTCTCTCTCCCTCCCTCTTCTCTTTCTATTTTCACCACCACCACCACCACCCTCCCTATCTCCACCGCCACTGCCGTGGGCGTCACCACCCTGCCGCCGCTGACTTCTTCTTCTGCTTCTTCTTCTCATCAATTGGAGCAAGTTGAGCGCTTGATTATTTGTGTTGTTCTTTGTTTTAATTTGATTTTTCTACATATTTTTTCTAGTCTGGTAGATGCTTCATTTGCAGGACTTGTATTGTTCCTCTCTCTCTAAATGAAATGAAAAAAATGTCACGAAAATGAAACATGATGACATGGTTGTTGTAAAATTTTGCCAAAACTTTCCTATTCACCATCGTTTATCTTGCATTTGCTCATTGCATTTGTAATTCGCGATAGATTGATGTAATTTTTTTTTGATAATTTATGAAATTTATAACTATTGCGAAATTTATTAAATTTTTGGAGCGGATTAGTGGTATGCATTACGTTATTAATATTAATGCATTACTTTAATATTGTTTGTGCATTATAAGTTGATTTATCAATGTATCAAAAAATTCACATTGTAATGCATAAATCTAAACAATGTAATGCACAAATACTGCATACGTAATGCATTAATTGTGATAATGTGTATTTTCCTATTTGTGTGCATTCACAGTTTCATATTTGGTGCATCAAGTAAATTGTGTTAATGCATCATAAAATTGTGTCCAAAAGATCAAGTAACAAATACGAATACGATATATATAATGCGTTAACTATGATATCACATACGATTACGAATAGGATATACGTAATATATTAATTGTAATACACACTTTGTAAATCTTGTTTGTTTTTTATAAACATGGGGTATAAAAAATATTATTCGTTCTAGATTAATGCATTAGAAATGTGATATTGATGCATCACTTTACAATAATTAATGCATCACTTTACAATAATTAATGCATCACTTTACACTATTTTGTGCATCTCAATTTTGCACAAGATAAAACAACAAAAATTACCATAGTAACCTTACATAGATCTTAAAGGATGAATGGCTTGGATTGGTTCATAGTTCTCATATAAATGGGAGTTCAAGTGAAAACTCACCTTAGTGTAGAAACTAAAAACTTTTCTACTCCATTGATCAAGGAATAAAGGACGGTTGAGATATGTACATGTGGATGAGATATTTAATAACTAATTTTCTTTGAATCAATTTTTAAGATAAATAAGGGTAATAACGGCAAATAACGTTTCTTACATCTCGTATTCCCAAAAAGTTGCCGCCTAATATGCATTAGACCAACAATGCAAAAAATCTCAATAATCAAATTCTAAGGATTCTTATATTTTTGTTATGGTGCGACTAGTAACTAATAAATCCAATACGTTTTGGGGAGTTCAAAGTTTATATAGGCCTTCATCTTAGGGCAGTTCGCAATATTGGGCCATATTTCTTCAGGTCGATCAAATTAGGCCATTGCTCTAAAAGTTTGGCAGTCTTAGGCCATTTTTCGGCCCGAATGGCGTTCAAAGGCCATTTTTCGGCCCGATCAGTGCCAAACAGCATACCCACAAAGCTTATTTATAGAAAGATTACACATCTAAGTTAAGACAATAAAATTACTCAAGTTTACCGTTTTCTTCAAATATCGATCCATTTTTTTAATTTTGGAGATAAATCATTTAATGCAATCAGGCCCATCACACTTCCGTATAAAAATCCTAAGTATACCAACTTCGTACCTTTTTTACCGTAATGCTGCCGGGTATTTCCGCCGGAAGTTTTAGGGACCTCGTCCAACCACACGATCGCAACCGATGGTTTCCAAACGCAGACTCCTTTAACAACACTCAGCACAGCCTTCGTTCGTTTCCTACTCGAGGCATATGGTAAAATTTTGGTATACAGAGAATAATTACACTGGAAAGGATGAGCAAAAGCCCGAACTTTATTTAGGAATTATATAAAATTTATTACAACATAAGTATATCTCCTTTAGGGAGGAGACAGACTTGTCTAGCTACCTATGGTAGCGGAATTGAAATACATAAACTATACTATACTAGAATAGGAACTATAACAACTTTATTTTGAAGAGAGCAGAGAACATGGTATGGAGGATTTATGATGGATTTTCGATGCCTTCTGCTCCCCTCAATCCTGGTTTATATAGAGGTCTGAAAGGCCTCCCTCCTGCATTATTGCCTTGGATGCTCTTATCCTTGGCCAGCTTGCATCCACGTGAATGGGCCCTCCCTTGTCTTCCATTATTGAATAAAGACAACCAACTTTCGGTGTGAGGTCCCTTTCTTGTGACCAATGGACCACCTTTCTTTTGGGAGTGGTTCTCCTGTTGCTTTACCCATCTGTTTTTTAGTGGGTAATTACTTTTCTTCCACCCACTTTTGTCGTTTTCTTTTTAGTGGGTGCTCCAGCTCAGAGTCACATGACTCCACCAACCTGTGTCGGGAATCTACTTTTTTTCCGGGGCCCTGGGCGTCCTTGCTTTTGGCAGCGCCTTCTGTTCAAGATGCTCGTTGGACCGAGCCTTCTCTTTTCCTTTTCTGGGCATGAACCCCTTCCCGAACTCTGGTTCCTTCTGGTTCTGATAATCCGAACAAACGCGTTCAGACTAGTTTCCAAAATGAGCCATGTTGCAGTATTTGCGTTGAGTTTCTTTACTCGTCGCAATCCTGTTTTCCCAGAGCAAGGTTCTCTTTCTTTCGAAAGCTTCCTCTGCGAATCTTGTAGATTTTCCTGTCATAGTGTTTAATAGGAATGATCCGTTCACTGAATTCTGAAAGAATTTGAACGGAAACTTGACTTTGTCCATCTCTGTGAGACAGACCCATAATCCCCATGCTCTTCTGGTAGAGATGAGGTCTTCTGGTAATGTAGAGACTAGAGTAGTCTCTTTCTCCGTAGGCGCCTTGATCTTTTCGAGGGCGCGTGCATCTGGTCTTCGAAGCCTAATATAGTGGAAGGCTTCATGGTTTCCTTTCCCTGCTGGTTCTGGGGCTGCACTAATAAAATATAGCTCCAAAATGTCACCTCAGCTAAGCTGTGGATTATTAGCCCAGGTAACATACACCGCTTCTTGAATCCACTTGGGTAGATTCTTGATTTCGGCGAATGATGGAGATGTGGTATAAACTGAAGCAAGTGCTCCGAATTCATACCATCTTTTGACTTCGTGCGGATCTGAATTTGGCATCATCCACACCCGAGGATATTTCCCCGAGACATCAACCCTTATTTTTTCTGGATTGATTCTATTTATTGTATTGAGCTTCTCCCAGCTAGCTTGATAAACCTGTCACGAAGAAGAAACTTCAATTTTATCAGTATTAATCTTAGAACTACCAGTCATTGGCCTAAGATTAATCTCTCCCTCTTTTTCCCCAGAGGTGCTAGGTTGACATGATGGTTCAGAGTGTGACCCCTAAATATCATCTTTTTCTTGGGGCAATGGTTCCGAAGATACCACCACCTTAAAACTTGGGCAAGAGGTATTTGAATCCTCTGCTACAGGTTTAGAGCCCTGTACTCGAAACTCTTCTTTTACCAAAGGATCTTTGGCCACCCGAAGGATTGGTGTTTGACATGCAGCCCAGAGTTGACCCTGAGACCGTATGCAAGCTCGTATTCTCTCGGTGACTTTCGTCTTGTCGAGAGTCTGCAATCTTCCTACTTGCTCAGCATTCAGAATGCACTCGTCCCACTCTCCCGTTAACATCTCCAGATTTTCTCTGAGATGTCTATGGGCTAGTAGAATGGAGTTCACATCAGTTTGCTCCATCTCTTGTTAAGAAATCTGCAAGAATATTTTCGTGAGATTTCAGAATGACAATATCAAAAATATAATATTGGCATTCAGCTTGCCATCTAATTAATCTAGCCTTTTCAGGCTTAGATACCATCTTGTTTCTTAAGAAAGCATTAACTTGTGTGTTATCGACTTTCAAAGTAAATTTCTTTGCTAGTAAAAATAAAGGCCATTTTTTAAAAGCCTTTCGGTCTGCAAAGAATTCTTTCTCGTTGATGTGTCATCTTACGGCCTCATCATCTGAGAATAAACCACTACAGTATCTGCAAGGTTCTTCTCCACTAGGAGTGATCTTGGTCAATACTGCTGCCCACCAATAATCACTTGCATCTGTATACAGGACCAAGTCATCCCCGTCCTGAGGAATCACGAGTTTTGGGAGATTTCTGCAAACCTCTTTTAACTCTTTCATTCCCTGTCGGTGTTCTTCTGTCCATATGAACGGAACATCCTTTTTCAGTAATGAACTGAAAATTTTTCTATGTTTTGCGAGATCTTTAATGAATGGTCCCGTAAAATTGACAACTCCCAAAAAGCTCTGAAGTTGTTTCTTTTCTTTCAGATCTTCAGGAAAATTCTAGACCTTCTGAACAATATGGTCTTGCAGAATAATTCATGCTTCGTCGATTTCTATACCCAGAAATTCCATTTTCCGAGTTGCCACTACTGCCTTATTTTCGGACAGTACTAAACCTTCTTTATAACAAACATCTGCAAAGATTTCAAGATGTTTGATATGTTCTTCCATATTTTTTGATGCAATTAAGATATCATCAATATAGACGAACATAAAAGAAAAATAATCTTTAAACAGATTATTCATCTTTCTCTGAAATATTTGAGGCGCATTAGCTAACCCCATTGGCATTACGTTCCAAACATAGTGCCCTTGTGGAGTAGAGAAGGCTGTAAACTTCTTACTACCTTCCTCCATGCGAATCTGGTATAAACCTGACTTGCAATCAAACTTAGAGAAAACCTTAGCATTTCTAATGCAGTTAATAAGGTGTTCTCTACTAGGGATAAAATATCCATCAAACTCCATAATATCATTAATTCCTTTGTAATTAATAACTAATCTGGGTTTACCTCGTTTGATTTCACCATGATTCCTTACCATAAATCCGGGACTGCTGTAAGGCGAGTTCTCTGGTTCAATCAACTTTAAATCAAGGTGTTCCTTGATTATCTCCTTCATATTCTGTTGATCTTTGAGGTTCATCAGGATTGGCATGTATCTAACAAACTCATACTCCTTTCCGGGCTTTACCTTCAAGGTTGCTTTGAGCTTGTTTTTATCCCACCATGCCAAAGAATTCTCATCGTAATTCCTTTTAATTTTTCTTTTGACATCTTCTAGGGACACATGCATTTCTTTCTTAATATCTTGATGAGATATTAAAGATGCTTTGAGGATCTGGATCTCTTCATCTTTGAGATCCTCATCCCTAATACAACTTAGCACTGCTTCGATGAATTTCCTTTGATCCTTCATTTTTGGGTGTCGAAGTTTTCCTTCATCACCACGCTTGCTGCGAAAACTCAATGGTATCTGGCGATTAAAAGCCCCCTTGAGCCTCTGGACAATGATCTTGTGATCGCAAATGGTTGTGAATACCAATTGTCTTTTTTCATTATCCTGCATGTATCTTTTGAACATCTGTAGGAAATTGTTTCCTAACAGAATATCTGCACCTGTATCATGGAAATATATTGGTGGAGTTTTAACCTTATACCAAGGTGTACCTCTGGCTCCGCCAATTAGGATTTCCGTCTCTTTTACTCCTTTAGCCAAGAGCAAAATTTTCTTTGAGAAATCTCTTCCTGCAATTCGGGGTAGATCCTCTTCTACCTCTGCTGGGAAGACTCCTCGTTTTGCAGTACAAATTCTTGCACCTGAATCAATATAAGCAGCAAAATATTCTGCCTTATATTTTTCATATAATATCCCAATATAGATGTATATGGAGAATGGACTTATCATTCGATTAATAGTTTTCTCCCATTAATCGTAATTTCCATTCCATCATCTTTATTTCCCCCAAGGTTTGTGATCCTCAAGAAAATCCAAACCCAAAAGCAAAACTGCTTCTCTTCCGGCTCTGCCTTTGATCTCCATTACTTGTCCCCCAATTTCTAGGGTACAGTTGTAATGATTGATCTCTGGCTGCTGTAGATAGTAAAGAACATTACAAGGGAAGTTGGTTTCCCACCTTGTAGTGTCAAATTTTACTATTACTTCTCTCCATCCCCCTGGACATTTCAGATTCACTGGAACTTTGTTATTCTGAGATGTTTGAGGGTGTGTTACCTCTCGAATGAGACTCCGACTCCTCCCATATGGTAAAGACATAATTCTGTCTCCTTGGAAGGATAATCTCCCTGAAGTTATCCTGAGACTTTGATCGTGCCTCATGACTTCTCTATCTCGGATCTGAATATCAACATTTCTTAACCGAGCAATCTTTACTCTATCGGGACAAACTGCTGTTGTCACCTTGTTGAAGATATCTGGTATCTCAATGAACTTTTTTCCAAGAAATAACTCAGTGTGATGTGAGTTGGAAAGAGCATATGATACCTGATAAGTAATGGAGTAGGGTCTGTTTCCTTCCTCCAGTAAATCTTTGCGTTTAAAGTCCTGATAAAGCGTTAGGGCTTTGCTGAAATGGGTATCATTAAGATTGTAAGCAATCTTTGGATAGATGATTCCCACCACTTGTCCTGCACAAAGATCTCCCGCAATTGTTCCCAATACGGAATCTTTCAGATTTCTAACTCTTTTATCGCATATAGCGATATCAATCGGCGTGTGAACTCCTGTGAAGAGAGCCGATTTTAACATCAACTGGATTGCTCCAATATGGATCCAGTTCATCTTTTCAGCGACTTCGGGCTTCATCTTTGAAAGATCCTCCCGGATGTCACTGGCTGGAATTAACTGCATCTCCACTTGATTCCCTGTAAGCTCTATAGGAAGCGACATTTCTCGTCTAGTAATTCCATAGACGACTTGTTGTTTCCTGCTCCTTAGATTAAAGTTCCTCAGAGCTTGATCTATATAATTTGCCGAAAAGCCTTGATACTTTTGTATATTTTGACTCTTCTTCATGATCTTGTCAATCAGATTTTGAGAGAGAGTTGTGTGACTGGAGAATCCCGTCCTGTCCTCTTTCTCCTGATGAACAATTTCTGGATCAGTCTGACTCCGATCTAGTTCCATTAGACCATTCTGACTCTTCTCCGCTGAAGACTTCTTTTTGTTCATATATACTCTCATCTGAGGGTATATCTTCGAACTGATATACTTGAATCAATTCTTGGTAGTAGATGGCATCTTCAATATCCGGAGTTGATTCGAATTTGTTGATACCTCTTCTCTCGTTGTCAGGGAAATTTGTGGAGATATGCCCCTTCGCACCGCATGTCCAGCAGTTGCAATCCTTGAAACTTTCATTAACTCTAGTGTGAGTTCTTCTGAAAGTTTTCTTTGCAGGTGTCCTTCCTTGGGATTTATTATCTCCTCGGAATGGATACCTATTCCTTGATGGTCCACTTCTTTGGCCGGATTTGTAAGATCTAGCCTTCTGCCTTGACCATCTTGTTCCTGGTTTCCAAGAATTTCTTTTTGGCTCTCCTCCTTTATAATAGGGCTGAAATCTATTTTTCTTGCTTCTTTTCAGCCTGGGTGTTTCTCCTCCAATGATCGTTGGCAGATCATTGTCATCGCAGTTTAGAGGAACGTATTTGTCAATCCTCCTCAGTTTCTTCATGTTCCTCAGAGCTGTTGCTTGTTGACACCACTCTGAGAGCTTTCGATGTACATATGACATCCTTCTCGCGACGTTTTCAGGATCTCCTGGTTCATAATCCCGAATCAGCATCTCTTTCCATGGGCTTGGAAATTTCAGAAAGAAAATTTCCAGTGCAACTCTATCATCAACTTTTGATTGATGTTGATAAAGAGTAAAGAGTTGTTGAAACTTGTTGAGCGATTGTTGATCCAAGACAGCAAGTCTTAGATTATACAATGCCATCAAGTATTTCTTTCTCTTTTCTTGATCAAATCCCTCGAAATATCCTTCTCCCAGAAAATGGTTTTTAAAGATCGTTGCCATATTCTGGACATGTTCTGTGAAGTTTTCACTTTCAAAACATGAATTCTTGATACCAATAGGAAAGAATTCCCATGCTATCTTGGCAATTCGTGCCAGGCTCATTTCGAGAATTCTTACGAATCCTTCCTTGTTTAAATCGAGAGTGGCTGCTACAATCCTCAAAGCAGACGTTCACTCATCAATGACAGCTTCTCGATCTTTGAAGTTAACTTCATCAAGATCGAGCATTACTCCGTAGGGATGGATAGGATCCAGGGTCGCCTTACCATAAGGTGTATCCTGTACCTTTGGTTGTGGCCTTCTTGCCCTTGTCCTTCTTGCCGCCATGTATGCATCATTTGGGGTATGTTGATCATACCTTGCTCCAGTCTAGAAATCCTGGACTGCATTAATGGCTCCGGGTGCATTTTGGAAATCTTGTTGATTTCCAATGATGGCTCCTGGTGGAAGTTGATTCACCGGCTGTGGGTTTTGAACCACATTCTGGTTCATTTTTAAATCCACCATCGACATGTTAGCAAAAGATTCTGCTAACTCTTGGAGGTTATCAAGATTGATTCTTTCGAGATTGTTCATTTTTTCTTTTCTTGAATCATTCTTATCACAGCCTCCACATTAGGATCCTTCTTGGTTTCTCCCACTGGAAATGGATAAGTGGGTTCATTACCAAAAGGATTCCTCCTTTGACTGGAACGGGGTTTTTGCTCCAGTTTTTTGATCCGTAATTGGATCTCCTTTAGGATATTGTAGATTTCATTCTGTTTCATAGAAATCTTGTAAAGATCGCGAGGTACACCATGTTGGGAAAATTAATAGAGTTTTGATTGGATACCAAAACCCAGCTGACCCCAACCGAGTAGATGATCGCACAAGCCTAAGCATTTTTCAGCTCACCTGTTTGAGCTTATAGAGTTTCTTAGTTTACAGGTAGATTCGCTGAAGACAGCAGAAGACACAGCTAAGCAGACAGCTTAAGAACTCAGCGGAAGCGGACTCGGCGAGCAAGACCAAGCAGAGTCAAAGATCCTACAGTATCAAGACCCAGCTCAGTGACGGAAGCCCAGCTCAGTGTCAAAGACCCAGCTCAGTGTAAAAGACCCAGCTTAGTATCGATGACACAGCTCAGGTCTAAAACACAGCTCAGGTCAGTGACACAGCTCAGGATGAAGACACAGCTCAGGTTGATGATACAACACAGGTCTAAGACACAGCTCAGAAGTCAAGACACAGCAGAGTCCAAGACGCTGAAGACACAGCAGAAATGCTTAGCAAGCTCGAAGACGAAGACCTTCTCCAAGACAAGATCCCGATGTCAGAAGATCTTATCTGACGCAGTCAGATCAGAGAAGAACTAGCTTCTGCAGATGCAGACCTACTTCGTAGGTAAAGGCCAGAAGTCAACAAGAGTAGGTAAGATTCAAACGGCTCTCTTCCAACGGCTAGTTTGAATCTCCACCTATATATATCTCTCCTCCACCATTGAAGAGGAGGCTGGCAAGACGACTGAAGAAATAGAAGAAAACAGAAAAATGAACAACGATCTACAAAGCCAAATCTTTCTAGAACACCCAGCCAGTCAGTTGTGTTCTTAGTTGTTCACATATTCAGTCATAGGCAGAATAGATCAGAATATAAATATCTTAAGCCTAGTTTGAACGAGTTCATTATACTCCTTGTTCTTCAATGTAAGAACTCGTTCATAGTTGGAAAACCATACCCAAACCCAAACCCAGAAAGGTTAGGTAAAGGTACGCTTGCTCGAAGCGTGTAATTCGAGTGGTTAGGTTCTTCGATGCCGGGCGAAGGTGTAGGCTTGACAGTGCCCGCAAACTGTTGGAACACAGCTCGGGTTAGAGTTATGAAGTTGCTTGGTACTTGGAAACCAAGTGGTAGTGAATTACCAGTGAATCTGGCCGTGGACGTAGGAGGGGTTACTCCGAACCACGTTAAAAATGCTCTGTCATTTATCGCTTTGTTTTATGCATGTTACTAACCTTCATGAGCATACATTTCAATCTGCATAAACTGACTAACTGAAAAGTGAAACAGAGCTTTGCAATATATTTGAAGCAACAGACGGACTTTCCAAATCCACCACATTCTGCACACACACACACAACCAGCTGTGTCGATCAAGCTGTCATCCAGCTGGATCGAACACAGCCAGCTCTCTGAAAAGAGTTTTAACTTGGAAAAGTTTTTAAACCTTGGTATATTCACCCCCCCTCTACACCAAGGTATCCGTCTTGGGACCAACACACCATATAGGCTATCGCCATAATGTTGTACTGTTTTCTGTATTTCTCTTAGATCCGCCGATATCTTGGAGGAATATGGAGAAATCTCTTGATATAAAAGAGTAGATGATACTCCTTTATCTTTCTTTTGTTCCATCAGAGCGATACAAAGCTAAGTCCAATGTATTTCCAAATGGATCCAATGGTCTCTTCTCATGGCATGTTCTATCTCCCATTCAAGGAGGATACAACCATGTAGAAGATCTTCTTTTTTTTTATTAATTGGAGGCAGGAATCAATTAACTCTTTCTCCTGGTTATGCTGAATTAATATGTCCAGCATATTTCTCCAGTGTGTAAGAACACTCTGATGTCTCATCCTTCTTTTCTCCAAAATTTGGAGTTGTTCCTGGAAATGTCCACACCTTGGACATCCTTCTAGATCCATCAGATATGGTTGTTCTGATGATTTCTCCTCATGGTGTTTATCACCTCGAACTGGAGATCGCTCAGATTTGAATCACATCTCCTTCTTGCCTCAATTTCTTGAGTTAAAGGCTCTATGTATTCCAGCCTTCTTTCATGTACGACTCGGGAGTCGAACAATTCTCTCCAGTATGTTCTCAACATCTGATTTCTTTCTCTTTTTATCTCCAGATCTTGGAGATAATTCCTGTAACACTCGCATCTCGGACAATTGTCCGGATCCATGTTTTCTTGATGTCTCCTCCGTTAGGATAATACTTAAAGTAATAAATAAAATATAATTCCCAGATAAACCTAAGGCTCTGATACCATTTTGAAAGCGTGGATCATGTTGGATCAATAGTAACCTTGAGTAATTATTATCTTGATGTGTATTTTTGATTTGTTCCAAAGCAAGTGGGTATTGACGAAATTGGCCCAAAATTGCAACTTTTATAAAATAAAGTGGCCTAATTTTGCAGATCAAAATTCAAATTTTCATATCTTTCAAGCCCGAAGGCCCTTTTTCTTGCAAGCCCACCGAATTATGGCCTAAATTGCAAACTACCCTATGATAAGGGCCTAACGAATTTACAACTCCGTTTTGGGTAATGCATTTTAGGATATATTATTGTGCATCATTAATCTGTTGTATTGGTATTAATTATTTCTTATATTATGAATCCTATGTTAATATTTTTTCAAGAGAATCTAGGTTAATATTATTTCTCATATATTATTGTGAAACACATGATTTATTAATGCATTTTATTCACAACAATAATGCATTTTGTTAAAATTATGAAAGAAATCGTTAGTATAAACAACTACGATAATGCATTTCTTTTTTAATGCATTTCATTTACTACGATAATGCATTTTGATTACAATAATAATGCATTTTATAAAATCAGGAAACAAATCGTTAATAAAAACTTAAAATGATTATGCATTTCATTTACTACAATAATACATTTTCTTTTCCATAATAATGCATTTCATATAATAACTTTAATAACACGATTTTGTTTCTTGAAAAAAATAATATTAATGTATTAGCGAAAAATTGAAAGAAAAACAAAAAACAAAACTAACATAAGATTATTCAATGGAAACAATCATGATTAACAAAATATACATATAATCATGATTAACAAAATATAAAATAATAATTAAAACATATTTAATTAGCAAAAACTGTGATATATGTTTATCGTTATGTGAACAAGATCGAAAATATATAGTAAAGAGATTAAAAGATGTACATGAAATAAAATTATTGAAATGATAAAGAAACATACACCATAAATGAAAGAACGGAAAACATTAAAACTACAAAATGATTAGTGAGAAATTGATTGTTCTATGTAAACGTATGAACATTCCTTAATTTAAGGAAAATTTCAGTTACAAAATATGAGCATATGACATGAGAACCCTCGTTAAATGTGGACACCTAAAGAAATGTATTAAAAATTTTAATTAATTGTAACCATTGATTTATTAAGATCAATGGTTGAAAAAAGTTTATAGTTTCTACCTAAGATAAAGTTTCTATATGATCTAACCCCTATATATATATATATATGGGGTGGTTCTAGTTAAAAGAGCCCTTAAAATAAGAAATAGGAATAAATCCCAACCCTTGATCCACAATAGATGGATGGCTAGATCTGAAGCGGGTTGGATCCGGGTCAACGGGTCAACCCGTTGACTTTTCAATTTTTTTTTTAAGTTTCGAATTTTTTTTTAATAAAGTGTGGTGCATCTCAATACACTGTGTGGTACATCTCATTTCATGTTGTGGTGCATCTCATTACACAGTGTGTTGCATCTACACATTGTGATGCATCTCATTATACATGGTGGTGCATCTTATTACACATAGTTTTGCATCTCAAAATGCATTGTGGTGCATCTAATAATACATGGAGAATTATCTCATACACTATGTGTGTATGTATAACTATATCAAAACGAGGGAAAATCTTGGGGTGATTTGGTATGATGAAATCAAACTACTTTTCAAATCATTATATTCATACCATATCAATAAGCAAGTGTTTTTTTTTGTCTCCGCCTTCGGCTCCGATTTTAATTTATAGATAATGATTGTGGCAACATTAATATTTTTTAGCTCGCTCCGAGGACTTTGGCTCCCTTCACTCGACTCTTGAAAAAAAATAATAAAAAATAAAAATAGTGAAAAAAAATATTCAAACAATTAAAAAATGTTGCATTCCAATACACTTAGTGGTGCATCTCATTGCACAGTTTGGTGCATCTTATTGCACAGTGTGGTGCATATCATCTGACTCTTAAAAAAATTCGAAAATTAAAAAAAAATTGAAAAGTCAACGGGTTGACCGGGTCCGACCCGTTGACCCGGATCCAACCCGATTTGACCCTGATCCGACCCGATTTGACCTGGGTTAGATCTGACCCTCCATCCCTTATAGATCTATGGTGGAGATCTATTCCTATTTCTTAAGTTAAGATCCATTCTTATATGATCCTTTTCCTATATCATATATATATATATATATATATATATATATATATATATATATATATATATATATATATATATATATCTTACACCTGGCTTATAAGATGACCTAAAAAAAATCTTTCAATAGTGTAATGAATTTAAACTTTAATTTTGTTTTAGAGCACCAAAGTTAGATAACTATTTGAATATTTTTATTAAACAAATTGAACAATAAGAATTATATTCTAGAACAAGTCCAATCGCTATCCTACTTATCAATATTGTCATTGAACATGAACTTCTTCATGCCAATTGAGCCCACATTTTTTTACTTTCCCATAAAATATGACCTTTGAATGTCTTATTGTATATATAATTATATATAACATTCACTAACCATAAACAATAACTTATCATGTTTCTTCCTATATGTTGGACCAACTTAATTAAAGCTTCTAATCATACTAACTTAAGGTTTAGTTTAATTGAAAACTATTTTTTATCACGCCATCATTGGATCTAAATTATACAATCCACAAATCTTGACACAAATTACTAACTAAAATGGAAAACTAGATAAAAATGTCCAAAACATATCAAGATTAATAGCTTTTACAACAATGGAAACAAGTCCCCCAAACATAAAAAAATAAAATAAAAAAATCAATGGAAACAATTATAGCAAAATTTAGTATGCAACGAAACAGTGGTATATAATTAATAAAACTAAAATTTTCATATTTAAGGTTAATCCATCCCACGTGCCCACGTGAGGATTGGTTAAGATAAGTTTTTTCTTGCCAAACTCACAAATACTACAAGTTTTTTTTTTTCATTCGGTATACATTTAGTTAAGCAATGTGGTTTTGGATTAATAAACATATTAATAAAAAACAAGTTATAAAAGAAAATTTGATATAACATGAATACATTTAACTTAAAAAGTTCTCTATTTTCTATCAAAATTTAAAATTAAAATATAAAAACTAGTATGCATTCTTTTATGAGAAATATCTCTATATTCTGAACAAATAAATATAAAACCTATCTCTATATAAAGATCTAATCTAAGTTTCATAATTAGTATTTCAGAAAATTTGATAATATAAATTATACATATGCATTTAAAGAATAAAAAAACATATTGAAAGTCTTGCATAAATTATATTAAAATAAAATAAGTAGTGGAAACCCCCCAAGAAAAGAAAAGAAAAGATGAAAAGGTAAAATACAATCTTCATATAACGATAATAAATACTCCATATAAAAATACTAGCTCATATAACTTTTAATGGTGATTGGATTTTTTTATGGCCAAACTTATTTTGCCCAAAACTTCAGTCCAAGTTGCATTTTCAAGCTATTATTGTCTATACAACTTATTTCAAATTATAAACACATGAAGCTCGGCTCCATCCGTAAAATCTACTTCTCACATCTGCTCCCTTCTTCTTCTCCAAATGACATAATGCCTATAATATATATATATATCTAGTTTTTTTTGCAAAGGCCAGGGGGGTCCAGTGATCCCACTGCCCCCCTGGCTCCGCCAGAGTATATATATGGATGAGTTATTATAGAAATTATTCCTCCCATGAGAACTTGAGAACATGCTTAAATCTATATATATTCATGCTTAATGAGATTCATGCTTTTTTGTATAAACAATTGTGCTTATATAAAATCATGCTTAAATCTATATATATTCATGCTTCGAATAATGACAACAATAGATCATACAAAGATCAACGGTTCAGATTGGTTCCTAGTTCTCACACTATGAATAGTTTCTATATGAACCAATCCCTATATATATATATATATATATATATATATATATATATATATATATATATATATATACACGCGCGCCCTGACCTAGAATAATGGTTTTACTAGGTTTATATTTAAACATTTGATATGGTTAAGTTGTGTACAACAACAATTGCTAGTGAAAAAGAATGAATAACTATAACAATTTAATAGTAATAAATTAAAGGGTTGGTCGCATCTATTAATAAAACTTTTACATGTTTTTTGGTTTTACACCATAGCTTTTAAATAGTTGCATAATAAAAATAGGGTTAATTTGGTATAAAATCATAAAGAATTTCCAAATTTTGGTTTTTCCCACAAACTTTTAATTTTGTTTCTAAAACCATAAACTTTCAATATTTTTGGAATTTCCCCCGAAATCGGATTCCGACCAAATCGAAATGATGTGGCGCCGGAAATTGCTGACATGTACTTTTTATTAAAGAGTTAATTTGGTATAAATCCATAAAGAATTCCAAAATTCCGGTTTTTCCCATGAACTTTTTAATTTTGTTTCTAAATCCATAAACTTTCAGTTTTTTCAAAATTTTTAAAATAAATAGATTTTGCCATGCTAATTCTAAACAAACGTTTATTGATTTAGTCATGTTAATTTGTATCTTATACACGTACAATAATTATATGAATGAATGTCGTTGATTTACTTCTTTTTGTCGTCCTAAGATAAAATTATTCATTTATTCAAAGAACATATTCATACAAATAAGGACGATATTTATGCATACAATTATTGTACGATACACGTTTGTTTAGTAATTAACATGCAAAATCTATTTATTTCAAAAATTCCGAAATAACCGAAAGTTTATGGATTTAGAAACAAAATTAAAAAGTTCATGGGAAAAATCGGAATTTTTGAATTCTTTATGGATTTATACCAAATTAACTCTTTAATAAAAAGTACACGTCAGCAATTTCCGGTGCCACATCATTTCGATTTGGCCGGAATTTGATTTTGGGGGAAATTCCGGAAATATTGAAAGTTTATGATTTTAGAAATAAAATTAAAAGTTTGTGGGAAAAACCAGAATTTGGAAATTCTTTATGGTTTTATACCAAATTAACCCTAAAAAAATATGATCATTTGAATTTTCTGCAATTTACTACACCGGCTTGATTTTTCGATTCGACCAAACTGACTTGACGTTATAGAATTTTTCAGTTGATTAGGAACACTTGAGAATATAATGTATAATAATTGATATTAATTTATGCCACGTCAGTTTCGCCTAGGGAAAATTGAATCGATGCTGTACATTGAAAGTCATATTGTAAAAGTCATGTTAATAATTGTAATTAATTAATATTAAATTACACTACCCTCTAAGAAGATTAATTGTTCCTTTCCCTTTCAAGATTTGCACATGAAATTTGTACAAAAAAGTGGGATGGGTCAAAAGTCATGTTTCCCTATATTTAGGAAGGGGATGGTCCAAATGATGTCACTCGAAGGCCATATATTCATGTAACATCATATCTTATTCTTAATTTATAAGGATATATTATATTCATTGTATGAGCATTCTTACTTTACAATTATTGTTAGATTATGTTCATGGTTCATGAAATCAAGACAGTAGAAATAGATTATTCGAATGCCAATTTTTCACTTATTTTATTTTTCCTTTTACATTTATGATGAAATAAATTGTGAAGGAAACACGTTATGCTAACACATGTTGTGATACGATCTTGATTCGGTAGGGTGCTCCTCGAGCGAGCACGATCTCCAATTTCGTCTTTCGAGCAAACAAGACTTCTTGTTAGCCTTTTGAGCGGTGAAGAACTCCTAACAAAATATCATATTTCTCATTGATTAAATAAAATCATAGTTCGCAACTCGATATCTATAAGAATGAAAAAGCTAGGCGTATCCCACCAACTACGGGCAGTGGTAGAGCCACTTGGGTGGGGGTGGGGGGAGCTTAAGCCCCTGCCAAACAATTTTTCTTTACCATATAAATCGTCAAATTACTAATATTTTGTGTGAATCGTTGTGCAAAAGACCCACCATCAAATGAAAAAAATTCTAAATTATAAAAAATAAAAAAATTAGCCCGATTGCCAATATTTTTTCTTGGCTACGCCATTACTATAGGCTAATAAATATCGTAGTACCCATTTATAATAATTATTATATTAACTAAATAACTTTTTTAAGTGTGTTAGACCATCACGAGTTTTCCAAATGGTGAATTGATTGAAGAAGCTTCTGTTCGTTGTTTCCAAATTTTGTAGATTATCTTATATTCACTTTTAAATATGCTTTGATGTATTCATATAAAAAGTCCCTAAAATAATAATGTATCCAAATAGGCAAATATAAGTAAACCACATGTCGCAAAATCAGATAGTGGAAGAATGAATCAAGTTATATTTTGCGAATCAAAATCTGGTTCTCTGCTCCTATAATTAGGTGAAGAACCGCGTGCTAATATGCTCAAGCAACTCTTCCTATTTTAGTAATTTAAGTACAATTCACAATCAAGATTGGAGTATTGCTTTTTTTCCCATCTCTATATAAAAGAAAAACACATAAAAACATACATTACACTCACAATATCGCCAATCCGCCATTAATAATGTCTACATACATTTCTCGAACCCGGGATCTGTTGTTTTATTGTGTACCACTTTCATTTTTTATTTCTTCAATTTTGATTTTTGTGTTATAGTTCAATTTTGTATAGTATTGTTATTTCCTCCGTACTATTTCAATATACCTTCATGTCCGGACACGAATGTTATGAAATGAGTTGTTTATGATAAAGTTGAAAAAAGAAAGTAACTTTTTTGGGGTATTTTTATCAAACCAAGTAAGAGAAAGAAGAAAGAGATAGCTTTTTGTGGCATATGATGTAAATAATGAGTTATGATATGGTATTTTTTATGTATTGAGTTTCTATTTTAGGAAGAGACCTATTGAAATTGAAATGGGAGGTCCAAATAAGACAAGGAGGCCTATTGAAATGTGACGGAGGGAGTAAACGTTAATTGAATTTATTATACACAATTACGGTATATAATATTTCAATTTTATTAGTTAACAACTAATTTTAATGTTTATAATTTTAAGGATATATAATTTATTTAAGCTTTAAGTTTTAAAATAAATATTAATTGCGGTCAACAATTTTTATTTTTATATAAATATAACTAAAATAATAAATTTAATAGTTGAATACGACTGAGACGCAAAAAATATTGGGACACCGAATCTGAACCGAACATTTTATATATTTTGAGTGGTCATGTGGTGGGATAGACCAAATGTCAGCCTCACTCTTGAGTCTTGACATGATGCTTTACGACAAGTCGACAACAATTCAAATGGAATTTACCAGAATTTGTCTTCATGAAACAATAATTTTTTCACAACTTATACAATGGTTTGGCACACAGTTTCAGGAACTGCTAACTTCCACTTGTAAAAGTTAGGACACGTTCAAAAAAGAAAAAAAGAAAAAACATATAATTATTGATTTAATTCTTGTAATTTAGAAAAGTACGATGTGGCGAAGCAACATATGAAATGCCATATGGAACATATAACAAAAAAATTAAAAATTAAAAAAAAATTGCACGTTCATATTATTGTTGGATTTTTGGTTAACAAAGGTGGCCAACCCTAGATGACCTGAAAGTTGTTGTCATGACAAAGTATATCTATTTTTGGCCGGAATTTGAATTTCAGTGCTACCTAGAATTCAAATTCTACGAATTTGAATTTGGACTAAAGTTGGCACACTTACAAAATTTGAATAGGTGGGCAATATCGAATAAATAGTTAGACCGAAAAAGTTTTTAAATGTGACATATGATGTAAGTACATGTAAGTTCTGAACATTACGAAGACATATTTCGCGATTTACCTCATCCCATTAATTCTTAATGACGAGGCACTTGGTTCATCTTTAGGAAAGTATGTAAATGGTCCTACTCATTGGTGATTAAATTTTACAGTTAGTAGACCTCATTAATTAATACATTGGTTAGAGTCTGTAACCAACTATCTGCTAACATCAAACTAAAGTTTTTGTTTTTTCTTTCTTGCGCCCACAGCATTGGATATAGTCACATATAAACACAGAAAGGAATAAAATAAAAATAAATTAAATCTCATTTTTCTTTCTCTTTTCCTTTTTGACAAAGCAATCTCAATATCCCGATTGATTTCAACAGAAAAGGAGTGAAGAAAAATTTACACCCAAAAACAAATACAGAAAATGATGCGATATGCTCTGGATATACAATTATACTCAAACTATTAAACATTTAGTATGATTATTTTTACCTTGGTTTAAAATACGACATTTTAATTATTTCATTTGAATTGTTATATATTGTGAATGAGATAATATCCGGTAGAAACCATTCTTAGTGTAGAAACATACTTCATATATATAGTGGTTTTCATCATATTTGCAGTGATACTTTTTTATATAATAATATTTCTTTTATGATCAATTTACAATGATGTTTCTTTTTATGTCATAGATGAAGATGAATGGTCTTCATATATATAATAATAATAATAATAATAATAATAATAATAATAATAATAATAATAATAATAATAATAATAATAAATGCCAAAAAAAATAACAAGTCAATGAGTTAATTACTCTACGCCAAATAGCCAAAATGTCGCGACTCGAGAGTAGCTAACGATAGAGGAATCTTTATGTTTTGTCCAATCATTTATATCTCTATTCCACTTTTTCGACAATACCTATAAAAAGTGGATTTTGCACATACCTCCTAACTAAAATTATTCCAAAGTAAAAACTAATAAATTCTGCATAGATGTGGCACTTAATTAATACATAATGGAGTAATATTTTACTACTTTATAAAATACAATATAACCAATATTCATTCACATATTTAGTATATATACATAAATTATTGTACAAACAGTAATTTAGTAGCTATATGTAGTATGCTCATTTTCACATATGTCATGGCATTCTTCCAACACTCAAATCAATTTATTTTATTTCATATAGTTAGGTAGAATATACATAATATATATGTCTATGCTTAATTCATGATAAAAGTTCATGTGTAGTTGAAATTACTATTTCAATTAGATAATCCCTATCGCAACTAAATCTATAATTATTACCTTGCATGCTATTTTTTTAGCTTTGAAATTATCGGCCAAAATCTGATAAAAGGGATTGGTCAAAATAATCTAAAAATAACTAAACAAGATGTATAAATGTTATGACTCCCCGATTATGGATCTTCTTTAATTTACTTTGATAGATAAAGTAATTTTTTTTGTTACAATTGGCACATTAATTTATTGAGGTTTGCGAAATTATATTTTAAAATCTATTATTTCTTTCCAGCTATATCATGCATTAATATCCACAATATCCATGCATACTTCAAGATATATCGAAGTTCAAAATAGTTAATAAAACATGCAAGTAATGAAACTAAACTAAACTAAACTAGTGCTGCTAATTAAGTGATAACCCCTGATCATAAACCAAATTCTTTAATGAAGTATTTTTTTATTTTAAAATACTATTAAACCCTTTTACTATTTTATTTCAAACTTTTGGATAACTATATATCCTTCTGGAGATTGATAGTACGGACTCGAGCGGTTAATTATATATACAAAGTCATAGTTTTATAAGTCATTTTCCGGATGTGAAGAATTTATAATATGATTCGACTCACGAGATCCTCTTTTACTAATATGATACTAAGTTACTTTGTTGTATTTTTTTTTATTATGTCGTGTAAATACTGCTGCTATTTTTTTTTATTAGCTTTGAAAAAATGTTCATACTTTATGATATAAGTATATATCGTGTACAACATTTATTATTTATTGGGTTAATTACATTTTATGACCTAAACTTTGGCTCCAAAAAAAAATAGTCAAAACTTTAGCCTGAAGTTCACTTTATGAAACGAGAGCTAAATTTTGGTTACTGAAACTGACTCGAATTGCCGGAGTATGATGTGGAAGGTGGAAAATATAATTTTCACATGTTTCGACATCATATTCCAACAGTCCAATTCAATTTTCTGCTGCAGAAATTTAGCTCATATGCCATAAATTGAATAACGGGTTAAAAATTCAGTATTTTTTTTTTATAATTCTTTAAAGTTCATGCCATAATCGTAACATGAGATTAAAGTTCAAGTCATAAAGTATAATTAATCGCTTTTAAGTTTTATACTCCCTCCGTCCACAATAAATTTGTCACATTGTGGATGACACGGGTTTTAATAATTTGTTGGTGGATTGTATTGTGAATGGAATAAGGATCTCACTTTTATATAGTTTTAAATTGTGTTGTGAGTGGAAGAGTAAGTGAGGTGTGTGAGGTCTATTACTATAAATGGATGTAGCAAATTTTTTGTGGACGGACCAAAAAGGAAATTGTGACAAATTTATCGTGGACGGAGGGAGTATCTGACAACATATATTGTTCATTGCAAAAAACGTTCAATATCATATTACATTTTTAAGGAAGAAGAAAACCCGTAAAAATACTCTATATACTGCATTAAATCTAGATAATAAAATACCATTTGAAATAATTAAATAAATAGATTTGTCTGGAATTTTTTTAAAGAATATTAATTAGCATTTACAAAAGCTATGCATGGTCTGGAAAGAGGCCAAACCATGAGCACATGCTTTTAAATTTTTCACCAGAAATTCAACACCAGAAACAGTCATGCAGATTTTCAGGCATTACACACAAAAATTACATAGCAAGACATGCATGACACGTATGCAAAGTATACATATACGTATAGAGCGAGAAAATGAGAGAGAGAGAGAAACGCAGGCAGAGGAGTATTGGCCGGTGTGGATAAGGACGTAATCTGGTTCATTAACCGCAAACAAAAAAGTTACTTCATTTTTTTTGGCTCTATATAAACCCCAACGCTGCATTTCCATCATCATCACTCCAACAAAACTAACTCTTTTATCCTTCTTATCATTATTAATTAATATACTGCAAAAGTCTTGCAATATATTAATTATTCTTGTATTAATTTCGTCGAAAAAATATTCATCATTAAATATGAGCCAAGGAAAAGCTTTGCATTTGGTGTTTGGAGTTCTCGGTATGTTTTATTTATTCCTTTAAAAAAAAGAACTTGAATTTAATTATGTTCTTTCCTGCATTTTTCTAACAGTATTAATTTGATCAAATTTCGCATTTGGTTTCAGGAAATGCTACGGGTTTGTTTTTGTTTCTCTCTCCATCGTGAGTACAAAGACGGTTTTTTTTTTCTTTTCTTTTTGTTACTAATTTATTATTTCAAGTTTGGAAGTTTTTTGATTTAATTTGGAATATTTTTTTAAATTTTGGGATAATATAATTGTAGGGTTACTTTCAAGAGGATCATCGTCAACAGATCAACTGAGCAATTCTCAGGCATACCATATGTTATGACTTTGCTCAACTGTCTGCTTGCTGCTTGGTACTTTTAATTCTTTCGAAAATACTAAATTTCTCATTTAACTTTTATGATTAGTTATCCATCCTAATTAAACGTATTCTTTATCTTATCTCAATTTAACGAATTATTTCTAGAAATGTGTGTGTGTGTGTGTGTGTGTGTGTATGTGTGTGATTACTTTTATGTTATGAATATGATGACCAGAGGCTTAATTTGTTTTTGAACAGAAAAGGTAACATAATTTCTTTCATAAACAAAAAACCAGATGGAATAAAATAAGCAAAGAAAAAAAAAGGGAATTATGTGAATATATAAATAAATTAAATAATGAATCACGGAGTCGAGAACAGAAAAGGACATGACTAATTTGTTTATAACCCAATTCCAAAAATAATAATTTGCATATCATGTCAATATGTCATCATGTGATTAGAAATAATGTTAATTCAAATTCCCATTTTTAGTACAAAGACAAGATATTCAATCACGTCCTGAAGATTTACATTTCTAACTTAATCCTAAAAAAAAATCAATTTAGTAACCTAACTCAATTGATTGCTCAATATATATGCATGAATTAATGCTTCAATTGTTACTAATTAAGTTGTACTAATCTTCTTATTTTATTAACGAAATTTGTAAATATGAATGCAGGTATGGTTTGCCTTTCATATCACCAAACAATTATTTGGTTTCTGCAATAAATGGGACTGGAGTATTGATTGAGTCTGTTTATGTGTTGATTTTTCTTGTATTTGCGCCTAAGAAGGAGAAGGCCAAAATTTTGGGTCTCCTTTTTGGCATTCTTGCTATATTTTCCACTGTCGCTTTGGTTTCTATTTTTGCCTTCAAAGAGGAGAAGAAAAGGCAGTTAGTTTGTGGATTTGCTGCCACGGTTTTCTCCATCATAATGTATGCTTCTCCTCTATCAGTCATGGTATCATCTCTCTCTCTCTCTCTCCTATTCTTTTAACCCTTCCATATCAACAACTCCTCGAAATTGACGGTTAGACGGGTCAATAATATACCATCGAATATGGATTTAGATCTAAATATTTGACCCGTCTCATCGTGAGACCATCTCGCATGAAATCGATTGTATTTATATAACTAACTCAATGAAATTGGGTTTGGAATGTGCAGAGATTGGTGATAAAAACCAAGAGTGTGGAGTATATGCCATTTCTCTTGTCACTCTTTGTCTTCCTATGTGGTACTTCTTGGTTTATTTATGGCCTTCTTGGAAACGACAAATTTCTCTATGTGAGTAATTTTCCGTTGCCACCCATCAATTTAATATTTTTTTTATGTTATAACTGAAAATTGATAATTATATATAGAGGAAGTCTTGTGTGAGACATTCTGAAGTTGAAACGAATCAAAGATCTCAATCCCAATCCATATTGTGATATATGTATTAGTTAGAAAAGATGGTGATACTAATGCAATAAATTAATTTATATATATATATATATATATATATATATATATTTTGCAGATTCCTAATGGATTTGGGTGTTTTTTGGGAGCAATGCAATTGGTATTGTATGGCATCTACCGCAAGAACAAGGGTGATGTCAAGAAACCTACAAATGATGCAAACTTGGAAATGGGCCTTGCTGCTAATAATCTTCAACAGCCCAAGAAGCCCAACTATGCTAAAAATGGCCAACCCTAATTAATTTCTTTCAAGAAAAATAACCCCCAACTTATCTGATCTTTGTGTGTGTGTGTGTGGCTAATTGGGATTTTCATATCAATATTATCTTAAAAAATGATGAGGGGTTTAATTATATGAGTTTAACTCATTGGTAGTAATGATTGTAATAGTTTCATACTTATGAGTTTAACAAAGCAGTGTGTAACGTGTTTTAAAGCTGTATTTTATTCCGTGTATACTTATATATGGTGGTGAACAAACCTTTTAATAATATAGAACTCGAAATTGAAATACTATACAAGAAAAATATCTTCATAAGACCATGAGCTAAATTTCCCCTTCAAAAAAAAAACCATGAGCTATATTTGTTAATATAAAAGGCGGATAAAACTTGCTTAATATAATAATAATAATAATAATAATAATAATAATAATAATAATAATAATAATAATATTCGAAAAATTAAATATTTTGTTGGGCCAATGCTCCTCCACTCAGAAATTGCCTATATATTTGAGGTTCTTTAGGTTATATGGGCCCTATCGTAAGATTCAAGCCCAAATATGCGGCCCAGTAAATGAGACTTGAGGGATTCTATGTTTGTCAAATTACTATTTGCTCCTTAAAGCTTAAAAGAAACAACATATCTTATGTTCTAACTTCTAAATAAACTACTCTAATTTTTACATTAAAAAATCTAGAAGAAAAATCATATCAAAAATATAATAGTACACTTGCTTAAGATTATTCCGACTTTTTCTGAACTTCAAAAAAGTTTGGGAATTTACCATTTTATACAACAACATTTATATTTTTTCACAATTGTACCATATTGAAGGAAAATTACTATCATTCTTTTTCATGTATATCCTACAATTTAATTTCTAAGGGCTGAGCATTCACAACGGTGGACACAAAAAGGTTGTGTCTACCATTATTTTATTAGTTTTTGTGGATTCAAGTGGATACTCATATTTTGTTTATAATGGTGGGTACTATCCAAACTTGATGGGCACTATAACGTTGGCTAATCAACAGTCGACACCTCATCCACTATCTCCTTCCGCCATAGCTCGCAAAAGGGCGCAACTCCGCCCTCCACCATCTCCCTACCGTGGGCAGCATCGGCCAGTGCCCTCATGCAGAGGGCGCAATCTTCATTGCCCACGTCTGAGCGCCCACTGATGTGGGAGCTCTGAGTGCTGACTCAACGTGCCAAAAACTTTGAAAAAATTTGATCTCATTTTTCATATCATTATCCACGTGGATTTTCGGCATGCTGAGTCAATATTCAGGAGCCGAAAATTCAATTGTGTTAGGTTTGAAAAAATATGTATACGTTTGAACAAAAGTATTTTGTTTTTGTGGGTTCATTTTTTGGTGAATAACTTTATGAATTGTTCACCTTAACACAAATATTTTATCACTTACATAGAAATTCAGTTAATCTTGAATTAAGCTTCGAGTCTTAAAACACGAAATAAAGCATACAATCATTAACCGAATATCCATTAGTAATATCTAATTTTTTTCAATCATGTTCAAAACAAAGAGCAACACTTTTTTCTTTTTCTTTTTCTTCTTTATAAATAATTCTTATTATTCTCCAAATATATATATAGGGCGCAGATCAAATAAGAACACTTTCTTAGATAAGAAATAAGAACAAATCTAGACACTTGATCCTTGTTGATCTACGGTCCAGATTTAACCGTGCATTTAATTACTCTAATTTATGCATTTAAATGCTAATGCATTAAGTTATTGTATTTTATGCATTAAAATATTTATGCATTTAGTTTCTGCATTTTATGCATCTCCGATGTAATAAAAATGAATTGTTCTTACGTTCTCATATAAGATGTGTTCTTACCAGATCCGCTCCCTATATATATATATTGTAAGAATAATCTAACATTAAAAATTAGAAGTAATTGTTGGAAGGAAATGAAATAGTAATTGTCACCGCTGCGGAGTTAATCTCACCGCTGCAATAAATAGCTGGTTACCTAAAACCCAAGGCAATTGTCATTTTAACATTAATTGATTATTTCCACTTAATATACGGGAGTATAACTTATTTAAATTAATATTTGATAAATTAATAATCTTTCTAAGATAATAATTTTTTCGGGTCCCAACTGTATTCCTATCCTTTTAATTTTAACTCGATAAATTAATAACTTCTATAAGATAATAATTTTTTCTGGTCCCAGCTGTATTAGTTTATAGTATGAGGCTTATCTCCTTTATAATAGAATTAAATTCGCTAATATTTCACAAGAACCTCTATTCAACGAGTATGAGCTACTTGAATTTTGGTTCCGAAAAAAATATCGTTCTAATTTGTTAGCGAGACTCAATAACATAAATTATTATTAAATTTTAGAGCTTATGATCGATCGAGTTTGTTATATATTTATGAGCTAGCTCGAAAATTAAAATTATTACTTGGATATTTAATTTATTGTCACATGCTCTAACTAGAGATAATCTTCATTATTATAATATTTTAACTACCCGAATTTTCAGAAGAAAATAAATTATCCTTTTATTTTATTATATTCCTCTAGAATATAATAATTTACTATATTTAAAGGAATGTTGAACATTTGAATTCAATCTATATAATTTTTTGCCCCTCAAAGCTAGTTTAAATTAAAAGAAGCTTGTGAGTTGTGACTCTTAAATACACTCGGTGAGTTAAGAACTCTACTCAATCATAAAAGAGTGAAGATTAATAAAGTTAATAATTCTTGATCGGCTCTATTACTAATTAATTAAATAATTGAAGTTATGTTTAACCATTTTATATGGTGATCGAGTGGCAATGGCGGAGTGGGTAAGAGCAAGTGGCGCTTCAGCCCTCACCAATCAATTTTTTAATGCTTATAAAATCGTCAAATTAAGAATTTTTTATGCAAATTTTTGTTCAAAAAGTCTCTCCAACCAAATCGAATTAATTAGAGATAAATTGACTCTCGAACTCGAAAGTCAGAAAAGATAATTAATCTCTACCAGAGATTTCTTCTGCATCCGTCTCTTTAGAGTCACTTTGTGAATTAAGAAACAATTTTATCACATTTCAAGTGTCAATGTATTTCTCACGTGGTTGATATTCTAACCGATTGATTGATAACTAAAATAATTAATCTTAAGCTATTAACTTTCAAATAATTCTCTTATATCACATTTTGCCACGTCACTGATCATTCACAGTACATATATATTATATTTGTCACGTCAAATTAATAACAGAAATAGCAGCCATTGAATTTGAATGTTTTTGCAGAAGCTGAATAGCTGCCCAGATTCATTATTAGCTAGGAAATTAATCATTTGTTGTAGCTAGTCGACAACCTTCACTCATCATCATTCTATTCTCATTAATGTTGGTGACCGTCTGCGGCTGAGTCGCTCACTCTCTCTCTCTCTCTCTCTCTCTACACGCACACACATGCTAATTTCTGCATGAGAGAGTTACGATAAGGACCAAGTAAACAAGCCCTTGTCATTACGGCAATGTAATGTAAGGTGTAACGTACGTTGAAAACCTTAATTCAATATTGCTAGCTATATATCTATCTTAATTTCTAACCAAAATTCTTGCATGGTTATCTCTGTTGATTGCGATTGTACTTTCTCTCGCGCTGATCCGATAGTTGAAAATTACACTAGATACAACTAAATGTTCCAATAGTGACATTTATAGGTCTCAAAATTCGAGCTTCAAAAATTATGTCACTGAAATTGTGACATATCTTGTGATAGGTAGTTATTATGCGAGTCACAAAAATAAAAATGTATCATCAAAAAAGTTACTTAATTCATTTATATATTAAATTTTTAGACTCTTTAACACAATTGTAAGCAAGCTGCGGGCGATTTGATTACTTTTCTCGATGAAAACACGTAAGTATTCATTTTCATAAGTAAGTGTGCCAATTTTTTTTTTTTTTTCCCTTCAGCAGCAAAAGATAACTCCTTTTATATTGGTGGAACAAAGAAAAATTTTAGATTCGGAAAATTAATGAAAAAATATCTAATTAGGATTTGGTGATGAAGTCAAAGACCACGCTCAGGCCCAGCAAAACTCAGTTGGGTTCGGCTTATTTTTTATTTTTATTTTTGAAAGGGAGGTTTGGCTTGTTTTGGTTGTAATAATTTCACAATTAAAACACATGATCTTTTCCTCTAAAAAAAACACACATGATATTTTGTTGGCCAATTAATAGATATGTCACTTATAATTCATGCTATTAAGAATAATAAAAATTCATTACGATTTTTTTTTTTTTAAATAATTCACTACGACCTTTATTACTTGTATAAATGAATACTTTTAAGCACCGATCGATAGTTTAACTGAAGAAAATATAGTACAAATGAAAGATCAATTAAACAAATTTAAGATATAAAGAGTCTAGAGATGTTTATATACTACCTTCAGCAAGAATAATTGAAGAGTATACTTTTTTTTTTCAAACTCATGAAATAAAACAGTTATATTTGAGATTAGTATTTTTTGGTAATACTAAAGGATATTAATACTTTTGAGATAAATTTGGAAACTATGATGTAATATTTTTGAAGAAGCTTCTATTAATTATCGAATATTTCTAATATGAAACGGCTAAAATAAATTGGTCAACAATAAAATTTTGATATGATATGGCACATTGTTTTGACAATAAAAAAGTTTACTTTTAGTGCATGTTTGGTTCAGTATTTTTTAGGTATAGAAAGGGATTCAATTATTTGAATCAATTACTTCTTGTTTGGTTTGAGTATTGGGTTAACCATTAGCCGTACTTGAGGGTAGGCATGTCAACGGGCGGGTTTTACCCGGACCGATCCGAAACCGTTCATAATCCATTGAGTTAAAAGATTGTGGTTCCGGTTCTGGTTCCGGTTCCAACCCGATAGAACCCAAAACCATACTTGCCCAAACCCGGACCGACCCGGTCGTTACGGGTCCGGTTCGACCCGGACCGATTTTTTTTTTTTTAATCAAGATTTCAATCTAGCAATTTTACTAGATTTGATTGCATGAAAAAAAATAGCTAGATTTAGTTTTCTTTTGTTAAAACCAATATATATTCTATATTCGTTTTTCAAAGCTAGTAGTACGATTTTTCAATTGCTTATTTGTGCACTATACAATTTCCAGTACATCTATTTTACATATTTTCATATTTCCCTCTCTAACAACATCTAAAACCTCCCTCTCTCTCCCTCTCCCTCTCCCTCTCCCTCTCCCTCTCCTCTCTCTCTCTATATATATATGGCCTCTATATTTATTCCCGTAACACAAACAAAAGAATTAATTTTTTTTTTCATACAGTACCAAACTATCATCATCAAACCCGAAATCTTAATAATAATTTTCCTCTTGCACCATAAAGACTCTCTCTCACACACACACACACAAGATGCATCCATAAAAATCCATAACTTGGTTTGGGACAGCACCAGAAGATCCTTCTTAAAACCAGTTGTATTTGTAAAACTCTCTCTCGTTCTATTAGCTACCTACACATATCATTAATTCCCCTGCATATAGAAACAAACATATGATGAATCCTTTTGGTAAATCAACATCAACCAACAATTTAATTAATCAAACAGTAGGTGGGAACAAACACCATTTATAGCCGCCCCATCTCAGTGTGTGTGTGTTTACGGACAATAATCCTCGATCCAGTTGACAAGTGTGTGTAGTTTGAGAAAGAAATGGAGTAGAGACAGAAAGAATACACAGAGGGTGAAGGGAGCCTGATTTACATTTTGGACAATAGAAATAGTAAAGGAGGACATAACCGGTTCTGAGATTATCCATGGGTAATTAACAGACCCGGACCATTTCTTTTCATCAATTTATGGCCGGGTCCGGTCCGGGTCTGGTAAGTATCGGGTCGGTTCCGGATCCGGAACTAGAACCTTTTTAGTGGTTCTGGTCCGGGTTTTACCCACCCATTGACATCCCTGCTTGAGGGTAACCCAATCCCTCAAAATGTTATCCTCCAAACTAGAGCGGTAGCAAAATTCTTTCTTCTTCAGAATCATTTCACAAGGTGATTCATTTCTATTGTTGAACCAAACACCCAATAAAAGTAACACTTATTGTTACCATTCCTCCCCTCTACTTGATTCCATTCCACTACTCGAACCAAACGAGCACTAAGTGTGCGTGTGTTGGATACCTAGTGAATTTATCAAAAAAAAAAAGTTTACTTTTAATATATTTCATATTAGTATTTCACGTTTTACCAACAACTGTCGATACCTAGTGAAGCTTTAAATCTTTGAAATATTTAGAGATGATTCCAATGGATAAAATACTTGTTGGAATTTATCTGTTATCATTTTAGTTGTTTTAGTTGTTGTTGTTTTTTTTTTTTTTTTTTTTTTTTTTTTTGGTGGATTGCTCACTCTTTACTTCTTGCTTTTGAAATTATTCTTGTTGTTGTTTCCCCCTTAGCTCTCTATGACTTTAGTAGGAATTTTCTTTCTTCTCCCTCATTAATCATTATGCAGGGGTGTGCTGTGATCGATAAACGAACAAAATTTTATCTGGGACTATTGTTCGAATTCGATTTAGAAAAAAAACGATCGAATATAAAATAAAATAGTTTCGAGGGCTTCACCCCAATTACCACTTAGCTCCGCCAACGTCCTTACACTGAATTTAATAGATTGTATGATTTTCGACATGATACAATATTGCCATATTGGCACGATAAGAGATCGTTACAAAATCAGTTTTTGGCTGAAACATATGTATTATGAACGCAGCTAACCAAAATTATGTGTATTATATATTGTGTACGCAAGCAATCATATTCACAATGCAACATCGTTACCTATATTCGATATGACTACTTGTCATGATTTACGAATCCATGCGCCATTTCATACATTTGTAGAATATTTAATACCCAACATTATTAATTTGAGGTAATTTGTATTTAATATACATACCCAACTTTTGAAACGAAACAACTCAGCCTTAATATTTTTTGCAGTTCAGACCTATCAATTTTCTTGTGAGAAATTTAAGTTGAGATTTAAGAGTCTATTTGATATTGAAATTCAAAAATGGGTTTTTGAAGTTCATTGTCTGAACTATCCTCTCATGCGGTCAGTTTTATAGTCGGACGTCCAACGGTCGAATAATTGAGTCAGGAGATAAATAGAGGCCCACACTAAAATGCTACACACATGCATGCATGTTACAATCAAATTCGAAGAAGATTAAAAGACGCCGATAAAGTTTGATTGGGGGGCAACCTTTTATAATGATTTTTTTTTATCAAAACCTTTTATAAAGATTTAAGCATTTATAGTTAGGAAAAAGGAGAAACAGAAAAAAACTGTTAATCGTACTCCAAAGTTGTGGATGTTTCTAGCATACAAAATAAAATACAGTATTAATTTTATATATCCTTCTGGAAATTGGGTATAATAATTTCCTCTAATGTTTTCTTTTGGTTGAAATAATTTTTTCTATTGTTATTACACGTGTCCACCGATCGATCACTCTCATTGACCGATCACTAAAAATCAAAATCTAATTTAAGCAGTCACTTTTAAATTAAGGTTAATTATTATTATTATTGTATCATCGCATTTGCATTGCACGTGCATGATCATTCTTAATTTTGAATTTTAATACTCCCTCTGTTTTTTTTAAGTGTCCTATTGAGAAAAATTACAAAAATCAAGGAAGCATGATATATTACTTTTATACCCATATTTATTATTTTCAAAATCTAATAATTACATTTTCCAATAACTTTTTTGAGGGTAAAATAGGAGTTTTGTCATTATTTTAATCTCAAATTCCGCAATAGGACACTTAAAAAGGGACAAGAATTTTTTCTCAATAGGACACTTAAAAAAAACGGAGGGAGTATGTGATTCGAGTTTAGTTATTACCCGATTCGATATAGCTATTTTTTTGTTTTTTTGTTTTGGGAAAATAACGGAAGTAGCCATTGCATTGCATCATATATATAAATAGAATTTGGTAAATTTATAGATTTGGTTGGCACGTGAAAAATTAGATTGGTGTACTCCCTCTGTTTTGTTTTAAGTGTCCTATTAAGAAAAATTACAAAAACCAAGGAAGCATGAGATATTACTTTTATACCCATATTTATTATTTTCAAAGTCTAATAATTACATTTTTCAATAATTATTATGAGGGTAAAATAGGAGTTCTGTTATTATTTTAACCTCAAATTCCGCAATAGGACACTTAAAAAGGAACAAGAATTTTTTCTCAATAGGACACTTATAAAAAAACGGAGGGAGTAGTTAGTAGCTAGCAAGTTGATAAGCTTCATTCAACAAACTCTCAAATGCTGAGTCACTCACACACACAACACACACTCATTTCTGCACGAAAATTAGCTAGATTCGGACCAAGTGAAGAGCCCTATTGTTGAGGGCAATTTAATGTAAGGTGTAATTAATATCCATAACCTTAATTTGAGTCTCACTCTTCCCTAATTTCTTCTTTATATACGTCTCTTGATTGCGATTGTGCGTCCTCGTCTACTCCGGTTTGAATGCCCTGTCCCAATATTTTCTATATCTTACCTGTATTCCACTGTTAGATATATTCATTAATTTTAATAATATTTATTAATGAAAACAAAAATTATTATAATGCAATTAATGGATGCTATTCGGACATAAATGTCCGGACATAAATTTTGTAATTAAAAGAAAATATATATGAAAAAGAAAATAATAATAAGTAATATGAAAAAGAAAATTGGGTAGATGCATATTAGAGAATTTTGTCAGAATTAATAATATTAAAAAAGATTAATCGTGAAATAAGGTAAAAAGTTGCATACTTTGAGTAGAAAACGAAGCGGCAATAATGTAAAATGATTGATGATAAAAGGTATTTATGAAAATATTAGATAAAATGATTGATGATAAAAGGTATTTATGAAAATATTATATAAAATGATTGATTAAAATGATTTTATTAGATAAATCTTAAGTTAAAATTATTAATATACCCTTTTATGTCCGGACATATATGTCCAAAAAGTATTATTGTAAAGTTATATACCTTAATTATGACAACAATAATAATCATTTATTAACATAGAATTATGGACTTTTCACTATCAAGTGTACGTACAAGTCCATGCTTAAAATTATTCAGGTGTTAACTCTTTCGTTGTTGCATGCTTCGAAAATTAAAGCCAAGAGAGAGAGAGAGAAGTGAAAGAATAGGTATTTAAAGAAATTAATAATACATTGCATTGCTCAACAAAAAGTATTTACAGAAAAATAAAAAACTGAAAAAAAAAAATATTTGCTGCATCCTTATTGCGTCTGTGAATTGCCATATAACAAGAATCATCACCAACTTTTGTGAATGTGACAATAATCTGACCGATATTATTATGGGTACCTTAATTAAATATTAAATTCAATGGATGTGTGTAGCATTGCTCAAGCAAGCAACTAATCCTAACAGAATAATAATTAGAGACATAATAATTAGTAGTGCATGTCCAATTCCTATATATAATCGAGTGAAGCCAATGAAAACCAGAAAAAGGAATATAAATCGATTTTATTAATATATATTTATATATATATGTATATATATAGACATATAAGCATACATGTATACATGCATATACATGTAGAAAAATATAGAATATTATGATTTGTCGTAAGATTTGAGTATATAATTTTTTTATTAATACTCTATGATACAACCAAAAAACAACATGTATAGAACAAAGGAGTACAATTTTACAACAGAAATTTATAATGAAATATTAGTATAATTTGATGATTATTTCCTAGGAATAAAGATTGTTAGCATCTCGTGTGTGTCGTGTAGTGTGTGTTTCAACTTTCAAGGTGGCGATCAATTCAAAAAGTGACCATCAATTTCACACGCTGTATGTGTTAGATTTAGTTAGAGCACAAAATGATTGCACCCAAATTTGTGTGTGTTGTTTACTGCGACACACATGTTCCTCTCTCTGACCTAATTTCGACCTTTTCCACTAGAGAGGTATCTCATACCTTCCAACTTTTTTGCGACTACCGAGTGGATAGGTTCTCATTCCGTCTCCGAACAAGTGTGATATGCTGTTAAAATTTACTCCCTCTGTTCCCAAATATATTTCGAACTGTCAAAATTTTTGTTCCCGAATAATTATCTCATTTCAAATTTCTATATAAAAGTTATGTCAAATTATCATATTTACCCTTTAACTCATGCCAAAATATTTACTTTTTCAGTTTTCCATGCAATAATTAGGGGTAACATGAGTCATTTTGTCCACTATCTTGGTATACACATTTTGACGGCTGAGAACACTTATTTGTGGACGGAGGGATGAGTATAAATTTATGCAGCTATAGCAAACAAATTAAGACTTTTCATCCCTAGCTACTTATTATGTGAAAAATCGAACAACTAAATAACTTGCAGTGAGTACAATGGCAAAAAAAAAAAAAAAGTTTGGCATCATTTTTTTATAGAATTTAAATAAGAATAGGACAATTTGTAAATAGATTTATTATTTTTATTTTATTATATTATGTAGGAATGTACACAAAATCTATTAATATAATACACAATGTGTAGACGACCAAATCTATTAAAGTAGATTCATTTCTCTATTCATTTTAATGTTCGCATTTTTTCAAAACTATCAAACCTTACAAAAATAGTATTCCATCCGTCTTATTTGAAATGAAAAGAGTGATTAAAGGATAGAGAAATAGAAAGTAATGGAGGCCATAATTTTTTATGAGCGACAGACCATTTTAAATGGAACAATTCAAAAATAAATACATGTTATTTCAAATGGGAAAAAAGAATACCATTTTTAGCTTAGTTATAAATGTCTTTCAACGAAGCAAAAGCAGGCTTCTACCGTCAAAAAAATGACCTAACGGATTTTAGCTGAAATAGTCACAACAACTCCCCAATCTCAATACAACACTCATCTCGACTCCAATTATCAAACAATGCAAATGAACACTTTTCAGTTCATATTTCTAATTATTTTTATAGAATTAATAGTAAAACTAAATATCAAATCAGCATTTTTAATATACTTCCGAAGATCGAAAAAAATCGCAAAAATTTTAAATAAAAAATAATATTAATCCATAAATACGAAACGTGACAAATTAATCTGCTCCCAAAAGCTGACAATGGTATGACTCATTGAAGCAAAACTAGCAGCCGCCTCCAAACTAACCGCCTTCAGAAAAATTTACCTAAAGAGGTAAAAATCACCATGCAGTAGATTATTTGACCCACCAAACTCTACTTGTTAAACACTAAACATCGTCCCAATTTTTTTTTTTTTTTTGTAATTATCGTTCAAAATTTTTATTAAAATAAAAATTAAAAGATAAAAGAAAGAATTATTGGTCAAACCCGTGAATATGAATCGGTGTACTGAGAGTCTGAGATAATATTGATCAGAAAACGGTGACAGAAAAAATCAGTAGTATTTCTGCACTTTCACAAAAATAGTAAATTTTCGAATAATTTTTTTTTTTGTGCCAAGCTGTAAATTCTGTTTCTGTTACTCATATAAACCAACTTCTTCCTCGCTTCTTGCATCCCCCATTATATATATAATGTGTGTATATATATGCACCTCTCCTTTCAGTCTTTTTATGCAGTACAGTACACACACACACATTCACAGTAATCATTCTTGAGAAGTAAAAGCAGCAGAGAAAGGGGAAATTTTGTTCTTGAATTTTTTTCATCGAACTCTCGGAAATGGGAAATGTTGTGCACTTTGTGATTGGAGTTTTTGGTGGGTTTCTTCATTATCTTGCGTTCTTCACGTCATGAATTTTTTTTTTTTTTTCAATTTCTCGAGTTGTGATTTCTGGTGGGTTTTTGTTGTTTTTTATGATACAGGAAATGCCTTTGCGCTGTTTCTTTTCTTGGCTCCATTGTGAGACTCTCTCACTCTCTCTCTCTCTCTCTCCAGCCATATTCTGTGTGTGTGACAAATATTTAAGATTAATCTCTTGTTTCTTGATTCTCGTTCACTATTTTTTTGTTAAGAAAGATGAATTCATGGCATAAACTTAAAAAGGGCTCATATTTTCTCTATTTTTGTTTCACGAATTACCGAAATTCTTGACTATCTTGAAATTTTTTGCCATGTTTGAATTTTGTGGATAGGATTACCTTCAAAAGGATTGTGAAGAAGAGATCTACAGAGCAGTTTTCTGGAGTTCCCTACGTCATGACTCTTCTCAACTGCTTGCTCTCTGCGTGGTAAATTAAGTATAATTATTTCAATTTTTTTAACTATATATTCAAATTCTTAATCTCCCCTGTTTTTGGTTAATATTGGGAATTTTGAGCTGCATTTATTATGTACTATTATTTGTGGATGGTTCGATAAAATCATGTGTATATGGCTTGTTTGATTTAGTTAGTATTAGTGATTTTCTTGTTTGAAATATGGTAATAATTTGATGAATTAATTGAATATATAGGTATGGAATGCCATTTGTGTCGCCAAACAACCTTCTTGTGTCTACAATAAATGGAACTGGTGCAGCAATTGAAACAGTTTACGTGTTGATATTTCTCCTATTTGCACCAAAGAAGGAGAAATCCAAGATTCTTGGATTATTCCTTCTTGTTTTATCATTTTTTGCTGTGGTTGTTCTCGTCTCTCTCCTTGCTCTCCATGGCAATGCAAGGAAGCTCTTCTGTGGTATTGCTGCTACTGTCTTCTCCATCATCATGTATGGCTCACCTTTGACCATCATTGTAAGCTCGCTCTCTCTCTCTCTCTCTCTCTCTCTCTCTCTCTCTCACTAAGTGTGTTTGTGTGTGTGTGTAACATTTTGTGACATGTATAAAAAATGCAGAGGTTGGTGATCAAGACAAAAAGTGTGGAGTTCATGCCATTCTTTTTATCCTTGTTTGTATTCTTGTGTGGAACATCTTGGTTCATATTTGGCCTTCTTGGAAAAGACCCTTTTGTTGCTGTAAGTATATTATTTTATATATATATTAATATTGTGTCAAACTACACACACATAGTAATCAGTAGCATATATGATCTTTATCAAGTTCATTTTTATCTGATTTGCAGATTCCAAATGGATTTGGGACTGGATTAGGAGCGGTGCAGCTGATCCTCTACGCGATATACCGCAACAACAAAGGCGCCGGAGACGAGCCGTCGTCGGCGATGGAGATGGGGAAGCACAACGGCAAACCCCATCAACACAAACAGCCATCAGAGGCTCTTCATCCATCACAGGAACAAGTCTAGCTTAGCTAGCTTACTAACTTGTAATGGTACAGCTTTTAAAGCCTTTGGTACTATCCTGTTGAGCCAAAGATTTGCATTGCCAAATATTAGTATTTTTCTAGTTTAATTTGCCTTTTGATGTATGGTCTATGAGCGTAACGCTTGGCTTTGGCTCTTGCCTTTAATAATTGAATTTCTTTTTGTAATTTTGGTTTTTCCTGAATTATATATATGTGGGAAAATGAGTTATTTGGAGAGGGCCCACAATTAGGATTGTGGATTGAGAGGCATGTCTTTAGGAATGTGTCGTTTTCACTTATTTTCAAGACATCCAAATTAGGGTTGGATTTCTTTCTAATATTGGTGAAATGGTGGACTTAAGTTAGAACAGACAAACACTGCTCTCTTTCTTGGTTGTGACCATTACAAGAGAGCCAAATTCTATTAAGAATTTGATTCCTAGGCTCACCCTAAAAAACTTTACAAAACTTGGGAAAGAGCATTGGTGTCGGACCCAAATCTGAATCTGAAATTTTAATTAAAATATTGATAAAGTTACGAATGTACAATTAGATATAGATTTACGAAATCCGGTTTGACACAACTTATGTGTAAATCTTGATGAGTAATTTTGTATGTGCCTATGACCAAGTACACATAACACATTGCATGTTAAAAAAATATAGTACTACTAAACAAGTAGCAAAGCAAATATATGCCACAGTAATCAACAATTAACAAATAAAGCTGATACCATTTAGATTAAAACTGTAAAATACCATTACTAATTTTACTGTTGATGGTGGTATATATGCGGTAAAGAACCAAAAATATAATAGAGAGACTGTGTGTGAGAGAGAGAGAGAGAGGGCTAAGAGCCTAAGACGGAAGTGCCACGCGAAAGATTCAACGATTTTTACACTATGCTATTTTTGATACATATGTCATTTCATTGATATATGTCAATATTTATGCTAAATTTAGTAACATGAGAGATTATGCTAGGAATGGGGTGAGTATACCGTTGAAAAGGAAAGTGAATTAGGAAACAAACAACGAAAATTTTATTAGAAGTGTACATGCAGTAGTATTCATTTCTTGTATATAATAATTTTTTGGGGGGGAAAGGGTGAATCGGAGACCTTTCTATTCACACACAAAATTTATTATCATTTGGATGTCCCCGAAGAGACCTCACATATAATAATTTATTAATATATATTATGTTAATAAAATATTATCATATGAGTATAGTGTTATATTAATAAAAAAATATTAATATAATAATAATGGACAATGGCCATAATTGATAATCAATGTAGTTTTTGCGCGAAATTAAACAATGAGAGGGGTTTGGAGAATATTTGCAGCTTAATCCAAATACAAACTATTTTTTTCTAGTACATATAAAATTCACTTTCATTTTGAAAAGTGTATTATTATATATAGACACAGAGTGAAGTACTATATTACCTCTTGTTTAATTATCTATCTCAAAAATTTTTTTCTTGTTATTTTGGTTTGTAGTTTAAATTGCCTTATCGTGCTCAATTGAGGACCAATCAAACCAATAACACATAAACATAAATGAAGTCATAATTAGCCGCTCAATTAATAACAAAGATTTATGTAATACAAAGCCACGTAATTTTATCCCTAAAATCAATAAAAATAGCCGCTCATGTTTAGAAATGTTCAACAACTAAAGACAAAGATAAACATAATTGAGATAAATAATCTAATGGTATAACCCTTAAATCTTGATCTTCAATTTTGACATCTCTTTTCCTTCAATTCTCCCCAATATCTTCTCTAAGAACTGAAATTCTTCATTTTATGTCAAAGTTGAAATGTGAAAAAATAAATTGAGATTGGCAATCCTAGAAATGAGAGTGAAAAAGGGTATTTATTTATATGGTTGGTAGGCCATCATAGGGCTTGAAAAAGGAGTTAAAATAATTCAAAGCCCAAAAGAAAAGACCCAAAATTTCCAAATGGGCCAAGCCATATTTTTGCACTGGATGATCTTTTCGGCCCTTTTTTGCTCGATTTTGATTTCTTTTACATTTTGTTTTCTCCTGCGAACTCCGATCAAGTCACTTTTAATATTATACAATATGCTTCTTTTGCAATTAATTATATAATATCATTATATTAAAAAAAATAACGTTATGTACGTAAATATAATTTACCTTAAATATATAAATGGATTTTGGTAGTGAGTGTCGTAGATAATTGTCCATTCTCATCTTAAATATGTCACAAATACTAATTTTATTAGTCAAATTTGTCTCAAATCCGTTTAATACCATCCAAACCTGTCCTATTAGAATTTGACAGAGATGGGTACCGCGTAAACTCTATGCATGGTTAAGGATGTTTGAAGGATTGGAACAAACAACCTTTCGAACACCGAATCACCAGCCCTTGGATACCTTGAAAATTGACAAATGTAGTTTTGTGGTTACTGATAGCCATATGTCAGAAGAATGTATAAATAGATTATTGAATTTGAAATTTTTAATCAAGTTCTCAATACTATTTTATTTGATTCAAACTCTTATAATATATTATTATTGTACCCCAAAATATAGTCCAATGAGTTGAATCTACTTATGAACAAAATACGAATTTTTAGGGTCCCTCATTGAAATAAATGAAATTAATTAGAGAATTCAATTGTGACAAAACACTAGGTTATGCTGATGGTCTGATTCAATCAAAGAGGAATTAGAAATTCCTAAAAAGTTCTTAAATTTACTTAGGTACTATCCTCAATTAATTATAGTTATTTAGTCAGCCACTATTGCATGTTGTCACACTTGTGGAATAGAAGATAGACAGAAGTACAATTGTACCCCTCCCCCTTTTATTTTATTAGGCAAGGAAATATTCAAGATCATGCTTATGTCAGTGAAAAGTTCTGTATGTTGGGTTTGAGTATATCTACTTTTGGATTTCTTTGAATTAGATCCGCATAATTTCAATATTTTTAATTTACAGTAATTTTAAATTCATATAATGTTAGTATATTATTATGTCATGTTTCATAATTACAAATAAAAGTAAATAGTGCAAAACTGATGCCGTTCGTACTTTATTCTTTTTAATTTTTCCACTTCAACTTTTCTTCTCTCTTTCTCTATCTCTGAAATGCAACTTCAACTATATTTGGTATTTATTAGTCTATTTTTCTGAAGTTGGAAAAATTTAAAATTATTTCACTAAAGCAAATTTCATGAAAAATTGTTAAATCATAAATGAAAAAGAACATTAAACTTCTTTCACTTTGAGAGTTGCTATTATTTTTTTGTTAATTTTTGGAACTTCTTCCTCAAGCCTTTGAAAATTAGATAAAAGAAAACACTCACTAGGGTAAACTACATAGTAGGAAAATGAGTATCCTTCAATAAGCAAAATGAGACAATACGATACAAGTCAGTGATTCTAAATTGCGAAAAATCAAGAGAGTAATGACTAATAACATGCTAAGCAGTCTATCTAAATGTCTCCCTATCAAGAGAGAATATGAATACAACCATTGTACTATTTGTACTCCTCCGTCCCACAATAAGTGAGACGTTTCTTTTGGGCACGAGAATTGAGGAGACGAGTAATTTAAAGGAGAAATGGTGGAACTCATACTTTTATGTGAGAGGATATGGTTTCCATAAAAGGAAATGAGTCACTTGGGTGAGATAAATCAAAGAGAAAAGTGACCCACTTATTATAGGACTGAGGGTGTATCCGCCACGACATTATCTTTCTTGAAAGATTTATGATGTCGTAATCTACATGTTAGGGTGCAAGATATTATAGCTATGTTTATACATGTATGTGTGTATATATATCACTTACTATATTATATTATTGGCTATATTATATTATTGGGAAATTTCAACGGAAAATGCTTGAAAATTTAATTAAATTGATTTTGAAATCTTTTAATTATATATTAAGCTTTTCCATGACCACTTTCACAACAAAATTATTATCATGTCAAACCTTATTGACCATTACTCATATCTCAATATTATCTTATTAAATTCTTTCGACCATATTAAAAAACGCTATTAATATTGATACACTTCATATTTGGAATGAACTCCGCCGTTTGTGGAGGGTCTTCTCCATATTTCATGTTCGTGTTCTTAATAAAGAATCTCTTTGATCTCAAAAAAAAAAAAAAAAAAAACGCTGTGCCTTTTGATCTACTAGTTCTCTTGTTTTTCAAGCTCCATCATTAATTATTATTCTATTTTATTTTCTAATAATTACCAATGTATATACTCCTACCTCTCTAGTCCAAAAATAGGGAAAAAAACACCAAACGCAAAATGCCAGGGGTAGTTAAGTAAATAAACCCTAAAAACAGCGTGCTCAAAGTGATGCAGCTGTAAACCTTCTGTACTAATGAATGCATCCCACATAAATAAAATAAAACATGCACATATGACATATATATATACATAATCCAATCATGATCCATTTTTCCTAAAAAAAAATAAAATAAAAATAATAAAGATCTATTTTAATACATGCATTTTAACATGATCTCACAAAAATAGCATAAATCTAGAAATAAGATATATACCCACGCCAAAATCTATTTCTTCTGGCTTCTAACTTGGAGTATTATATAGATTTTTATTATATAATTGTGCCTACTTTGCAATTTCTATTATTATTTTGTGAACTTCATTATTATGGTTAAGTATTTATTTGCATATTGAAATATGATGTGTATTTTTATTCACAAAAGAGAATATTAGAAAAAAATAAATCCGAAAACAAGAAATAAATGCAAAAAGAAAAGAGAAGAATCGTAGGAAATATATTTAATTAATTTTTTGATCTTAATAATAGAAAATGGACTTTAATATTATCTATCCATCATAAAGAGAAGAAGAAGATTCGACTTGAATAGTGAGAGAAAAGCTGAAGAAAGAATGAAATGTGAGAGAAAATATTCAATCCGATCTAATAACGTTTTGACGTCCGCCATAAAAGCCCAACACACACAGCACACACACTGACTCTCTCTCTCTCTCTTCTCTGTTCCATCTTTTCTCTCCCTCTAAAAAGTTTCACTCAATAAACTGTGTATTTGATTTAGAGGAGACTTTTTTTGGCAGCTATCTATACTATATTACTTACACACTTAAACGTATCTATCTATCTATATAATTTTGTGCTCTTAATTTTGAGGGAAATTAAGTTGGATTTATTTGATTAAGTGGCTTTTGAATAAGAGTAAAGAAATAGTGAGAGCAACTTCATCTCAATTTTGTGGATTTGGGTGACGCCAGCGTTGAAATCGTCCACTCTGGTGTTGAAATCCTACTTCGGTAAGTCTCTGCTTCATTGCCGTGTTTGTTTTTCTAAATTTGAATTTTGTTTCTCATAAAGTTGTGATTTTTCTTTTGTTCAAACAATTAGTGATTCGCTGTCTATTTTGCATGTGCAATTGGAGTAATGCTTTGGATCGAGCGCTTTTTTCTTTTTCTGAGTAGATTTAGGGTTTGATCAGCTATCTTCTTTTCCAGTATTTTTTCTTGATTTTTAGCTGTCATTTCTCATATGTTAGATTTAATTAGTACCAAATTTTGCTTCTTATCCAGTTCCTCAATATATTCTTCCGTTGATATTTTCCTTATTTATTTTTGATTTTTTTTGTAATCAGATTTATGCTATTTTGGGATTCTAATGAGTAACCTGGCTTGAATTGACTGCTTTTTGCAGGGATTCATAAGAGTGGATGAAATATTATGACTTCAATAGAAGAGGAGTAAACTTAGAATGTCCGGCGACAAAGTTAGCTTTTTCGATTTTGTAGATTTCTAATATTAAGCTTGAATTTTGCAAAAACACAATAAGACTGCGACGCCCTCATGCATGAGGCATATCCCCATTCTTTTGTTTTTGTTTTTTTAACAGTAGACCTACATGCTAACGTTAGTCGATTGTATGTCTATATACTTAGCAAATTGTATCATCTTTCTGAGTTTGTAGTTGTTGTCACGCTTTCCTGTCGTGAAGGTTATTAATGTTATTGAGGTGGCGTAATCTTAATGTGTTAAGAGTCTTGTAATTTGAAGTGTGTTGATTTCAGCAAAAAATGGTGCCGCAGGGGTCTCCAGCCCCACATGGTGGAGGCCAATCAGTTCCGCCCTCTTTGTTAAGAGCAAATTCTGGGCTTTTGGGCGGTCAGGGGGGTGGCATGCCTTCTCAAAATGCATTTCCATCATTGGTGTCGCCCCGAAATCAGTTTAGTAACATGAACATGATTGGGAATGTTCCCAATGTATCATCTTTGCTCCATCAGTCATTTGGAAATGGGGGCCCACGTTCTGGTCTCTCTGGTCCTGGGAGCTCCCAGCGAGGGCTTATTGATGGCGGGGCAGAGTCTGATCCACTTTCTGGTGTTGGAAATGGGATGGGATTTAATCAGCCTTCCTCATCTTTTATGTCTTCACCTATGACATCAAACCCGAATTCATCTGGTCAAGTTCAAGGCCATCAACAGTTCTCGAATAGTTCAAGCTGCCAAATGTTGACAGACCAGCAACAAGCTCAGCAACTTGATCCTCAGAATTTCCAACATAATCAGCAGCAGTTGCAACAGTTTTCTGTTCCGAGCAATTCCCAACAACAGTCACAGCAGCAGCAATTTCAAGGAATGCGAGCTGGATTAGGAGGCGTGGGACATCTTAAGGTGGAGCCACAAGTAACTAATGAGCAAACACCACAGCAGCTGCAAGCTTTGCGCAATCTTGGCCCTGTGAAATTGGAACCACAGCATCTACAGAATATGAGGAGTTTGGGTCCTGTCAAGATGGAACCCCAGCAGTCCGACTCGTCTCTGTTTTTGCATCAGCAACAGCAGCAACAGCAACAGCAGCAACAACAACAGCAGCAGCAGCAACAACAACAACAACATCTCCTTCTGTCAAGACAGTCCTCTCAGGCAGCTGCAGCTGCACAGATGTTGCATCAACAGAGGCTTATGCAATTTCAGCAACAGCAACTCTTAAAGTCAATGCCTCAACAAAGATCCCCGCTGCAACCACAGTTTCAAAACCAGAACTTGCCTGTTAGGTCTCCTGTAAAACCTGTGTATGAGCCTGGAATGTGTGCCAGAAGGCTAACTCATTACATGTACCAGCAGCAACATAGACCTGAAGTAAGACAGTGTCGCCTAATTATTCGTTTATTTGTCAATATAGAGACTTTATTTAATGTCCTGTGTGATTTTAACAGAAGACTTACATCCCTTATTTTGTAGGACAACAATATTGAGTTCTGGAGGAAATTTGTAGCGGAATATTATGTACCTAATGCGAAGAAAAAATGGTGCGTCTCAATGTATGGAAGTGGTCGTCAAACTACTGGAGTTTTCCCTCAGGTCTGTCGGATTTCACATTGAATAATGGATTGACTTCTGTACTTCCCTGTCTCAATGTAATCCATTTTTGGTACTATAATATAACCATTGCAAATTTGCCAAAAGCTTCTGATAATATAGAAGGATTTAGCTACTCATCTTAAAAATTATCCCCTCTGACGCTTGTCCAGTTGGCTGCACCACAAAATCAAAAGTTCAAATCTTTTGATTTAGTTTGTCATATTTTTTATACATTCAAATCGTAGTATTTGTTGTGTTGTTTATGATTATGGAACATTTTGGAAAATCATCTAATGACTATAGATATTGCTTTTGCAAAGGTAGGTTGTGTTCATCTCAGTTCTTGAAAGTTGTAGCAGAAAAAGTGTTATAGTTCTTATTCAGTGTTTAAGAGTTGTTCAAATACTTTGTCTTAAATAAATGCAATTTAATCATTGGTTTTGTGTGCAGGATGTTTGGCACTGTGAAATCTGCAATCGCAAGCCTGGTCGTGGATTTGGTGTGTATTCTTCAAATGTTATGCAATATTATGTTATAGTTTCATATTGTCTCTACAGTTGATGTGGTGTTTGCTTCACTGCTCTTTTACGGTCATCATGGTTTCACATACTCCAGCTCAGTGCTCCTTTAACTCCTTCAGAATGTCTAATCCTACCCCCACCCCCATGCGCATGGATAACTAAAGTAGAAATATCTGGACTTGGAATATTGTTGTAAATAGATCAATACAATAGATAATTTCTCACTTGAAATTGTTTTCTATGATCTGTCAGAGGCAACTGCTGAGGTACTGCCCAGGCTCTTCAAAATAAAATATGAAAGTGGTACTTTAGAAGAACTGCTCTATGTTGACATGCCTCGGGAGTATCAGAATTCCTCTGGCCAAATTGTACTGGACTATGCGAAAGCGATTCAGGAGAGTGTCTTTGATCAACTTCGTGTTGTTCGGGATGGTCAGCTTCGAATTGTTTTCTCTCCTGACCTGAAGGTTAATCTACAGATAAACCGCTACTATCCTTGTTGTTTTACCTTGAGCTGCTATTTGTTTACTCTCTCTATTCTCTTGACTAAATGGCAGATATGCTCGTGGGAATTTTGTGCTCGACGTCATGAAGAGCTTATTCCTAGAAGATTGTTGGTTCCCCAGGTTAGTTATATTATCAAGTCATATTTACACAACTTTCTCTTTTATGATTGCAAGTTAGTTTTGAAATAGTTTGGTCAAGGCTGGATTCTTCATCTACCAGTCTTTTTGTTGCCCGATTCGCCAAAGCAGTATTTTCATCTACTGTCGTATGTATTCACTAGGGTTATTCTAAACTGCAGGTTAGTCAACTTGGTGCTGCTGCTCAAAAATGCCAGGCTGCTACCACTAATGCATCTTCCAGCGCATCTGTTTCTGAGCTACAAAATAACTGCAATATGTGAGTTTAAACTATTTATCTTCTACGTAAATCTTTATTTGCATGTATGTATTAACTGCAGCATTACGCATATGGTCAATGTGTTTTTTTCTTATGTTCTAGTGGAAAATAAGTGCTATCTTCTATTTATTTTGTTTTTCTGTTGTATTGCATTACATAAATGGTTCTATGCTGAAAACCCTAGTCTCAATACTTAAAAATCATTTTACGAAAAGCTTCCTGTTCGTTAACTGGTTTGTGGGTATGACTGGCATGATAATCTGCTTGTGACTTGTGATAAATGCTTTGAAACAAAAGATGCAATACACTGGCTCTTTAACTTGTCATGGCTTTTCCGGTTTCAATTATCTGTCCAAAAAATTTTCTCTACTGCTTCATTTAGAAGGCTTCCTGCTGTTGCGGTTGTATGTGTGTCGGTGTACCTTTTTGTTGTTGCTTTTTTTTTTTTTAAATCCTGGTAGAATCTTCCCTTTGCCCTCCTAGATTTGTCATAAACATATGCTTGTTGTTTAAGCAATTATGGATGTCTGCCTAGAAAAAAGCAATAGCATTATATTTGGTACTGCTACTTATTTTGTTTCTCCACTTTGCATTCTAGGTTTGTAGCTTCAGCTCGTCAGCTTGCTAAAGCATTGGAAGTTCCATTAGTAAATGATTTGGGATATACCAAGAGATATGTGCGGTGCCTGCAGGTAATGTGGTTTTCTCTTTCCTTTGTAACCTAGCAAATCGAAGTATCTCTTTTCATGAACAAAAGTCCCAGGCACATTTGAATTTCTAGCACAGTGTTAGCTCAGCACTTGGAAATATTGTCTTATATAGGTCATACTTAAATACATATAGATGCTGGTAGATCGAGTCAGTAAAATAAAAAGGAATACTTGCATATGAAGGTTCCTTTTAGTATGGGCATGAAATCAACAATTAGAACTTCATTTTCTAGGCAGATTAGTGAATGTGAAAAAGAAATTAGCTCGAGCATTTTTTATTAAGGAAGTATAAATATAGAGATAAACATCCAAAGTTGAATTTGGCTCTTGCGCAAGTTTCCAACGATGTTTGCTACAGCTGTGGTTTATTTTCTTCTCACCTATGTGGATGACATGCGGTTGATATTTTGCTGATAGCATCATTTCCTTCACTTCTTATCTCTTTAATGATCATTAAACTTACACTTCTGTTACTGATCAAATTGCAGATATCAGAAGTGGTGAATAGTATGAAAGATCTTATTGATTATAGCCGCGAAACTGGAACAGGTCCTATGGGTAAGCTCGACTCTTTTCTTTTAATTCTTTGACCTGTTTTGTTTGGCCAACATTTTAAGCTAAGTGAAGCACATGTCTTAGCTCAAGCATCTGTCAAAGAGGAATGGTACTTACGAGTTTGCAATACTTGTGCATTGCATTGAGTTAAATCTATGATTCATTATGACTGTATTTTTCTCCTTTTGTCTCCATGATGGGTAGCAATGAAACTAGTCAATTTATAAGACCCATTTAAGCCGTAACGAGAATCTCAAAATAGCATGCAAAGATTTTTTCCAAGGGCCCAATGTGAATACCCCTTGATACATGCCATTCCTTTAGTTGATGTCGGTTAACAATATGTCAAGTGACTTTTGAATAACAGCACTGCTGCTATCATTCTGATTGCCATTTCCATGAACATGGCAACAGATATTTCCTGCCTTAAGGACTCCTAGCTGGATCTTTTAAATGATGTTTCATTATGTACCACATGACAGGTCATTTAAGTAAAGTTCGAATGTATCGATAGATGAGGTTGGGTTTTTGTTTGTGCTATTTCAGAGCCATTTTTCTTTACGTAGGGAGCGCATCCCCGCCATCTAGTTAATATGAAGACGCCTTCCATCTCTTCACGATTCTTCACACGCCTTATCAGTTCTAGACTTTCTTGCAGTTAATCTGTCTCGGGGTTATGTTTATCTAACTTTTGTCATTTGCACAACTTATTTTGTGATTATTATGAGCAAATTATTGGTTTCCAGAGAGCTTGGCAAAATTTCCTCAAAAAAGAAAACCCGGGTTTCAAGGTCAACCGCAACAAAATGATGGTCAGCTACAGCAGCAGCAGCAGCAGCAAACAATGGTCCAAAACACGAGCAATCCTGCACAGACTGGTGCAATGCAACTTGCTGGTAGTAATGGCATGCCGAGTGTGAGTAACAATATAAATTCAGCGCCCACTACTTCATCTACTGGCAACATTGCTGTGCTGCTTCACCAGAATTCAATCAACTCCCGAAATCAAAACCCTATTTCTAGTGCAAACAGTCCTTACGGAGGTAATAGCATCCAGATGCCATCTCCAGGTTCTTCAGGCACTATGCAGCAAACTCAAGCTGCCCCTTCGCCTTTCCAATCCCCTGCGCCATCATCTTCTAATACTCCTCAACCAACTCCACATGGTGGTCTATCAGGAGCTCCTACGAACTCAGTAAATTCACCAAATGTTTCGATGCAACAACCTTCTGTATCCGGTGATGCAGATGCGAATGATTCACAAAGCTCAGTACAGAAAATTATACATGACATGATGATGTCTTCACAGCTTGGCGGGGCTGGCATGATGAGCATGGGGGCAATGAGCAGTGACATGAAAAATGTCAATGGAATGTTGTCGGCAAACAATAGTGCTGCTATGAACAGCATCAATGGTTTGGTAGGTGGTCATGGAGTAGCCAATGGCAACCCTGGTATGGGTGGTGGTTCAGGCTTTGGGAACATGAGCAACGGGCACGGCCAATCCACCCTGGTAAATGGGGTCCGAGCAGCAGCTGGCAATAACACTATGTCTATGAATGGAAGAGCGATGACACGGGAGCAGAGCTTGAGCCAACAACAAGATTTAGGTAACCAAATGCTTAATGGTCATGGGGCAGTTAATGGGTTTAACGATCTTCAGTTCGACTGGAAATCATCTCCTTGATTCGTTCTACGTTCATTTGATGTTGGCCCTAATAGCTGATTATGCAGCAGTTAATGGGATTGTTGAGTTATATTATTTATAACAGCAGCCTGTCTACACTTAACTGCTTTGAGGGAACAATGAAATCAACCCGACTGCCTGAACCGACAACCTCATAACAGCTCTCCTCTCAGCTCCCTTGTGCTATGACCCCCGCTCATCGACATGCTCTTGGCTACTCATTATGTGAGTGTATATTGTAGAATTTTCCATTACAGATTTCCCCCCCATTTTTCTATACTGTTATTTTACTAGTTGCAGAAATGGCATGTTGTAGGTTATTTGAGATGTAAGTTGTTAGGTAGCAACCACCTCCCATCCCCAACTCATAAGTAAGTGAGAGAAAGAACAATCACTTCACTTCGCTTCACTTCACTTTTATGGGGATTGGGACAAAGTTTTGGTGGCTGCCTATGTTATTCTTTTCTCCTTTTTGGCTAGTCATTAATCTTTATGTTGCTCATTTTTGCACCTTGTTTAATTAATGTTTTTTTATCTTTTTAGAAATGTACAATAGTAGATCAGTGTTGACACTTCTCCTTTCCATACCAGCTATTCGACTTCTATTTTATATTGGAAACTAGTATGTTGTCCAGTGCGATGCACGGATATGACATTTAAAACTCTATATTCTATACTTGTAATGGTGATTACTGTTGTCAAGTAATTTCAATATTTTATAAATAATAGTTAAAACACATAAAAATTACTCCCTTCTTCCAATTTAAGATAACATGTTTTTCATTTTGGGATGTCTCATTTACCCAATTTGGAAATTAATTATCTCTTCAAACACTTTAATCACTTTACATTCTTCTCCTTAATACGTATTCCCAAAAGAAATAAGTCATATTAAATGAAACAGAGGGAATACTTTTTAACTGTCACATGACTAATATTTAAGTGTGGCTAATATTTAAGTGTATGTATGTATTATTGTGAATTCAAAACTCTTAGATTTTATGGAGGAATATGTACGTACTATAATTTTTTTTTTTTTTATCATGGTGCAGTGTATAAGTTTTCTTTGAAAGATTTATACAACATAATAACATCATATAGTTTAAATGTTTAATTAAGCTATAAGTGTGTCATTCTAGTAATATAAATACTTATCAATAAGAAGTTAATTATGTAATTCTTCATTATTTAGATCTAACTTATTCCATAAACTAACTATTTTTCCTTGATGCTGAATTTGAAATTCTTAAAAAAATATTCAACTTCTTATATTACTGATTTAATATAAAACCAAAAATATCTATATGTAAAATTGTAAAATATTATAAATTTTAAAATATTTATTTTTATACAACATTCATAGTGTTATTTCAAAAATAATAAAGTTATCCGACCACACATGTGGCCGGCCACACATGTAAGAAAGGAAACTTGATTGTAAAAATGGAAATAATTACATTTTTCTTTAGAGTTTATGATTTCACAATTAGGATATATTGAGCCCAATTACCCAACTGAACCGACCTTATTAACAAATTTCTTATCATCTCTCTTCATTCACTTAAAACATCAATTATCATCTGCTTGAAGGACATTACAAAAGAGAGAAGAGAATGGAGAGTGAAATAAATGGAAGAAATGAAGGTATAAGCTATACCAACTAATGTATCAGCTTGAATGTCTTAGTGGGAAAACAGTAAAAATTATGCATGGGAAGAAACTTCATCACTCACATAGATATAATTAAGGAAAAACAAAGACTTGAGTAAGACCGGTCGTACGGTACGACCGAACCCACGAGCCCGCTATCGACCGTTAAGGCATGCGCGTGCGATACACGCGCCTGACTTTTTTTAATTTTTTTTCTGATTTTTTATTCTTTTTTCTAGTTTTTTTATTCTTTTTTTTCAGTTTTTTTAATTCTTTTTTTATTCAGTTTTTTTATTCTTTTTTTTTCAGTTTTATTTTATTCTTTTTTTTTTTCAGTTTTTTTAATTAATTTTTTGTTTAAAAGACACTAACATCCATATAATTAATAATCATGTAAAATCTACTACCAAAGTCGGTTCTATACAAAACATATGTTTCGTCTGATCACAATCAAAATTTCTTTCAATTGCATTATTTGTAATATAATTATGCGGCAATTTCAGAAGACTCGAAACTAAAATTTCATATAATCACAAATATACGTGTTTATAAATTATAATTGACACTCCGACAAATTAACAAACACATTAGCAATCATAGATCATCAATTTTTCACCCATTAGTCTGAAACTCATATCTTCGCCCATTAATCTTAGTTTATTGACAATCTGAAGAAAAGAAAAACCATAATTCCATTACTAAGGAAATTCTAAAGCAAATTTGCGAAGTCATATATATATATAGTTTAAAGCAAAAAAAAATATGTGGAGAAATTGGATTAAGAGAATTACATTTCTCTAGAATGCGCAGAAAAATGTGGAGTCCCTGGAAACTTTTTCATCACTGGTCTCCTTCCGCAACACCATCGGTTCCAAAGCTTCTTCTAAGTGCTCAAAATATTACATATGCTTCTTCTCGAAATTCTCACAAACATCGTAAATCCAAAGTTATTATTTTGTATGAAAGAAAAGAACAATCCGAAAGATTACTGAATAAATATTGCTGGGAAGAATCGGACGACATTGCAGCAACCGTGACAAAGACTTCTCTCGAGCCTGTGGGACGTGGGTTTCATGCGATAAATTAGCCAAAAGAAAACTTGCATAGATGTGGAAGAAACTGCTTGAAACCGCTGCTGCAAAATAACTGCTAAAAATTGCCGGGAAAAAGTTACCGTTAGAAACTCTCTTTTTATATATTAATAGATAGATTAGTTTTTCAGATCCCAAATATAAGGTGAAAGTTTTTCTGTGACTATTAGATATTGCATGTGTCATAAAATAACGGGAACATTTAAGCGCTAATAGGTCTTGTTGGTGAATAAAGAAGTGTCGAGTTCAATCTCTACTGTAATAGGTCTTGTTTGTGAACAAAGAAGTGTCGAGTTCAATCTTTACCGTTCATTTTTTGCCCAACCAAATAAAGAAAATATATATTTATATGTGTATATATGGTATTTTCGCATTTTTGAAAACTCATTTGATAATCAAATACTTCTACTTCAATACTTAACAATCTTGTACCATTTTCCTCAAGAAAAAAAATAAATCCTTATAAGAATGTTATTTAATATAGGGAAAAGGTGCAAATACCCCCTCATGTTGGCAGCGCCGGGCAAATACCCCCTGAACTTTATTTAGGTGCAAATTCACTCTTCCCTAAAGTTTTCGGGTGCAATTACCCCCTCGCCGTGACGGAAACTACACTTTCGTTGGCAAAAAATATATTTTTGATTCATTTTTATTCTTGTGGACCCTTACAATTTTCAAGAATTAATTGGTGCTAAAAACTCAAATTAGGATAAAATTTGTTTCGAACCCTAGCTCACAACTATCAAAACTCAGGCGAAGCTCTCTAATAATTTGCAATGCAAGCCAACTATTTGTTGCTGACATTGATGATCTTATATATTCTTCAAGTGGCCCATCATCCTTTTTCGTGCAAATTATTGGAGAACCTCACCTGAATTTTGATAGTTGTGAGCTAGGGTTCGAAATAATTTTTTTTTTTTCCTAATTTGAGCTTTTAGCACCAATTATGTAGTATATAACCGTTAGAAATTGTAAGGGTCCACAAGAATAAAAATGAATCAAAAATATTTTTTTTGTCAACGAAAGTGTAGTTTCCGTCACGACGAGGGAGTAATTGCACCTGAAAACTTTAGGAAATGATGAATTTGCACCTAAACAAAGTTCAGGGAGTATTTGCCCGGCGCTGCCAACATGAAGGATGTATTTGCACTTTTTCCCTTTAATATATGACCAGACCACTGTATCCATATTTATTATATGTACACATGGATTATTTGTTTTCATTATATTTATTTAAAAGAAACATTCTCATAACAATTCATGTATGCATATCTAGTGTAAAGATGTACGAAATTTCTTCAACAAATCAACCATCCTTGAACAGCAAAAGAAACTATGATAATAAGTCTCCAACCCATTGTGCACGGATTAGTGTCGTATACTTACATGCTTGATAGAATTTCCCAACATCAACATCTTGTTCGAGTAAAGTAGCAAGAGAACAAAATCTTCTAGTGACTGATCAGATATACTCCAAAAAGTTAAAGCACAGAACTCCATACCCCTCTCAGAAGGAGTAATCCTTGAGATCAGCTTTTGAGTCGCCAAGTTCCACGTCACCCATACATTCCTCAGCAGTAAGGGGAGGAAGCTGCCTCGTCTTTCGTCTCATGTTGTGCTTGTGCCATTCACTCTTGAAGTGCTCTCTGTACTCTTTAGCATCACCCACAAGAGCATTGCAAGTGTTGCATTTTTGCTGTTTCACCTCTCCCTGAGAACTCCCCTCCTCTTTCGTGGAGGAAATTTTCTGCTTCTGCAGTTTTTCACTTAGTTGAGTAGCTGGGCCTGCGGTGTCCTTCTGCAGTATCTGCACGCTCGATGATTCATCCTCCAGATCATCATAATGATCTACATGGGTATCACTATCCAAGTGCACATTCACTGCAAGAATGTCCAATCTTCCTTGCAGACTCCTCACGAAACCGTCACAATCACGGAAAAAGCTTGGTTCCAGTTCACAAACCTGCCACCGAGTGTATATATATTTAGTTAGTGGACCGTACCAAACTAATTCGAAAAAGAACTTAGTTGCAGCAGGATTACACATGCAATGCAGGGGAGTTAGAATGTCTTCTAGATGGTGCTTCTGATAGTATCATTGGCAAGGGAACAGAAATCACAATAATAATGGCGATTAATAGAATATTATGAACTAGAGATGGTTGGTGGGGTAGCAGACACATTCTTGTGGGGCAATAAAGACCCAGTTGATTGTCACCGACTCCACTCATCATCTGTTCTCCAAGCTCTGGCCAATCCTTTTGACATCTAGAAACATGAATAACCCATAATTGACTTTTTCAATCACATTCTTTTTCACATTATGCTTTGAGAATCTATGTTTTTCCTAACTGATCTACCTCGTCCCCGGTTAACATTACACATTTTGAAAGAGAAAGGTATGTGCTTGATTTAAACATATTCAACTTTGGTAACATAGTACCTAACAATAGCATCAATTCTTAAGGGTCAATAAAGAACCAATTTCTCAAAGATGAACTCTGTACTAACATATTATGCAGAAAAGAACAGGGTGGTATTATTTTTCAACCCTGGTGCAAAATTCTATGTTGGCTTCAACAGAGAAAAGTGGTTGTAGGTTAAGATACTAGACTTACTACAGACAGCTGGCTTCCTGATTCATCTCTTGAAACAATGGTAGAACTCCAACCCTTGATCTTTTCCAAAAGCGACGGCATGTTCTGTGCAGGTACAGTTAATTGCAGTCTCATTGGTGATCGTTTAATTGGATACTGCTTTTGAAGCTCGCGTATGACTTCTAATGCCTGCAAGACATTTCAAACAGTGTTACCAATACAACAACCAGTAAAAAAAAATAATAATGAAATAAAGCATAGGATAAGTGAATAACAGGACATGTGAACTAGAAGCTCAATGGCAAAGTGAAAAAAGAGAGTGACTGAACAGGGGCTCTTGAATATAGTAGAATTTAAGGAAACACAGGTCCTGTACAAATGAAAATAAATTGTAGTGCACCTGTTTCTTTGAACTGCTATTTGGTTCAACAGCAAAATGTATGTCATGCATTAGACGCTCGATCATGCTTATGGTATAAGGTCGTTGAGTTTCGGGGTTATAAGTCTTCTGCATAACTATAGTTGCAATATCCCTAAATTGACTAGATAACTGAGACTCCCTCTCCTTCCCTGCAACTTGCAGTTCTCCTTTCTCCAAAATCTGCAGTAAGAAAGCATAGCACTCATTCAACATGTGCACCAAGGAGCCAATTTACAGAATAAGTTGTGCAGTTAAAGTATCAATATAAACTAACAGTCCTTCAACAACTAAAACCAGCCAGTACCGTGCATAGAGGCCAACCAACATGTTTTTTCAATTTCAAAAAACCCATACAGATTCCACCATCGGAATATATAAAAAAAATCCATTACTATGTTCAACATGAACCCCATTTATTCATGATTCACACTAATTGAATATCATCCTTTTCTATCATTTTCAGTCTTACTAGAAGTTCATAAGAGAGATAATTGCTTATCAGTTTATCCAATTGTCAATCTATCAACTAAAAGAAACCCACTATCTTACCCTTACACCTTACCTAGTCATTTTAACTATTAGTATAGTTAATTTACAGTCAATTTTCTTTTTGTTTCTTTCTATAATCTATAAGATACTAATCTTGATGAACCTCTTTAAAGAATGATTAATACCTTCTAATTCCTACCTTATGCTTGTGCTGTACAACCATACCACAGACCATCCACCCATCTATTTAAATAGAGGCCAAACATGAATTACGCTTGTGCTAATAGATTTGGGTGGCGCTTGGTTTGAGTGATAAGGCTTGATTGATAAAATAATCCAACATAATCACATGTTTGGTTTGAATGATTTGGCCTGTGATGGATAACTGGGCCCTTGATCATATCCACCAATTGAGTGATAATTTGTCATTCCAAATTTGGGATGATTATTAATCAACCATATAATCCTATCCTATCATATCACATTGTTATCAATCCCATCCTCCAAACCATGCCACCTTGAGAGCATGAAATATGCACACAACAAGTAGTAACAATTCTTCAAATGAATATGTGTAATTCCTATCAAGTTCAAGAAACACACACATGCACAAGCAGAACATACTAATTACTAACCTCCAAACAAACTTTAGTCTGATCATCTGTCTTGAATGCTTGAACTAAATCTTTTGACTTAGCTAGAATACCTTTCGAAACATTCGAATATACCGTATGTGACTGCAACACTTCATCCAAGTCTTTCTCTCTGCGGTTACCATCTCACATGTATCAGAATTGAAACATAAAACATTACGAAGCTAAAAATAATTCAAAATCACCATCATTTCAATCAAAACTTGAACCGCATCCTTTTCATTTCCTGTTTTCTTTCTCTAGGTTTACAAAAACAAGGTGAAGATATTCAGAATCGCGATGGAGAAACAACAAAAACTAGGTTACAATCATATACCACTTCATAAGGAAAAACCTATATTACTAGTCCAATTTACACTACACGCACAATCAGAGTCCAGCTATAGAAATTCCACAGCCTATAATTCACGATCAACAACAAATAAAATGAAAAATTAAATGCAGATGAAAATTATATACGTACACGTGAGAGCGCCATGAGAGGACTTTGTTCTTGTAGCAAGCGATTTCGAAGCGGTTTCCGTGTTTCTTGAGGCGCACCACCGCCACGTTCGTCAGCCTCTTCTGGCCTACAGGCTGCACCAGTGTTTTCGACATCTCTCTGCCTCTGCGCGGCGGCGCCGCCGGTGGTCTACGGTGGCTGTCTTGAACGTTCTAGAAAGCTCGAAAAATATCAGTAAGGAAAACGAAAACAATGAAAGAGCTGCGCTGAATGAAATGGGCTGCAATTTCCTTATGTTTTGCGCTTTTTATTAATATATATAAACTTTACAGTTGGGTTTTATTGTGGCCCAATTAACTTTAATTAAGATTATAACATTTTTTGGTTGGAATAAGATTATAACTTGAATTTGATTTGATATTTCTTTACTTTCAATATTTAAAATGTATTTATGGGTGACTGTGTATAATACCACTTGGGATCTTCTGTCCCCAAATTTAGTGTCCCACTATATATCTCATAATCTATATTTAATTAGATTTTTGTTATTTTTTTCTTCAATTTTGATCTATCATATTTTAGTATAATTTTATAATTATTACCTAGTAGTCATCCATATGAATAGGATATATATATTTTTTAATATTTAATTTGCACTTTTTTGAATTTTTGAATGATTCTCAGGCTAAATGTGGTCTTTTTATTAAATAAAGAGATAAAACAAATAAAAGTACAAATGAACAACTCGAAACTTAAAACCACAATAGAAAGGAATTCCATTGCAGTCGGGCCTCACTAAAACTTTTAGGAGAAACCAACATGGAAAATCCCTGAAGGAAAGAGCATTCGTCTAATGAACCCAACGAATAAAAGAATGAGCTGTACAGTCCATGAGATCCCTCCCACAATTCATCTTCAATAGAGTCCGAGGTCATAGCATATGCGGACTGATTGCCTTATCTAAAGATATGAGAAATCTTGAAATCAATGTTTCTCATAAAATTCGAAACCATTTTCCATCTCGCTCTAAACTTAAAATCATGTTCTGAATGAGATTTAATTGATTATCATGGTTCATTATTTTAAAATTAAGGTATATAATTTTGAAATTCCAACTTTTTTTTATAATAAATGTTATTAAGGTTTACTCCCTCTGTCCCAATAATAAGGTCTCACTTGCTTTGGACACGGTTATTAAGAAACAAGGGTAAAAGGAAAAAAAGTGGTAGGTCCTACAGCTTTTGAAGAGTTAATTATTTCCATTTTTTGAATGAGACCTTGCTATTGGGACAGACAAAAAAGGAAAGCGAGACCTTGTTATTGGGACGGAGGGAGTATTTTATATTACTAAAAGTTCATTTTTAAATAAATATTCTTAGAATAGTGAAATTAATAATGAAACACAGAGAATGAGACACAAATTGGGAACAGAGGATCCTATCCGGTATAAGACTCGCCGTAATGAGACTATCGTTTCTGAGTATAATTTGAACATGGCAATTGGCAGGCACAAGAGAAGTTGTCTACGAATAGTGACTGTAGTATCTATATACACTCTCCGATCAAAAAATGTAGTCCACGAATAGCTAGTTTTAAGAAAATATACTGTGAAAGAGGAAGACGGTAGATAGTTTTTGAGTTGACTCAATATTATTAATTATCGAACACGAGAAAGCACAATTGACATGCTCTAAAGTTGACATCATTTAGTTACACGTGTCATGTCGACGTGGCAAAAACAATCAGATGCATCACCAAAAAATTTGGGCATTTGCATCAGACTCCTCAATGATATAGATTGAGATTCGCATCACATGATCTCTCACATTATGAACACGGAAAAATAGAGATGTCGACCATTCCAGGCATAGGCGGAGCCGGGGGCAGTGGGGTCACTGGACCCTCCTGGATTTAAAAAATAAATAGCTATATATATGTATGTATATTAAAGATAATTATTTGGAGAAGAAAAAAATAGTAGAGGTGAGAAGTAGATTTTACAGATGGAGCCGAGCTTCATGTGTATATAACTTGAAATAGGTTGTATAGACAATAATAGCTTGAAATAAGTTTTGGGCAAACTAAGTTTGGCCATAAAATTCAATCACCATTAAAAGTTATGAGCTAGTCTTTTTATATGGAATATTTATTATCATTATATGGAGGTTGTATTTTACCTTTTTCATCTTTTCTTTTCTTTTTTTTGGGGGTATTTCCACTATTTATTTTATTTTAATATAATTTATGCAAGACTTTCAATATTTTTTTTATTCTTTAAATGCATATGTATAATTTATATTATCAAATTTTCTAAAATACTAATTATGAAACTTAGATTAGATCTTTATATAGAGATAGGTTTTATGTTTATTTGTTCAGAATATAGAGATATTTTTCATAAAAGAATGCATGCTAGTTTTTATATTTTAATTTTGAATTTTGATAGAAGATAGAGAACTTTTTAAGTTAAATTTATTCATGTTATATCAAATTTCATTTTATAACTTGTTTTTCATTAATATGTTTATCAATCCAAAACAACATTGCTTAACTAAATGTATACCGAATGAGATTTAAATTATTTTGTTATGCGTGAAATGTAGTGTAAAAAATGATATTGCTTAATCAAATGACATATAAAAAATAGACATGTCGGTAACATAATGTCGTTTCATTTTCAATATTATTAATTTTTTTACTATTCATATCAAAATATATAAATAAAATCGAAAGGACATTATCTGTAATAGAAAATTATTTACCTTGAAGCAATCATGTTTATACTTTGTTTCTTTGATTTGTTATGTAATTTAAATGATATTATAATTATATTAGATATTTTTATTGAATAAAAAATTGGACCCCCCTGGATCGAGATCCTGGCTCCGCCACTGATTCCAGGCCTGGTCGGCTGACTCGAAAATCAGTTGGGTCTCTAAAATTGAGGCCCACTCCGACCTAGAATAATTTAGTACGAAATCAATCGGGCCGACCCGAGCTCATCGGGCTTGAGGCCATTTCAGGTCGAATTAAGTTGGCCTGAAAATCAATTGGGTCGGATCGAACCGACCCAAAAATCAATTGGATCTTTGTTTTGGCGATCTATACCCGCCATTTGTGGGCCGACTTGTTGGAACGAGCGGGCCGGACCAAATTTTGACAGTTATAGTGAATAATACTACTAAACTGCAATGCAAGGGGTTTCTTATAAAAATTTTGAATTCCAAATCCAAATGAAATTAAATATTGCACCTCAATATTATTCAAAAGCAACTTTACAAAATTGATAACACCAAATCAAAGAAATTATTAAATAATTATTAATCATTAAGGACACATTTTTTCTTTAAAAAATGACATTTTTTATTATTAATTCCTCATTACACGAATCTACAAAATACTCCCTTCGTAAAGGCCCATAGTAAGAAAAACTCTCATCAATCTATTCTTCTCAAGCATCTGCGGCACAACCCTAGCAATGGCGGTCTGACAAATGATAATCGGCTTACTGCTCGACTGCAGCAGCGTCACCATCGCCGTGTAATCTCTGTTATTCGCATCTTCATTCGCCCCTTGCAGGAATGGTACAACTCTCTGATAATTAGCTTCGCACCCCTGCCACAGCTGCTTCACGCTCGGATTCTTCTCCGCCGCCTCCGACTTCTGTATGAAGGCCAGCGTATCCTTAGCAAAGCTAAACGACAGACTGGTCGTGAGTCTCGTCAGACCGGCGAGGTCCGCCGTCGGAGTAGGGAGGTTTCGTACTAGGATGCCGTTGCAGAATGCGAAGTCCGAGGTGTGCCCGCAGATTTTGTTGATTAGGTCTAGGGTTGGCTTGTCGGAGAGAGAGGGGGAGAGGAGGTTGACGGCGGTGATGATGAAGAGAGAGAGGAGGGGTGTGGAGGATAGGGTTTTCATGGTTGTTTTTGTGTCCTGTGTTAGTAGTGTTTGTGGTTTATATAGAGATTATGAGTGTCGTATGAACGGTGTGTGCATGGAATATATATCTCCACTTAAATGAATTTATTGAGATTGCCATTTATTGCAATTTATTTTATGTATATATATTTGATATCGTTCGCGTAATCTGAGCCGGATTAGAATTTTTTTCAGATTGTGATTTTTGGTTTATGTATTAGAATTTAGAGATTGTGCTTTTATGTATGATGTGATTCACTTTTGAGTGTGAATGATATGTTTGGATAGTATGCTGTCGTGATGGTCAAATATATATATATATTTAGATTCTTGATTTAGGATGATTATTGCAGGAATATAATTGATGTATACTAATCGGGCGCCATCTTCAAAAACGCTCTTTCCTCAAATTATTTTGGTAAATTTATGTAGCATGCATGTATATTGTATTTAATACGTAAATATTTACTTTATAAATTGTTTGCTCTTCAATAAGAGATTTTGTTAATCAAGGGATTCGTTTCAACGTCGGATCTAATTAATATCTCAAATAAAAAGAGATAAAGATCGAATTCATCTGTCGAGAAAATATATATTTACCGTCTTAAACTAATGGATTTGAAATAAATATGACTTTTAATTTGTATGGGGTACGTAAAATTCATCATTAATCTAATTTGACCGTGATTTTTTCACGATTTTTGAGAAATATATATTAGTTTATAAGTATATGACCTTTCTGTATTGTTTCAAATTTAATATATCGGATCAAAATTTGACGATGTGAAAAATGGCGCATAGTCTCATAATATATTCTAGATGTTATATATATACTTTCCATGTAATTTTAATATTTTGATTGATGAAATAATGCATGTAAAATTCTGGCCATCTCGGCCCTTTTTCAGGTCGTTGATTTTTGATATGATGTTTAAAATCAAGACAGAAATGTCATTACTAATCATATGTATTTTTCAAGACATTTTTTTTTTAAAAGTCATTCTAGATAAAATGAGAATTAATTTTTTTACCCATTTGTATACAAGTAGAACCGGTGATCGGGTGATGTAACGTTAGCTCCTATTTCATTTTCCTAAGAGCGTCTAGTGACAAAGAATGTTTTCATATTTTATAGAATATTTTCATATTTCATATTGCGCTATTATCCTTAAATTAAATATATATGTGTATATATATAGTGATATATATACTAGATAAACTAAATTTTGTAAAATAAGCAGTTCGAAAGTTTGGTGCTTTAAGAAAAACATGAATTTATATGATTAGTTAGGACCTACCTTTTTTTTTTTCAATTTATTTGGACAAATATTATATATTGTCACAATGTTTAATCAATTTTCTAATAATATCATAATGTATTTTGATAAATTTATTCATAATATTTCAATATTTTTGCAATAATGTCATGAAATTTAATTCAGATATCAAATACATTTCGGTGATTAATTTGGTCTCACAAAATAGATTGTCTATTAGTGATCCACACCATATCGGTTCAAGAAACAAACATCCACATAATTTTTGCCGTCGATTGAGAGCTAAAAATGTATTTTTGATAAATCGCTCTTATAATTAGTGGAGGTGTAATTACATTAATGTCCATCTTATAAAACAAAAATTAGATACATTGAAATGATCTAGTGATAGAGAGAGTATTCCTCTCATGTTGGAATTTCACTAAGGCTGGGTCAGTCGCAACTTATTTTTCAAGTGTAATTTACCTTTGTATGTGGTTTGGATACTGATATTGCACAACAACATGGATGTATCGTGTGAAAATTATATATTTAAATTTTTTGATGTCGTAGGAAAGTATCTAGTGCACACCAAAAATAGTAGATGCAAGTTGATCTACGACATCATAAAAATAAAAAAATTAAATATATAATTTTCACACTGCCAAATAGTACTAATTCCTCTGTTCCACTCATTTTGTCTACATTCCATTAAATGGACATTCCACTCAATTTGTCTACTTTCCAATAAAGAAATAATTTACCCTTTAAATCCTTTAAAAGTTGTGAGACCTATTCACTTTCTATCTGTTTACCCTTATTATTAATCTCCGTACCGAACAGTAAGTAGACAAAATGAGCGGATCGGAGGGAGTAATATTTAGTTCAAAATCTTGTGACAATGTAACATATATATAAAAATAATAATAATAATAATAATAATAACAACAAAAAAGAGTGGAGATAATACTCACAAATATGTAAGTTGTTCGTAGATGTGAATACATGATATGATAATTTAATACTATTAGTTAGTGAGATATAACTTTTCAAATTATAAAAATATTATTTGTGTTTAAAAAACACCCTTTTTATTTCTTTATACGAATTTTCTTATACATATATACTAGAATGGATAATTTTCATAATCAATAGAAAACTGATCAAAACTGTCAAAAATTAATTTACTTCTCTCGATCGTGATTTTTATTTTTTTTCACTCAATGTCTAGACAATTCATGAATTTCTGAAAAATAAAATATGCCAGTGCGTATATTTTATTTTATTTTTGTTAATTCTTTTTATCATGTTTCAAATTGCAATATTTATGTCCCGACGCCCCAAACAAACAATCTTAACATTAGGTTTGCACATTCAATCCAATTAAAATTTAAAATAAATTACGACTTTACGAGCGAAACATAAAGATTAGGGCTAATTAGCCCCCTCCCCCACCCTTTATTTTTATTTTTATTTTTATTTTTGGAAATTTAGGGCTTAGTGAAAATTGATCGAACCGTAGAAATTTTATTTTATATTTCTGCAAATTTCTCTTCATACTACATTCCTACTGTGACAACATGAGTTCCACGGACGATGAACTCCCAACAAACATCGAGGGAAACTCCGAAGCCAGCAGCAATGGAAAATCCTTCTTTGATGTCTATGGCCCAGAGGTTTTACTTTCCTTAAATTTCCACTTCTTTTAGCTTCATTACAACTGTTCAAGATTATATGTATTTTTGCAACCTTAGAATTCGTTGATATTATTTCAAGATTCCCTTTTTTTTGGGTATTTTATATGTATGTGTGCGCTTTCGTTAAGTTATTGGGTATCGCATGGAGCTATAATTTGTGGGAAGATGGTGAATTTGTATGCAATGATTTCTAGAAAATTTAGTGACATGGGTTTTTGAGCTAATGATAGGTTTGTTGAAAAGCTGGTTCTTTTACAATTTTGCTTTGTATTTAAGGGGATATATTTATATATCTTTCAATTTTATTTTTTAGTTTGCTGAGTATGCTTGTTTTCCGTGCATTTGGTCTTTTGAATGCTCTGTTGTTTGTGGAGAGCTTTTTGGGTTTGTTAATCATAAAGTTGTTGTTTTTCCAACTGATCTTATGGAGGTTTAAGCTCATAGTTGCCTTTTTTAGCTGTGCAGGCTAGAGCAGACCTTGAATTCAAGCAGACCGAATCTAACTCAACCTTGAATCTCTGGGTATGGTCTGAACCCTAACTAGACTATTCATGTTTAAAGTGGCATTATTTATTGGTTTCCTTTTGTTGTTGCAGGATGTCCAAGGACTTGCCACCTGGGTGCTCGCTGAGGGCTTCATGCCGTCATGGGTTTTTATTAAAGTAAAGATCTCGATTGCTTCTCAGTTCTGCATAACATCTACCTGTGAAAGAGCTAATTTAGTGAATATATCGTTTTCTTTGTTAGTTCATATCTTGTGATTGTCATTTGCAGAACAAACCCTTAATTCCCAAAGTGGTCATGCTTTATGTCCCCGGTCTTGATGCAGCATTGTATTTATCACAGTCGAAACTACTAAAAAGTTTCAAAGAATTTGGTGGAATTCCTAGAGCAGTTTTAGCTCTCAGGTAATTAGTACAGATATTCCGAATCAAGAATGCCTGCGGTCATGATTTTCTTTACTATTATATCTAATATTTCCCTTTTGCTATGTGCTAGCTGTGCATCAGATGGAATGCATACTATAGACTCTCTGCTTACATGCAAATTCAAAAGAAAAAGGGACGAGGCCGAACAAATTCAAAATAAAGCCGCGCGAATATCTCCTGAAGGTTTGTTTTTTCTTCTAGTTACTTATATCCTGTAAGTACCATCTGATTTTTTTGGGATTTCTGTGTTAAGAATTTTTCTGCTCGGGCAGTAATTCTAAGGATACTTTTATCTGAACTCTTTTCCAGTATGGACCTTTAAGAACATCTTGTAGAACTATTAGCCTTCAAAAGGTGTTACCCTAAAAAAAGTCGATAGTGAAATGAAATGAGAAAAAAAAGATGTCACCTTTTGGTTTTAGCATTATACAACATGGTTCTAAATCCTGCTTTTAGCAGGAAACTGTGACTCTTCAGGTGATGCATCTGCTGTTGACTTAAAAGGAAATTTGCCATTCCCGGTTGCTTATTACACACTTACTGCCAAACAATTGGAAGATAATGGATACTGTTTCAAAAATCCAGGTGATGCTATGTCCTCTAAAAGAAATTTCTTGGGTTCTTCTCGTCTTGATGGATATCTTACATTGTTTGGGAAATACCGTCTCATATAGTCCTTCAATTTTTTGGCTCTTGTAGAATTTCTTTCAACACTTCCTGCTCCTTCTGGAACAGCATTGCATGAGATTTTGGCACTCGACTGTGAGATGGTATGTTTGCGGTTATTAATTATAATTTTAAATTAAATTAGAGCATAGAGCTAAATAGAATAAAATCTACAATATCTAGAATTGGAGCATCTACTGGGCACTAAAGACAACGAGAACTCTTTCCATTATCTGTACCTTTCCCAGTTCCTTTAGTACTACCTGGAAAAAATTCACTGTCACTGAAAATGTTGGTTCCCTTACTTCATCTCGGAAGAAGTATAGAAGCTATTTGGAGTTACAATGTGTTATCTTCTTTTGTATGCAATTATAGAATAGCTTCATCAAGTTATAATTATGTACGCATGTTTACGTTTTCTTGTTTTCTTATAGATTCGATATTAAGTTAATTTAAGACACTAATTGATGAAGAGAACCCCAGTTGGTCAACTTAAATATCTCATGCAATCAGATTAAACTTTTGGAGAGGAGATAGAGCTCAAGCTAATTCATTACGACTATGTGTGCACTGCCAAAAAAGTTGAGCTGCTTTTGGTCTAATAAAGGTTGATCTGTGGTCTGTCCAAAATATTGTCAGATACATGTAATCACTTTTTGGAGATCACCCATCCCTTAATAACAACTCATCCTCGTTGTAATAAAATTTTCTGTTCATATCAATGAAAAAGAAAGAAAGATAGAAAATCATCCCTCTATATAGAGAAACTGCAGACCAAGTTTAATACTTACTCGACTGACGACTGGTCCCTTTCAATTGTTCGTCTTCTTGATTGTTTCATTTGATGGATTTTTTAAATTGTCTGTCAAATTTCTAGAATAATGATGTTTTCCAATAATATAATGTTGGGGCTAAGACTAAGGTCACATTCTTGTCTGCTAAAGCCACACTTTATTTTCTTTTCTTGACTTTGTGTTATTTATAATTATAATTATGTTTTCACTAATTTGTTTTGCCAGTGTATTACAAGCAAGGGATTTGAGCTTACAAGAATTACAATAGTTGATACTACTGGACAGGTAGGATGATTTTACTGCATGAGAAATGTGTGTATTTTTTGTGTCGTTGGTTGGTTGGTTGTTAACTATAGTTTATGATTTTATGCTGTACATGCTTGGCTAATTTTATTGGACATGCAGGTATTGTTGGATAAACTTGTAAAACCAGCAAATGCTATTACTGATTATAACACAAGGTACTTAGTTTCTTGAACTCTTCTGTGGAAGTGCATCTGACTGTGCTGCCGAATGGGGTCTGAACTATGGTTGTGGATTATTTTCGGAAAATATGAGCCGAATTAAATAAATAGCAGAAGCCTAATAACCTAATTGGGACCTGAGAATAAGCTTGACTAGAGATAACAATATTGAGGCATCATTGATATTTTAGTTTCTTTAAACTTTTTCGTAAAAAAATTCTATTTCCATGTACAAGTAGTGAACCATTATCTGAAATTTCTTATTAAGAGTGTTTGGACTGTAAAATTTCTTAAAAGTTACTTTTGAAGAATATTATATCAGTAATGATTTACTGTTATTACTTACTTTCCTGTGATTATGGAATGATCATAGAATATGTTGCATTATCTGGTTTAGCTCGATGAAATTTTTTATACTAGCTGTAGAGCGTGTTTATAGTGGTTCTGGGAAGTTATGCTTGGTCCCAAATCATTCAGTGGCTTGGCAAAAGTAAAAAAATGAAGCTCATTGTTAAAGATTATCATACATGAATCCTTGAAGACTTTCCTATAGAATATTCTTAATCCTTTTATTAGGGAATTAGAACTCTAGCTTCTAGAAGAGTTAAACCAAGCATATTAAGATTTTTGGGTGTTAATGCAGGTACAGTGGAATTACTCATGAGATGCTCGAAAACGTGACCACCACCCTTGAAGATGTTCAGGTCTATTTTAATCCATTGCTTTTTCTTATTGTTTATACGATGAATGACTGCCTCATCTAAATACTTGAGATATGAGAGAATTTTTAAATATTCAAATGAGTTCAAAATGCTGCCTCTCATACAAGCTGATCACTATGTAGTTTGTGTTTAGACCTTAGACGTGAAACTTTATTTTGTTTTCGAAGACCACCTCATCTGGCTGTTAGATAGGGAAATTATGTAACATTAAATTAAATTATATTATGATGATTATTTTTTAAACTATGGATTTATTATACTTTATTTGTTTTAACATTTGCTTTAATCTTCAGGAAGATTTTCTTCAACTTGTCAACAAGGAGACTATCCTCGTTGGACATTCATTAGAGAATGATTTGTTAGCTTTGAAAATCAACCATGATTTGGTGATTGATACTGCAATTTTGTATAGACACCCAAAAGGCCGGTCTTATAAAACAGCTTTGCGTGTGTTAACGAGGAAGTTTCTGTCCAGAGAGATACAAGATTCAGGGAACGGACACGATAGTGCTGAAGATGCTAGAGCTACAATGGAGCTTGCTTTGCTAAAAATTAAACACGGTATGTAATATAAAAATCTGTATTATACGCATATTCTGTTTCCTCTCTTTAAGTTTAATGGATTCCAAAATTATATTGGCTGTCAACTAACCGAATAATCACTCATTTATGTTTGCATGATATAATTTACTATGTATAAAAGAGTCCTACTTTTTATTCTTCGTCTTTTTCTTTGGTATCAGGTCCTGGTTTTGGCTTGCCCCCAGCACTTATGCGGAAGAAACTCCTAACAGTATTAAGTGATTCTGGCAAAACATCTTCTTTGATTGATGATGTCTCCATAGTGAAACGATATGCCTCTGAATCATCTCATGCAATTCCCGTATCCAGTGACGATCAAGCCCTTTTGAAAGCCAGAAAAGAGGTATACTTCTATCTTTCTACGGCAGTTCATTAATCTTTATTCCTCGTGCCTCATGTTTTTGGTAATGCTCAGGTAAGAAGCAACAAGGTGCATTTCGTCTGGACGCAGTTTTCAGAACTGTATTCTTATTTCAAGAAAAAAGCAGATGACGATGAGAGCCTAAATACAAAGATAGCAGAGATGATCTCGTTGCTTACATGCAGTAAACCTTCTGGTAAAAAAAGAATTGCATACAAGGTCACTTCAGAGCTGAAGGACATTCTTAGTCGAATTGACGGCCGAGTAAAGAGCCTTTATTCCTCTCTACCGGACAACGCCATGATCGTTATCTGTACAGGCCATGGAGACACTGCTACTGTACAAAAGTAAGGGATAAACTGCTATTTTATTTTACTCCCAATTTTTTTCGTCGTCTTTTTGTTAATTTTATCCTGTTTAACCGTTCGAATGTTAATTGTTTTTCTGGTGTGAAGATTGCGGAAAATGCTTTCGGAGCAGAAAGAAACTGTGCATTGCCGAGAGAAGATGGTGAAAGTGCTGGAAGAGTTGCAGGCTCAAGCTGAAGTAGGCTTGTGTTTTCTTGGCATTAAACACTAAGTTACTAACAACCTCTCTCTCTCTCTCTCTCTCTCATGTACTTGATTTCTTTGTTGAAAAAAAAGATAGGCTAATCTCAGATTCAGTTGGCAATGGTATGTAACCCAGACAACAAGGATTATAATATATTTGGAAATTTTGTTTACTTGTCTGATTTCATGTTGTTGGCCTTTGTTACACATCATTATATTATCTTAAAAAACAGTTAATATATTGCACGAAAAATATAGAAATCTCAAATCTTATAAAGACGGTGAAAAGAAGAAACATTGTTACATTAGTGACATGCAAATAAAGAAGAAACATTGTTACATTAGTGACATGCAAATTGAGGCAAACTATTGAAGTCACCGCCATCTCTGTTCAAGCCGGAGCTTCTATTGCAGCATTGTGCAACATCTCGTATCTACGACTGATTGTCACATATCAAGAAATTTGAAAATTTTACATATGAAAATTAGTAGAATTTTGCGTGTAGAAAATACATTAGAATTTCCATATGCAAGATTAAGTAGATGAAATAAGAGATGTTGCATACTACTGTAATAGAGAGTCCGGCTTGATTTCGATATGAAGTGAATCATCACCTCCATGCTGAACTTAGGATCAACATCTTATCCTCCCACCCGAAATGAAGCGCGCCCGTCTCTTCTTTAACCTTGTAACGATCCGAGTACTGTCGTATCAGCTTCTGGATCTCACCATACACGTTTCCACTAATTGGGCGCGGATTAAAACCAGCCATACTCATCCTTGCCCTCCATTTCCCGGCAACTTCATATCTCTCTATTCTTTCTTCTCCCTCACACGCAACGACATTGATAATATCACGAGCCAGACAGTGCTTCTCCACGTTTATCCGGTCCTGATTATCCCTCCCAAGAGTAGCATCTAGAGATGCAAACACTGCAGAGTAGTAATTGTACGCCTCAGCAAATCTCAACAAGAACGGGCTGGTGTTCGTGTTCACATCTTGCTCAACTAGAGTCACGAGTTTCGGTTTCATGCTCTTGACCATTCGGAGAAGCTGGTCTCGAAGATTCGTAGTTGATACACTCTCATCAGGGAGGTGGTGGAGTTGAAAGGCGAAGTTAACAACCAGAGCTTCTTCTGGTTGGCAATGGAGCAATGATGGAGAAACCAAAGCAGTTTCTGCAGCCACAGCGTGGAACTCAAACGAGAGCTGCAAGTCTTTCGCAAGCTGCTCGAGCCTCTCCCCTATTATATTCAATCCTCCCACACCCCGTTGAACTGATTCCGGATCATCCACACCAGTTAATCGTATATGAGGTCGTTTCCCGGGAGTCATGGCTAGTGTTTGCAGCAGTGTGTAATACTGACTTCCTTGGTTGATGTCAAAGTCAATGATATGAACTCGATTTTCATCTCTACACGTCTCCAGAATCGCTCCGTTTGCAGCCATGAATCCGAATCTGAAGCACGGACACGCCTCGAATAGGACTTGCATTGCAGAAAGCCGGTCAGACGAGGGTGGGTTTTTACATTTCAAAGCTTTGTAGAGACCTCTTCCAGATGTTGCCATTCGAGCTACCAACGCTTCCACCATGTACGCTGCAATCCTATCAGAAGGTTCTCCCTGGATCGAGACCCTCTGCCGGAGAACATCTATCATCCGTGATGCTTCGTTGAAATTCCTGTTCTGGATGGCAGCAGCGCATTCGAAGAGCAAACTCTTTGGAGTTAGAGTCGTCGTGAATGATAACTCCTTAGTGGTACTTATGATACTAAGAATGGAATTCGAAGACGAAGATTCCTTCGGTGAGTCTTCAAGTAAAGCATAACACGTGGTGTCGGATAATCCGCCTTCGATTTCCATATTCTGGTTAGCACCATTATCATCAAGAAGCACCTTCTCGAGTTCTTGAAGCTTTAACTTCATCTTATCGCTGTCGTATTCAAACATCTCCCGACTTTGACTGTCCAATTCATTATCAAATTCATGAACATTTTGTCTTGAGGTCACCGGATTTCCCGAGAAATCAGAGCCAAATGTGTGCACCAAGTCTTCTGATGGCGAGTCGAGGAGATACTTCTGCCCATAACTGTCCCCACTGAACGATTGACTGGTGCATGCAGCATCCGAGCCTAACATGGATGTTGATATTCCAGAGCTATTATCACCATCCTTCGTTGAGTAAAGCTCGTGGTTTCCAAAAACTGAAGCAGATCCTACTATAGACATCCTTCACTTCAAAGTCCTTATGATTGGAAAATAAAGAGTCCTTGTTATTAAACAAAAGCCGTCTGCAACGGAAGAAAGAGCTGGATAGAGCACCGGCACCAATAAGTTGACAGATCTTCCTCTAGACAACCTTAAATTCTGGTGTTCAGTAAATCGCAGGATCTTGTTGGTTCCTTTATTTAGAGAGAAACAGAAGAAAAGGAAACACAGGTTAGAGGTAAATGAAAAACCGGGAAGCTGTGCTATGCTTCGACAAAACTCTACGTACAAAAGAAGCTGCAACGAAAGGTTGATGACTATGTACAGTGTTTATTAAGCAAAAATGAGTCAAAACAGATTATAGGTTGGCTAAATCATGATTTCTGCTTCTCTCCATAGACATCCATTCAACTATGGCTAATTCAGTTATGCAATTCTACAGAAGGTTCGACATTTTCATGTTACAGTCTACGAAATTTCTATCCTCGTTTATTTAGCAAAAATGAGTCGAAACAGATTATAGATTAGCTAAATCATGATTTCTGTTTCTCTCCATAGACATCCTTTATGGCTAATTCAGTTATGCAATTCTAGCAAAGGTCCGACGTTTTCATGTTACAGTCTACGGAGTTTCTATCCAACGAGTAACAAGGTTATCGCGCAAGTGCATTAGCTGATTACTTCATCCACCTAAAATAAAATTTGAAACAAGTATTGACAAAACTTCATAATTTCAGCAAGAACATAGTCAAATTACAGCATGATTTATGCTTCTAAGCTTGTTTTTCGTAAATCATCTCTTGATCTCTTCACAACTTTTATCACACTATCACACAAGCAATTCATTATTAGGAGTTCCCAAAAATTCTTCTCAGCACAGAACAAAACAACCTCTTTTCTTTTCTTGCTTTAATTAATAACAGAATCCCCACCATTTCTTTCTCACAACAAGAATCTCAAAGCTCAAGCTTAAACAATCATTACCTCAAAAACGGCAAATAAATCCGAAATAAAAGATTAATTAATTACCTGTTAAATCAAGATAAACCCAGAAATCAAATCAGCACAAATAATCTGCAAATTCAAGAAACAGATAATATTTTGAGTTTCAGAACTGGGTTTGAAACTTTCAGGGGAAGACAGCTTCAGGGGTTTTGACCACTTAAAAATTGTAAACTAAGACAACTATATACTGAAATATACTCGTATCATTTTATGGTAATATTTTTACATTAAAAAAATTGCATTTTGTCAGGTTGGTTTGGTGAATAAGCAACTAGGGATGTAAGAAAACAAATTAAAAGTCTAATTTTGTAGTAAAGATTGAAACTTTACAAACAAGAATCCTAGCATTCCTTCAAAAAAAGCAAAAGGGGCTCAAAAAATTATGCACTCTAGACTTTTTGTGAGATTGCTTTTCAAACTCATGTCATTTAAATTCATCAAGTAAATCATAAACTGATCAAAATTCCAAGATTAGCAGAACATTCCAAAGCAAAAAATTAAAGTCTTCTGGAAAATTCAAGAAAGTAAATGAGAACTTACCTCCACTATCCCCCCTCTCTTTTTCAGAAACTTCTTCAATTTTAATTGAACAAATCTTTCCTTTTGTTATGATTTTTGCCTGTATTTTTTATTTCATTTTTAAGTTAACCTCTGACTTAGACTTGTACATTTGTTGTCTTTGTCCACATTAGGTTAAATATTCACAATTTTCCCAACTGACCTATTCATTTTGTATTTTATTTTGTTCTTTTGTGTATTTGGATAAAATTGTTTTTTTCTTTACATTTTGTATGTTTTTGGCGATCGTCATCTCAACTAACCAACAATTGATTATATAATAAACCAAAATAGTCCAACTGTTAATAAAAAAAGTAGTTCAGAGGATAAAATCTATAAATGATCATAATTAGGATTTAGGATGACATAAAACAATTTACTTTATAATTTTTAAAAGAATCTTATTATTATTTTTTGAATTTATCCACTGGTGGTTAACAAAGAAGTTCGGTCGATGACGTGCAAAATATTATTTACGAAGCAAAAGACTCATATATACGTGTTAGATTCCAATGGTTGCAGGAAAAAAACAATTGGGAAAAAGACAGTTTAAAGAATTTTGTTTTTATTTTATTTCTTTTTTCCCTCTTTTTAACGATGATAGTTCTTTTTCTTTTTTTTTGAAAGATTAATGATGATAGTTTTAGAAGGTACCCGGCGATCTTATACATTTTTGAAGTATTTTACGAGCTATTCGAATTTATAAAATAAACTATCGTGTTTAAAATATATTAAATATTAATATATTATTTTAATTACGATTTTCAAATATATGCTTGGTCGCTGTTTTATCGTATTTAATTTTATTAATTAATGAATCTCTGCAGATTTTCGACGGATTGCATGCTAACATAAATAGAAATAAAATGTAAAGTAGGAAGATACAAAAAGTATCCTCATGCGTAATACATAATGAAATTAACTATACCACACAATGAAATCCAGTAAAAAAACAAGAAAATGAAAAAGAGAGAGAGAAAGTAAACGAGTCTTATATTTTTAATGTTTCAACCTAGCTAATCAGTCTAAATTCATTACTCCCTCCGTCCCATTATTCTTGGCTTGTATTCTTTTTTGGGTTGTCCCGTTATTCTTGTCCTGTTTCCATAAAAGGAAATATGTTTCTCTCACAAAAAGTTATGGGCTCCACCACTTTCTATCTTTTTACCCATTAAACACCCTTTTCCTTAATACCCGTGCCCAAAAGAAATGAGACAATAATAATGGGACGGAGATAATATTTTTTAAAGTTATTTATTTATTTTTGTCAAAATCCTGCTAGCTTGATAGACCATAGGCCATAGTTCACTAAAATGGGCTGAAGTCCATAACTGCCAGGCCCAATTAGATAAATGGGCTGAAGCCCACACCTTTTTAGGACTCCAGAAAAATGGTAAAAAATTGTGGGTCCAATTAATTATGATTAAGTAAGAAATTTAAATTCTAATTAAATAATACATATATGACAAAGTATGTTGGTAAGTCTTTGAAGAATAATTTCTGGTGGGTAAGATGTAATGACCCATTCAACTTCTTCAAATATTTATCTGTTTTAATAATAGTAAAAGATTATAATCCAATGATTCTTACAAGAAATAAGAATGGCGACGTAATAGGATTAACCAATTTTGATTTGCTAATCCAAATTAAATCATGATTAATGCTATAAACTCAGATCTTTTTTCAATTTCCAATCTTGCTGTTAGAATACTAAATAAATACCTGTTTATTGATGAGTTAAACTTCGTTTTTATATAAAACACGTGTATTATTTCCCAATCATTATATTGCTAGGAAATTAGAAAATTTGTAAGTTTCGTGCTTCCACAAATAGAACAAATGTGGTAGATGCGACATCGTTTAAGTGATCAAAGTTTGAAATTTAAAAACTTTCACAAAATTAAGTTGGGTTAAGATTAACTAGAAACTAATCTAAAGAGTTTAAAATTTTTAGATGAATATTATTAATTCATGATTTTGTGTGTTCTTTAATTTCTTTCCTAATTTTTAACAGACACGTAAATATTCCTTACATTATGAGAAATAGCCTTGTTTATTGCTAATAAAATTTAGGAAAATTTATAACTTATGGCCTGACCTTTGAAGCTAGTTGCAAAACTGGCCCGACGTTTAAAATATTGAAGGAATAAAAAAAAGCATTGCCCTCATTGAAAAATTATAAATATTTAAGGCTCGAATCCAGCACGAACATATTTTCTACATAATTCACATAATAAGACCGAATATCCACTTAGATTCGAGTCTTCCACGTCAGAATTTCGAGTCCGGAAATATAGGTCCGAGCTATATATTTGCAACTTTTTGAAAGATTGATTTTATTTTTTATTTTTTGTGTATTTTAAATTTTCCGACAATTTTTGCTACTCGCTCCATAGCAGATCATAAACTATAAACATATTCATTTGGATTCAAATTCATATTCATTTGAATACGGACGGATATGGGTTTCACAAGTGAGACGAGATCGTGTGATCATCACACACAAGACTTTTCCAAATATAAACATTTTTCTTTTGGACATATGAATTTACCCAATGGCTTAAAGATAAGATTAATCCTTTATCAAGATTATATGAAGAAAACTTGTATATTTAAGTACTGATTAAAGAAATGTCCCTAGCTAAAGAAAACTAAATCGGAATCGCCTTTGAATACATTCTGCTGCAAAACCTGAATGATTATTTAATTTATTGTTAACTCAAATTATTTGGCCTTCAATGGTGCATAAGATAAGTCATAAATGTCTAAAAACTCCTGTTTTTGCTTAATCCAGACATCTAAATCCATTATTAATTAATAATTACATAAGCAGTTAGCTAAACTGTCACAATCTTAGTCCCAATCTCAAATACTTCACCTTAAAAGGGGTATTGTTAACGGAAAAGGAGTGGTAATCTATCGAAATGATAGATACAAAAATGCCAACTAACTGTACTTATATATTTTAATTAATTAATTAACTAAACGTAACAATATATCAATTAAGATTAATTGGGGGTTGGTATTAACTGAATTTCAACAAGAAAAGTCTGTCCAATCCATTTAAGCATATACATTCTATATGGGTTACTTCATTTGAATTTTCTAATTAGTTTTTGCGGTGGATGACACGCCACCTTTTTATTGATTGCGTTTAAATTGGCTGCTAATTAAGTGTTAATCATCAGCTAATTCACTTTAAAACAATTGTTTGCTTTGACAGGTGGAAGTGCTTAGTCACGAACTTTGCATGTTTTTATCTCCACATAAAGGCGTCCTATTTTGGGCATATATATGTATATGAAACAGATAAAATCGTATTAATGTAATTAATAGATGTTCCTATATATTACTACCTCCGTCCACCATAAGTGTAAGGTTCGGCACGAATTTTAAGAAATGGTTGATAGATTGATTTTAAATGGAGAAAAGTACCCACCATAATGAATTGTTGTGAGGTTTAAAATAACGGTAGTAGGTGTGATCATTTCCCAAAATAAAAAGTGGTACACTTATCGTAGACGTACGCAAAAAAGAAATTGTGCTATACTTATTGTGGGCCGATAGAGTATAATATTATCAATAAACAGTTTTTTATTATTGAATTAATGAACCACATCGTCTTAATTGATACGGTATATCAATAAAATCAGATCAAATGGTATAGTTTAATTTACTGGTTAATTATTAGGAGAACTAATTACTATATATGTAGGGGAGAGATCATATAAAAAATTTACTTTTTGTATAAGAAGCAATCTGGATTATTGATCTTTGTATGATCTACGGTTATTATTAATCGATGCATTATAGTTGTACATAGAATGCATTATCATAACAATGCATTATAGTAATCCATAAAATGCATTATCATGATGATGCATTATAGTATTACATAAAGTGCATTATTTAGTGCAGAAATAAATCTTGGCTATCCATTACGTCAGTCGGTCAATGGTGGAGATTGCTTTTCATTTCCTACACTAAGAATGCTTTTGATGTGAACCTAATCCAATATATATATATATAAGGGTTGGTTCACATACAAAACACTTTTCCTGTAAAAAATAATAATAATGCATTTTTGATTTATTACAATGCATTGTTACGATAATGCATTCCATGCTCAATTATAATGCACCGGTCAATGACAACCGTAAATCTACAAAGATCAATGATCTAAATCGCTTTATATTTCTTACGGGAAAAGACATACATATGATCTTTTCCCTATATATATATATATTTCCAAATAATATTCACAAAACAAAGATAGCATTGGGAATATTGGCTAATCGCACCGATTTTTTAAACTTTATATTCCCTCCGTCCCAGATTAGTGTGATTCAACTATTATTTTATACCTCATATATAATCAAATATGAACCACACTTTTGAGGGACGGAGGGAGTAAGAATTATTGATATTGTTAAGTACTATCAGCTACACATATATACAATTAACGGTTACAATGATTTTGTTGCTAGCTCGTATATCACTTAGATCCATCTATCCCATTTTTTTAATTAACTAGTATACCTTCCCGTGCGATGCGCGGTGATTATTACGTTACACCCATATCATGCATATGTATATATATATTTAAGATTATTAAATATTATTGATGTTTTGAAATTACATTACAACACAAACTTTACATGAAAAACAATGATAGTTTAAAGTAAATTTAAAAACAAAATCTTGAAAATTTATAAATACAATAAAATAAATCTCAGAACTATGCACGAATGCTAATTTGTACATATACTACTACTACATTAGTAAAAAAAAATGATCAAATACTTGATGTCATCTATTTTTAATTTTTATCGGCAATATTGTAATCAAAGATCAAAAGATAGCATGCACACGACAGACATATAGTATTAATATAAATAATTTAGTGATTTAAAAAATAATAAAGAGGAGAATATTCATTTTTCTACAATAATTTGTGATAATATAAATTTATGTAAAAAGCAATTTCACATTTTTACAATTTAAATACCTTAAATTAAAAAACTTAGTAAATATGAGTCCTTGTAACTATTATATAATCGATTTTAAAAGTTAAACGACCCATTATTTTCTCAAATAACTGACCCATAAATTTCTCAAATGCAACCGACTTTTGATAATGATGAAAAAAAATTTGCTCAAGAAATTAGTCAAAATTGATTTTAAAATTATTTTACTATTATGTTTTAATATATATATAGATGTTCCATTCTCACTTTCAATTTTTTTAGTTTTTAGATTTTTTTTCAATTTTAATTTCTTGTATTTTTTTATTTTTGTAATTTTTAATTAAGGGTGATTATAACCAATCAGGACATTATTTATAGTGTTTAATTTCAAAATTAGTAGTTAATAATTGAGTATATAAGTTTGATTGTTCCATAATTAGGGCAAATAATTTTTGTAAGTTTCAATTTATAGAAATGTTAACAAGGTTTCAACAAATTGCTCTAAAAAAAAAGTTTTCAACATATTATTATAAATTTTATTTTTATAATAAATATTGTTAAATTAATGAATTTAATAGTGAGACACGAGTGTGACACATAATTTTTGAAACAGAGGATCCGAACCGCTTATTGATGATAATTTTATTACATATATGTAATGCGAGTAGTTATTGAAAATATGCGTTGCCCCGGCCATTTTCTGAGACACATAAATTATAGAGAAAATATAGGATTATAACACTTTTAGGGGAAAAGATACTAATAATAGCACCAATTTTTAAAAAGACAAATAATAACACTTTTGGACATTTTTGCCCCTAATTCTTTTATCTCAATCTATTTTCATATTTTTATTTGTTTATGTGTATCTTCATTTTTTTTATACATGTCGACCATCTTTCAGTCGCCACCGTGGATTTTAAAGTCGTCGTCACCGACTCACATGGCCTAGTCGCCGTAGCCGTCGCCGTCTCCATTTCGGCGACCTCCTTTCTTATGCTTGAAATCACATATTAAAATTCGTGAATTCACATATTAGAATTCGTGAATTCATAAATTAGAATTTGACAATTTGTCAATTCTTGAATTAATATTTTAAATTTAAAGATGATGTAGCGTGAAATCACAAATTAAAATTTGAGAATTCACAAATTTGAATTTGAGAATTCACAAATTTTAATTCATAAATTCTCAAATTCTAATTCGTGAATTCACGCATAATGATGGAGAAATGGTGGAATGGATGGGTAAATATGTTCAGAAGTGCTATTATTTGTATTTTTTTTAAAAACATGTGCTATTATTAAGATTTTTAATCTTAAAAGTGCTATTATACCATTTCTCCCTAAATTATGAGTGTATATGGTAAGAAAGTTGGTAGTATAAACACACACACAAGTATAAATAAATGTAGAAATGATTAATTCATAATATGATAGAGGGTTGGGTCAAACTGTCAAAGTTTGTTTGTTGAGGGTTTATCAGCGTTCGTTGATGAGTTGCTAAAATGGGTTTCTTGGAAAGATGAGATAAATTAAAAGGTATATTATTGTTTTCAATACAGAGACACTTTGGATCAAATCTCTATATTTCTTAATATTTACCTTTGCAAGTTAACTGATTTGCTTAATTAATTCTTCAATTCATCTCAGTGAAAGCTATCCCAAACCTTTATATTCCATCTTTTATCAAACACAAATAAATATATTCTAAGCCTTGCTTGATTAGAGTTTACTTCTATCTTTTAATTTTTTTCTGTCTAATTTTTTACTTATCCAATTTTTTAGAAAACATTTTCTTTTTCTTTTTTTTGACAAAACAGAGAAAATATGGTCCTTTTATTTTTCTTCATGTGTAAGTGGAACATTTGTAAGGAGGAAGTTACCGTCTTGATATTTCAAAACTAAAGATAAAATGTAATCATTAATCTTTAAAAGATAAAAATTAATCAAAATATTTAGCAAAAAAATGACTCTCATATCATACATGACTAGCATACATGAGTCAATCAACTATGGCGGCAACGGTCAACTCTAGCGAGACTTTTCCGTTGAGAATCTTTAGGCGACTTTTTTCCGGCGAGAATTTTTCGGTGTCTTTTTTCAAACATATATGAGTAGCATACATGAACAACCTTCGAGACCATACATGACTGTCATACATAAATAACAATTATGAGTTTATCACATACACGAATAACATACATGACTGGCACAGATGCCGGCATTGACCGTTGACCGCCGCTGCCGGCGTTGACCGTTGACCGCCGCCGCCGGCGGAAAATATTCATGTATGCTAGTTATGTATGAGGTGAGGGGAAAAGATAAAGTAGGGGAAGGAGGGGCATTTTGGTAACAATTGGTTACTTCCTTCGTCCAAATAGCAAGGTCCCATTTCTTTTGGGCACGAGTATTAAGAAACAAGAGTAAAAAGATAAAAGGTGGTAAGTCCCAAGCTTTTTGAAGGGTTAATTATTTCAATTTTTGGAAATGAGACCTTGCTATTGGGACACCCCAAAATGAAAAGAGGGACCTTGCTATTGGAACGGAGGGAGTAGTTTTTATCTTTTAAAGAATTATGGTTAGATTTTATCTCTGTTTTTTAAAAATGGTCATTTTTCCCTATTTTCTCTTTTATATATATACAATGACATTTTTCTCAATTCATGCTTTCTTGTATAAATAATGATGCTTTTTTTAAATCAAGCTTTTCATGTACTGCAGTTATGCTTGATCACTAATAAAAACCATATATTATACAAAGAGTAACGCTTGATCATTAATAAAAACCATATATTATACAAAGATTAACGGTTCAGATTGGGTCCTAATTTCATATGGAGATTAGGATTAAGAGGTAACACAAGGCACACTCAAATACTCACCCAGTCAAGGAATCCACCAAGAGTAGAGAGATAAACAAGAAGATAAATCTTCTCAACAACAAGGTTAAAGCTCAAAGATATAGTATTCTCAATTTTCAATATGTTATTGTTGGGAAACGCCTAAAGGTTTATCAGTTACCAAAGTAAAATAAATTTGAATGTGAAGAGTTACAAAGAAAATCAAAGGTCTCAAATCTCGCAACAACTTTTCTATTTTATTCCACAGCCAGTTTAATTGCAGCAGAAATATTTCTATTTTATTCCACAAGAAGCGGTCTGGCTTTCAATTTGAAACGGACTCAAAATTTCTCCTGTGTCAAGTCTTTCGAACTATTTCCGATATGATCAGAGGATACATCTACAGAAAACCAAAACTATTAACAAAAGTAGGAAACAATTTAATATTCCGGTCTTAAAATTCATTTTCTTATCTAAAATAATCACGTCTCCTCCTATTTTGCCTTACCCATATTCCTTTTATATATATATATTTTCTTGTCCAGATTATATCAATGATGAAATGTAATAATAATATTATAATAAAATTGGAATAAAATAATGAGAGTGGTAATGAATTATAAGTTGATGATTAGAACACTTATTCTTGATTAGACAGTGGCTAGATATTACATATATATGATGGGAAATAAAGACATATTACCAGAGGTTGATTAAGGTTAGATACTGATTTTGCACCCACCATTTCATTTGCGATGGCTTGTGCTCTTTAATTGATTAATGTCTGATGTGAATGGATAAACTATTTTTTCAGATTGTCTTTAGAAAAACCAAACTGATTAATTTCGTGGGGTATGGAATAATCAGTCAGTTAAGAAATCAATTTTATAAGTATTATTGCTTTGTTTCTTTCTACGTTTGCTTTTGACTTATCGTCTGCATGGAAGAAACTACACTTATTTCAACTCTAAACCTCTATTTCAAATAAAAAAATTTCCTCCGAGCTTAATATCATTGATCTTTTATGATTCACGGTTATCAATATAAAAACATTAATATTATAATATGGTAAAATTCATTTAGTCAATTTTAATGGACTAGTTTTTCCTAATTAATACACGATCGAGGGACCATTTATATAACCTATCAAATTGATAAAATAACGTTAAATAATATATATATATATATATATATGTTTTAATTCCTTAAAATAAATTTGACCAACAAATTGAGTTGGTGAAAAAAAGAATTAATTGTTTTCCTTATTATTTTAGTATGTATATATAACCAGATTAATTGCAATATATATAACGTGCACTAAATATTACAACAATAGATGGAATTTAGCGATTATATTATGTGAAATTTATTTTAACTGAGTGCCAAATTTCCCGAATTAATTTTAAGACCTAACTAATATGGAAAACGTGAAAATCTTAGCAAAGAAATATAGTTAAGAGCAAATAAGAACTTGTCTAACCTTATACCTTTGAACAAGCAAATAAACTTCTGAGATTAAATTGTTGGCTATTTAAAATTATTTTTTAGGAAATTGTATGTGCATGTAGCTAGCCTAAATTTCTTGTTATAGACGTATAGTCTTAAAATTTTATTATATTAAATTGTGAAGTGTATCTTTATAAATTAAAACATGGAGAGGTCACCAACCATTATAATTCAATAACAAGCCTTTTCAACCCTGGCTTGAAACTTTATATAGCCTAATAATTATTAATTTTTGACAATCTTGTTGCTACAAAAAATCTTCTTTGTGCAGAAGAAATTAGAGCTTTTACTTCCTCGTTTTGACCTTCTTGCGTTCTGATCATCGATCATTTTATGCAAGAAACGCTTCAAAATTTTGAGACATTGCTTGATGTAATTGACGATTAATCCGACGGCTCTCATTTTGGTTTTTTTCTCCTTGAATAAAAGGTAATATTATACTTCTGTTATATTCATTATTTTCATGATTTATTGAATTGTGATTATATATCAGATTGCTTGGCTGCTGCTAGCTAGTAAAGATATATATCCTTACTAGTAATTTGAAATGAGTTCTGCATGCATGGTTTCAAGAAAAAAAAAAAAAGAGTTCTTCATATAACTATTAAATATTAGCACAAAAAGTTTAAAACTTGTTATCATTATATCACATTATCTTAAACTTTATTCCCACTATTTTGCAATATATATATATATATAGTGTACATTTATCTCTCTTAATTTTCTCTTCTTCTTCAATGGGATAATCGCAATGTTTTCATTTTTTATACTTATAACTACATTTCTTCACCAAACATTTGGAGATAATATTTTTCATATAAAGAGGAAAGAATGATATTTTTTTTTGGGATAGATTTACATGATGAAGCGTAATGATTCAGTTTTCTATCATACAGTAGTTTAGGAATGATACTAATAAAAACATCAATAAATTTATCTATTTTTTTTTATATAAAAATGACATTACAAAATTTTGATATGTTAATAAAGTATATAATATATAGGGTAAAAGTAACAAGTTTCTTTAAGTGGTTGTAAAATATCATAAACTGATCAAATGTTATGCATATATCTGTCGCCCAAATTAGTGTAGTACTCAAGTGCATGTAGCTAGCTAGCTCGAAGCTAAATTGATATAATATATATATATATATATATATACTACAACTAATTATCTAATTATCTTACCAATTAATACACGCCAAATATAATACCCTAATGATGATAAGATTAAAATAAGCACTAAATAAGTTAGAGGAAATTAAACGCCATTATGAAACATGAATTACATATGTCGTGTGTGTTGTGTGTGCGTGAAGTATAAACCTTTTTGACAAGTACACCTCTGCAGTAATTAGACATTTGTTCACTAATAACCACCTTTTCACTATTAATCAAGAGCCATTATCATAATTAAGAAATATGGCTTGCTTTCTTTTTTCTTTTCTTTTTTTCTTTTTAAAATTTCATACATGTTAAAGTCCATTTTGTGGTGCAAAGCTCATTATTTCTCTTCATATCCACTTTTTTTCTTTTCCAACCATCTGATGACCCCATGATCTACTAGTATTTATTTTTATTTTTTGGAGTTGTAATATGCTGATTAAGTATTTTGTGAAGATTTCCTTTTTCTGATATTCAAATTTTTTGTGATAAATTAGATAGAGTTAAAATTTTCCATGGATGAAACTACATGTCGAGGCTCAAACGTCGATGATCCAAGAAGTTGCCCTCGAGGGCACTGGAGGCCGGCAGAAGATGAAAAACTCCGGCAGCTTGTCGAAAAATATGGCCCTCAAAACTGGAATTCGATTGCTGAAAAGCTTCAAGGAAGATCAGGTAATTAACCCTATTTTATCATATATAAACCTTATCTCGAAATTTTCATTTCAATCAATTTCTTGCAACTACATATCAAGATTAGGGTTCATCGATTACTTGCAGGAGAAATCAAGTTCAACAATAATACTTCTTCCAGAAAATACGGTCTTAGTTATTACACAAAAAGGTGTCATATATATATATATATATGGTAAATATTTTAATATAACTATATACTTTCTTTTATGTCACTCGTTTCTGGCCTAAACCCTACAAATATCTCATTTATTTGCTTCTTTCCGAACTTTTAACTATTGTATTAATTTTCCCATTTTAATAAAAAGAAAAAGAAAATAGTGATTTTGATATTTTATAAATATGATATATATGTAGGTAAGAGTTGCAGATTAAGATGGTTTAACCAGCTTGATCCAAGAATAAATCGACGGCCATTTTCAGAGGAAGAGGAAGAAAGGCTGCTTGCAGCTCACAGAATTCATGGAAATAAATGGGCTTTAATTTCAAGGCTTTTTCCTGGTAGAACTGATAATGCAGTGAAAAACCATTGGCATGTGATTATGGCAAGAAAGCAAAGAGAAAAATCCAAGATTTCTGGCAAGATTAGACCCCATCAAGATCATAATTCCCTCATTAGGGACTCCAAATCCCCCACTAATTACGTTTTTCGACGAAAGAATTCAAGGCTTCAAGAGGAGTATGGATCAAAAATTAGCTTTGAAAATGGTGGGATTTTCGAAGATCATTCAAAAGGCCAAAGCAAGGATAAAATCTTCCCTTTGTCGTCCTTCACCGGTTGGCCTAATAATTTGGTGTCATCTTACTCTTCTGATCTATGTGGAAGAAGAAATATTTCGATATTTAGTTCCTACGATGATTCATTCGAGGCCCGAATTAGTAAGAAGGTCGTTTCGAATATCTTTAATTATTCATCATGTGGGACACTAGACAAAGAGCGGGGAGCTACTGGGGAAGGATCATTCTCTTTTGGCAAAACGAGGACGAATGCTGAGCAGTTGCTCCAAGACAAATCTAATATTGAAAGGAAAGACGTTCCGTTCATAGATTTTCTTGGTGTTGGAATTTCTTCTTGATCGATATTTATGCTATTTGATTATCTCTCGAGAAAAGTTATGGCGGGGATCGACAAAACCTAATTAGGGTTACATATATAGTTGTGTGTGTTTGCATGGATATGCATGTTGGTGTTGTGTAGCTTTGAAGATCTAATTAGGTATAGGTGAGATATTGCTAATTAACCATATTAAGTGGATTAATTAGGGTTGTCTATGTGTAGCCAAATTCTTGTTGAGTTTAGTACCTTCTAGAATTTGTAGGGTGCCTTCAAAAAAAAAAAAAAAGAAAAGAAAAGAAAAGAGAATTTGTAGGGTAGTGATAATGTAGGGTTTGTTTAAATGTTGGTTTAGATTACATCTTTTGGGAAGATTTTATGTTGTATGATGATGATGATGATGATATTATAGGCCTATGAAGCTTGGGGAATTTTGTATGTTTTTCTATTTGATTTGGTTTTTATAGGGCTCAGTGTTTGTCTCGTAAGAATACATGTCGTTATTTATGACGTCATTAATATATATGATGCGTACAAATTACATAATTGACATTGATAATTTGAAACGGTTGATTATAGCTAGTATATCTATTTTTGTGATCAAACATTACAAGAAATTTTAAAGACAGCGTGACGGTGGACTTGAACCTGTGACTTTTGGCCCGAGTATTAACCTCTCTACCATTAGGCTAACATACGCACACTAGTATCTCTATTTTATTTTATTTTTGTAACAAACATTACAAGAAATTTTAAAGGCCGCGTGACGAGTATATCTATTTTTGTGATGATAATATGGTCCAGCTAGTATAAATTATATGAAACGTATTGGTAGAACTATAATATCAAAAAATGTGTCTTCAATCTTTCAAATTTCTTATAGATATTATATACTCTCTACGTCTCAGGTTAGTAGGTTAGTGTGATTTAACAAATATTTTATATTTCACAACAAATTAAATATGCACCACACTTTTGGGGGATGGAGGGAGTATATGTTAATTATAATTTTGCAACTGTCATTGTGTCACTGATCTTTTATTTGAGAATATAAATGGACTATATATTGTCATATTGCTAATGTCTTTTTGCATGCAAGCATAGATTGAACTAGAAAGAGAACTTTTATTCACATAAATTTATCTGGGACGATTGTTAATTGTATAAATATATATGATCTTACTTATTTGAAAAGTAATAACTTGTTAGACTATATTAATGCTAGAAACGAGTCGAAGACGATAATTTTTCGAAGGATTGAAATTGCTGGGATTACTAAACACAATTACACAATTCTATATTCTGTCAAATACATAATTAGTTGATATTCTATATATATATATATATATATATATATATAATTGCACAATAAAATTGTACAAATGCTAATACCTTCAGAGATCACAAAATAAAACTCAAGGCCGGACCTCATTAAAATGGCGAAAGTTGAGTTATATAATCAACTTTCATGCACTTTTTATTAGTGAAAAATACTACATCTAATGAATCAGTGATATATTTTCTTAAGAACAAAACGATTTTTACCTAACGAAAATATAATAAATTTAAGATTTAAGCACATTTTGAATTTATATAAATAATATACGTGCATCTTTATGTAAAATTTTCTGACGAAACAGTATTTGAAGGCCTAGAAACGCATGGTTTGTATCGAGCAAGCTAACTAGGCTAGCCCAATAATCTGAATTGAAAACCTAAATAGCCCATTTTCTTTAATGGGCCCATATTAGTGGGCCAACACTTTATTAGTCTCTAAATATAAAATAAGAAATTGCCAATTTTTTATGGCCTACTGTTTTTATTTCGGCTTATAATTAATGAGTCCAAAAGTTCACTCTCTTTCAAAAGAGTAAATATCATCGTCGTCTACATATTTGAGCTGAATTTGTGAAATTTAGGGTCTTGGTTTGAGCTTGAAAAACCATTTCCAGTAAATCATAAGCAAACGATTTTATCGTATTTTTCCAACTTGGATAAAAGACAAATTTCTATGGAATGTTGGAAAATTTTCATATTTTGTCGCAACATTTGATGTATTTTTTCAATAATGTCACACTTTTTAATTTTTGGTAATTTGGTACACAGTGTTTCAAATTTTTTAAATAATATCACGAGACCTTAATTAATTATGGCATTAGATTCGGCGTGCCTCGCATATTTCCTATGTTAAAAAAGACAAAAACTCGGGTGCAACAGTCGTGTCTGTCTGCACCCCAATTTAATTTTTTATTTTTAATTAGAATTTAATGATATCTATTAAAATTTATAATCTCAACTAGAGTTTCTAAATTAATTAATTAAATTAAAAACTGAAAAAAAAAATACAGAAAGTAAGCACTTGGGTGGGTGGCTGCACCCAAAGCATGCCCCATTAATAAAAAAAGAAGAAGAAGTTGAATTGATGTATATATACAAATTCGCTAAAAATTGAAAAACATGACATTATTAAAAATCACACGTGGTGATAAAATGTCATTTTTCCAACATTATTTTAATTTATTGACCCATGAGTTCTGGAAATTACTTGTGGGGAAACTATATGTTCCTTCACTATTTTTGTATCTTTATACTCCATGGCCAGAATTTTCTTTCATGCTATTCAACTAATATTTTATCATAGACCTTATTTTGATGAAGTGGGCCCCATAGGAATTGCTTGAGAAACTTCATTTTCTTGTTAATTTATTTTTAAAAACAATTTGTTAGTCTTGCTTCTCTGGTAATAAAAAGGATTGGATTAAATGAACACGTAGATATTATCTTGATCGTTTTTTTCTTCTTATTATTCCACATTTTGAAAGAAAAAGAAAAGTGATACATTTAAATCATACTTGTATTTATTTATATCGTGGGACCCGCAGTTGCTACTTTCAGTGCTCACTCGATAAACTCTGCTCATGTGCAATAGTCTGCAAACTACACATAAGAGGTAAACCACACTTAAAAAATTAGATGTTTATGAGATTCAAAATTAAACCTGAGACTATAACTTTTCGCTTCAAGAATATCCACTCCACCACTAAACTATTCTCAAGAGGATAATCGTACATGTGATTGTCATGGTTAAATCTAATGATTGGTTTCTTCAAAATCTAAAAGGGAGGTATATGTTGTCTTGTAAATTATTTTGAATACTAAATTATAAAAAATGGTGCAACCATGCCTATCCTATGTTTGAAAGACGACTTTATCATTTACATTAGGTTGACGTGGCCAAAAAAATAAAATAAATAAAAGAAAAGGTCTCCGTTGCGCTAAACAGGGAAATTAATATATTCATCGTCGTCATGTTATAACGTCTTGTGAAATTAATTATAAGATAATCTGGCTTAATGGATTAGTTAGGATACATAATAAATTTATAGCACGAAATGGTTATTATGATTGCATCTTTTACTTGCACGTCAAGGATAGTATTAATTGAATCAATTGCAAAGTACAGTATATCATGTCTTACTTTATTGATATATCTCATCTAAGTTGAATATTTACACCTTCCGTGAGCATCACTAATGTTTTTAGTTCACGTAATTACGTAATTTTTTTTTCTTTTCAATATTAAATACTTTAGAAATTGTGATTACTAAAACTATCAAATTTACAAATTATATAAAAATCAAAGTTTGATTTAACTTTTTTATTAATTTCTTTGAAGTTTAAAGAGAAGAAAAGAACAATAAAATCGACGTGGAATCTTAAATGTTGTTGTAAAAGAAATTAAAAGAAAACATTAAAAATTCGAAAATCTCTAATTTCTCTGTCTCTCTCCCTCTGAATCAAGCATACCAAATTTAAGAACACATAACTTCTTTTATGGGAGAGAAACACTACAAAAAAAAGATTGTCAACAGTGACGGAAAATTCAGTTGCTAAATCTATTCACTCTATCGCAACTAGACTTAGTTGCGATGAAAAAAGGGCAAACTCAAACACCTCATCGCTAAGACCAATAGCGACGGAAACGTCTGTCAAAAAGCTTTCCGACGAGCTAGCAGTCACTAAAGTGTGGTGTCATCCGGTTGCCAGCAAAGGGACCAAGTCATTAACCTCAAGAGCTAGAGAGAGCCAATTTTGAGACAAAAATTTTTGAAAATATTTTTTGGTCCTTTTAATTTTAATAAATTGTGGAAAAATCTCAAATTACCTGTAATTCTGTTATTCTAGGTAATTGAGAATGAAAGTCTCAAAAGAGCAACCATAAAACTAATAAAAAATCGATTTCCCTATTACAAATTTTGGGCTGCTACAAAGGAAGCTGAAAATTAGTGTGCTTACGATATCATAATTGCCTCATTTCTGTTGATGAATAAATATATTCTTAGATCTTAATCATGTTACGGAACTAATTATAAGAAAATCAGGCTTAATTAATGGATTAGTTACGTTAATTATTCAATAACTTCCCGACCCCAGGTTATTTTTGGCACGTGTCGTTATCTAGTGTGCACACAAAAAAAAATGGAGTTTCTGAAGTAATTGCAAAATACTACCCCGGTTCCCTAAAAATGTGGTACATATTTGATTTGTTGTGAGGTATAAAATATTAGTTAAATTATACTAATCTGGGACGAAGGGAGTATATAATAGAGGAGATAAAAATACATCATTAAGTTCCTATATTTTAATATTTATTTGAAATTCTTGTACTGATTTGTATTTCTGTTTTCTTAATTAAAATAATTTTGTATTTCTGTTAGTCTTGTACTTCCAAATTTCATTTGAAGAGGTTGATTTTTTACGGATTTGTTTAAACATTTAAATTTATTTTTTATTTAATTTTATTATTTATATAAGTATCTACTTTAATTAGTTTTGAAATGTTATTTATAATTAATTACTACAAATATAGATGACTTTATAATATTTAATATTATCCTTGATGCTTACAAATTAAACTCTATACTTTCTAAAATTGAATGGATTAATTCTTATTTGTTATAGTTTAATGTATTAAGGCCAAAAACTCAGCAGTCATGTATTAATGTTAAAGCCACCACAATATATACACATGATCCCGATCAATACACGATTGCGTCGAAGTCGTGTATTGAAGAACACTGAGCTAAAGTTCATCAATTCTACCAAATTTCAATAACATTCAATCCATATTATCAAATCACTACTCAATATATTACATCAAAATCCAAGTAATTGACACAAAAATTACAACAAAACATCGATTATTGGGAGATGGCGATGAGTTTTGAGAGAGAAGGAGTGCAAGAGAGACGCGAGAGCAAACGTTGCCGGAACTCACGACCTTCGGCGACGGCAAACGGATTATGATCGATTTTCTGTTGGAAATATATATGGTAGAGAAGAGAGAGAGGAAAATTAGAATATGGCTATTATTTGCGAAATAAATAATGAATATTAGTGGGGGTATTTTAGTAACATATGCTAATATTTGGGTTTTTAATTTTTAATTTTTATTTTTGTGGCTTTGGATTTGCTATATGTAAGTTGACTATTTTAAGATTTACATCATAGCGTTATCAATATTTGTTAGAATATATAAGTATATATGCCATATAATCTAATACTTATATTAAACGTCTCATATTACAGTTAACATTGTGTAATGTTTATAAGCTCAAAATGTCTACGACATGCGTAAATATATAAATATTTTTTTATTTTACGTACGTATGAATATTACACTACTTTAATTGGAGTACTTTTACTAATAAATGGATATAAGATTCATATTCAATGTGGTTGACCAAATTAACAATATCTGGGATCTTACCTAAAATAATAGCTTTAATTAGAAGCAACACATATATATTTCTTTGACACGTACTTCTTCGTCAAATGGTGTTTTTAAAGAACAACTACGCGGATTTAAATTGGGAAAGTTGATAAATGCAAATACACTTCAACAATTAATAAATATATAATTAATAACTACTAGCTAGTCATTTGCAAGTTTTATCGATTGAACTTGTCGAGCAAGATTTTCCAAATAGAGTTATATCTCGTATGTGTATACACAAATGAGTCAAGCTATTCGTAAGCTACTCGGCGATCAACTGACTCGAAAAAAGATCGTTCGACACTCGACTCGAAAACTAATCGGACCGAGCTCAAACATTGTGTTGCTTGACTCATGTTTGGCTCATATTTTATCGAGGATGTTCGCGAGTACAAATCGAGTTTTCTACACGGAGCCCTAAAAATTAGTTTTCTAGGGAATACCTTTTTATCGAGTATTTGATGAGTCGAGTTGGATTAACATATTGACGAGCTGAATCTATATATAATCAAGTCTTTGAAGGATCCGGCTCGAGCTCGAGCTCGAATACCTCGTTATCGAGTATTTGACGAGTCGAACTCGAGCTCGCTAATTTTTGGACCGAGTCAAGTTCGATCACGATAACAAAAGCTCGACTCGAGCTCGAACAAGCGGATGTTTAAACGAGCCGAATTTGAACAGACCAATACTCGACTCGGCTCGATTACAACCCTAACACAACTACACGGGAGCCGACTTTATCAAGAGTGCATCTTCAGTAGGCGCGATTTCCTCGTCATAAAAATAAAATGCTTGTTATCGTATGCGTCTTAATTTGAAATATCATCAATTGATTTAATCGATTTGACTTTCAACCTCGTCTCAATTATTCAAGAATTGACTTAAAATTAATCGCTCCCATCAAATTGAAAAGTCAGATTGAAGCAGGTTGGAAAAAAGAAGAATATTAAGAATATGGGCGATTTCTTGCCCAACACTAAGCGCGTCGGCTTACAACCATTTTCTCCCATCATTTCTTCTTCTATAAATTTCTACAAAATTTCTGCACATTATTATTTCATTACAGCTAACAACTTTCTAAATTCATCTTCACAAATAAAATAATTTCCTTGTAATTCTCGCTCCTTTTTCATCGATCATCAACGTAATAATTTCAAAGTTTAGTGTATCGATCATAAATATTTGCTAGAACAAATTAAACATGTCTATTTCCAAATCTTTTATTACCTTTAGCTTTCTCCCTCCTCCAGATTCTCAGCCCTCAAACAGCTCCGAAACTCGAAAATCGATATCGTTATCTTCTTCTTCCTCTTCATTTCTTACTATTCTCAAGAACAATAGTATGAGATCAAAAAAGTATTACACAAGTCAAAGGTACGTATTACATTTGATGATATCGACACATACAAAGTCACATAATTTTTTTTTATTATTTATAATTTATTGATGAAAATATTCTTTTATTTTTTAGGAGATTTATTGTACGCAGTGTTGTTCAACCGGGAACTCCGCCGCCTTCTGAGCCTCCTTCCAACATCATGTACGTCGAATTTCATCGTTCTTTTTTATTTAAAAAAAAATCATCAGATTTTTTTTTTTGAGTTAAATAATTTTTTATCACGTATTGAAAAATAAAACAAAAAACTCAATGCAGAAATTGGATTGTGGGATTTGCTATAACAGTAGTTCTACCTTTCTTCACCGGAAAATGGACATCGCTTCTGAGAATCAAAAGTAATTTATAAGCCTCTTGCTTAATTTCATGATAATTAATTTCTTGATGATAAATATATATATTGCAAAATTCTTATTGGTAGCTGTTATTTGGAGGGTTTTCAGATGAAGTGGAGACGGCGGTGCAGATAGGGGAAAACATAGTGAAGGCGGTGGAGAAGGTGGCGGAGGGGGTGGAGAAAGCGGCGGAGAAGGCGGCGGAGGATCTTCCGAAAGGCGGGGAACTCAGAAAATTGGTGGATTTTGTTGAACATGTGGCTGAAAGAGCTAATAAGGACGCTCACATAGTTGGAGACTTTATAGATAAGGTAAAGATTAACTAGTATTTTTTTAATCAACTAATATAGTGTATAAAATTAATTAATTATTATGTTTGATATATATAGCATAACATAGAGGATCTGGAAAAAAACATAGGATGATTTAAAAAAAAAATACTTACTATATATATGAATCTATTTTATTTATTTTTGGTTAATGTACGGCATATTAATTCAACATGAATTTTACATTGTATTAAAACTTTTACATGATTTTTCAATCTTTATAATTTGAAACACCATGCAATGATTTTTTTTTTCTATCTGGATCCAATTTAAATAGTACTACAAAATATGTTTTAATTTGTATTTTCACAAGTACTAAAAAATATAGAATATTAACGTAAATATAGAACGTCAATATTTGAAAAGTGGAAGTTGCAAAACTTTGTAAAAGTGCAAAGTATGAATCTGACAATCAACGCAAAACAATTTAAATTTTAAGACTCTACGACAATATTATTTTATAAACAAGCGGATAATTATTAAATATGACACATGAAATGAGTCTTGCTGGAAAAAAGTTGGAGTGTCAAAAATTGCGAAAAATGAAAAAGAATGCTTCAAATTGCGCAATGATTGAAAAGTAATAAGAAAATTTCAAAATCGTGTAAAAGTGGGTTTGAATTCTACAATTAATTAACCATTAATCGCTATATGCAGGTTCAAGAAGTAGAGGAAAAAGTAGAAGACTATGTGGAGTCTATTGTTGAGGGGTCCATCAACCATGAGCATCACAAAGAAGATAATCAAGAAAATGGAGCACAAGATGAGGAAGAAGATGAAGGCCAAGAGCAAGCCAAAGAAGAAGAAGTTAATCAAGAAAATGGAGCACAAGATGAGGAAGAAGATGAAGGCCAAGAGCAAGCCAAAGAAGAAGAAGATAATCAAGAAAATGGAGCACAAGATGAGGAAGAAGATGAAGGCCAAGAGCAAGCCAAAGAAAAAGAAGATAATCAAGAAAATGAAGCACAAGAAGGGGAAGAAGATAGAGGCCAAGAGGAAGCCAAATTAGAAGAAGAAGATAATAATAATAATAAAAATAATAATGACACACCCAAATAATAATGTAATTAGATATTAATTGGAGTAATTATTCAAGTGTAGAGTAAAACTACAGACGACGTATAATGTACCGGATCATTTCTTATTTTTTAATTATTTGATATAAATGTCTCAAAAAAAGTACTTTCTCTTTTTAATTTTATTAATATAAACAATTTATTTTCTTAACATTTGTCATTTGTGCGGAGCATTTGAATATATTGAGTCAGTAGTTTCCCTTAACAAATAAACTTATAGTGGCTACAATTTTCTCATTATCAAAAAGTAGAAATGAAGAAGAAATAAATAAAAATTTGAATTACTTATGTTTTGTGATTTTAGATCACTTTTAATCTCCTTCACCTTCTAATTAAAGGTCTGCAATACGAGTCCTTTAATAGGAAAATGGCACTACAAATTGAAAAATGGATAATTTACAAAGATTGTCTGAATTTAATTAAATTAATTGAGTTTGAGTTAACTTTGAAGGATAGTTAAAATGATTTTATTTTTAATTTTTCGTTTTAACTTTGAGTTGATAAATCTAATTCTTAAGAAAGACAATTAATAAAACTAATTAACAGTTAAAATAACAAAAACTTAATGTAGATAAAATTTCTTTGACGGGTATAGCTTTGACCACTATACCGCAGCCTATCTCCAACATAATGTAGTACAATTATAATATTTGGCCATAGAAAACACATGGGACTGGGGGAAGAGAATTTTTAAACCTTTTTTTTTTTCTTGAAACAAGAGAATTTTTAAACCTTAAAAATAGACAAAAAGTCGAAATTATATAATTATTATTAGTGAGTTCTGAGAAAGCAGATAATATTGATTGTATATTCTATGGTGGCCAAAAATTCCATTTCATCCAATCTCATCCAATTTATATAGATTTGGACGTTATATATTGTTACGTACACTAATGATCAAGTTGGCAACTTGCTTTAATTTCATTGTAGTCTTTCACTAGCGTTACGAATAATACATAATGTAGATAAGGAGGAACGCTCATGTACGGTGGACTGCATCGTACGGTTGGTGTGTCCATCTGCTTTACCTTTTCTTTTCTAATTTTTAAATTTTTTTTATTAATTAATATTTAATTAATAATGATTGACATTTTAATAAATTCTAATTGAGATTGATACATCTTAATTGAAGCTTAATAAATTCTAAGTAAATACTCCCTCCGTCCCGCTATAAGTGGCCAATTGTTTTGCTTTTTATCTCACAAAAAGCAAAACAACTGACCATTTATAGCGGGACGGAGGTAGTAATAAACTCTAACTGAAATTAACTTAATATATCTTAATTGAAACTTAATAAATTTTAATTGAAGTTAACAAATAGCAATAGTGCTTAATAAACTCTAAATTATCTCATAATCTCCTCAACATTTCACCCATAATTCCTCTTAAATACCTCTAATTACGGCCAACCGCACAGTACGGTTGACCGTACACATGTGAAGGGAGGGTTTCTACCAGATCTCATCCCTATATATATAATATTCTACAGAAAACCTTTTAATTTACTTAACCGTTCATCAATCTTCAAAATACAAGATTAAAAAATAATAATAATAACTTGGAGAAGTCAAATCCTCACAGCGTAGTAGAAAGAGAGAAATCTTCTCTCTTCTTTCGTCAAATAGAAAGAGAGAAATTTTCAAAACGTGTTTTATTTCAACAATATAAAGCGCTCCCACCAATTAGCTTTTCTTGAAAACTCATATTTTTACCCTCTTCTCCATTATTTCTTTTCATTTGTATTTACACATATTTTCCTTCATTCGGAAACTGATTTATTCATACACAAATTTATTTGTTACTACGTACATTTAATATTTTTTCGAATTAATTTAGTCGATTATGTCGTCTGCGACAAGATTCATCAAGTTGATTTCAAGATTTTCTTCTCAAAATCCGGCGTCAAATTTTGTAAAACTCAGGCATCATGGCTTTACTCAGAACTCGGGATACCGATATCTTTGCAACTACACAAGAATGCAGACCTACAAAATACAAACAAGGTAATTAAGTCTTTGTATAATAAATTTCATTAATTTTATGTTCATAATATTTTTATCTCATTTTGTGTTATAATTAGGTCATACTTTCTTAATCTAAACCCTAATATTCTTCCCCAGAAATTTTTCTAACGAGGTTCAACCAAATGCTCCATTACCTCCGCAGCTTCCATCTTCTTTCTTGTAAGTATTCTTGAGAAATTATAACTCGTTTTTAATTAATCAGATAATTACATAAATATTATATATATTTGCAAATGAGTGTGTGATGGTGGAATATAATTATTTTGTAGGCGATGGATTATTGGATTAGTGGTAACAATTACTGTACCGTCTACGAGCAGCACATGGGGGCCATTACTCCAATTCAAAAGTAATTAAGTTTAATAAACTTTAAATCACCCATATCATCTTATTCATTTGTTTAGGGTTTTAATTAATTTGGAACTGATGATTCAAAGTTAATTAACTTGAAATAATTTATTGCAGAGGATGTTGATACGGCCGTGGAAACGATAGAAGAAATCGTGGACGTTGTAGAAAAGGTGGCGGAGATAGTCGACAAGGTGGCGGAGGAGATCTCCGACGACCTTATGGACGGCGGGAAAATGAAGAAAGTGGTGGAGATTGTGGAGGATGTGGCTGAAGCTACGGCTCAAGATGCTCGTACCGTTGGAGATGCCATTGACAAGGTAATTTAATTCATTCTTAATACTCATTAAAATAAGGCAAATCTAAGTTTAATTAGAAAGATTAAGATTAATTAACAGAGAATATTAGAGCTAATTAAAATTTATTTCTCTTCATTAAAATTTATTTTATTAATTATAATTGGAATTAATTAATTTTTAATTAGAATTAGTTAAAAAAAATCAATTAGAGAGCGCTCACCGCGTTGGCGGAGTCCGGCCCCTCAAAATAAATATAGTGGTTTTGCTTTGGTAGGTATATGGATAAGAAATTAATTTAATTTTACCTAACACGTGCCAGTGATTAGAAGAAATGAATAATTAATCTACAAGATTAGTCAGTCAAATCACATGCCTTGTTGGATTCAAATTAACGACTTAGTCAATTGTTCGATTTCAACCTCGATTATGTATTTATGCGTATATATGTTGTTCTTGTAGTGCAAGCTGATATAAGCCTAACGTATTATTTATCGGTTTCAAAAATTTATAGGAGTCTAATTAATTTGCTTAATTTAGTTTTTAGGCATTCCACACGGCACATTTATTAATTTATTCTACTATGCAACCTATGAGAAATGACGATTCAAGATACACAAAATGTAAAATAAATCTTCATTTTTTATATATGTCGCAGTCTCATATTTCGTTCATGGGAAAATCTTATGTGAGACGGTCTTACTGTGGGATGGGTTAAAAATTTAGGATCCAAACCCATATTAATGATATATTTGTATAATTACAAATATGACATTAGAGGAGGACTTGGATGCTAATGATTGTATATATGTGTTTAAAAATTACAGTTTCAAGAAGTGGAAGAGAAGGTCGAAGACTTGGTCGGAAGAGTAAGTATTGAGGCCATTGATTAACGTCCCAAATTAAAGAGAAATGACAAATGAAATTGCAATCTTGTTACCTCTTTTCGTTTGCTTTTTTTAGTCGTTAATATTGCACATATAAAGAATTTTATTTGTATGATAGTGTTTTATTATACAATCAACCCTATTCTTTTTAAATGTAAAAAATTCATTAAATTAATGATCTATTGAAAATATTTGCTACGAATATTGGCTAAGAAAATGTTTGTGTTAAAAGTAGGAAAAGGTGCACTGCATGCCCCCAACTATTGAAAAGATAGAAAAGTGTGGATAGAGTTTTCAAGTGTGTCGGGCCCAGCCCAGCTCATTATGGGTCGCCCCAGGCCCGACCCAATTCAAAATTGGTGCGAGCTTGGTCCGGGCTTCCATCTTAAAATGAGCTCTAATGGAGCCTATCTATACTAATACTAAATAAGAGAGTTGTAGCTTTATTAACAAGTTTACCCTTTTCCCTCCAAAACCAATTTAGTGATTAATAATGCTAACTATATATTATTTTGGGGTTAATGCATATTATATTACGGTCAATCAATTTTCTATATTTCTATCTAATATTAAAAGAGAGAGTTGTGACTATATTAACAAATTTGCTCTTTTCCCCCTCAATCTAATTTAGTGGATAATAGGTATTGACTTTAAGTAATGAATAATATATGTTGGTTAATTACTATACACCTCCTTTCTTGATTATCATTTTTTGGCTTAAAAAAATTGAATTGTTTAATAAAATTGAATGGTTATCGATTTTGCTTATTTAATTGAATTTTCTACTTTTTATATTTATTATTTATATAATAAATGTTCTAATTTAACACAACACTATTTTGACTAAGATATGTAATTTTGAAAAGAAAAAAAAAGATTAGTGCAATGAATAGTTGCCAAAATAATTTTATTATTTTCATTATTTAGATTCCTAAATATTTTTAAAATATAATAATGAAAAAAATATTTAAAAAATAGTTAAAAATATATATTTCGATATGTTTAGAAGTTATCAAAAATGAAGAATTATTAAAAATGCTAAAATTGGTTGAAATAATTATGATGATTGTTCATCTTTAATTCTAATGGCATTTTGAAATGAATTTTAATCGAAATTGTATTTTCAAATATATAAAAAAAAATAGTTGTTTAGAGATGTTTAGATCGTGGTCTCTATCAAAAGTGTGAGAAAACTAATAGTATGTTTTTTAAGTTATAATTATATATATCTATAATTATAGTGTCTTTATGTTTACTTATTAAAAGATTTGATATACTAAAATTATAATTTTTTTGTCAGACTATGGATGTCGTGTTTCTAATTTCTCGAATTACTCTCTTTTAATCCTGTAATTTGATATTATATCAATTTATAATGCTTTCCTTCCGTGCAATGCAAGGGTGTTAATGATGAGTAGTTCTCAACAGTTACTGAATATGTTGTGTACAAAGAAGTTTTTCGAAATGTTTAAAATGTAATATGTTGTAGTATTTGTTATTGTTATTACCGAAAATATCGTTATTTCTGCACTGAAAATTTAATATATAAATATTATTATTCTCCTTTGCTAAAATTTTTTTTATAATTATTATATTTTTCTCTTTATTCTTATAATTTGATAATTTATATATTACATATTTTTATAATGTATTCCACCGTGCAACGCACGGGTGCAATACTAGTTTTATTATAAAAGTACAGCCCATGTTCGGCGTGCTCCATTCGCGAGCCTGAACCTAGCTGGTCCTATTGGCTACCGGGCAGCTAGTTCAGGTCCATTTGACAAGTATATTATCAACCCCAAATTTATTTGAATACCGAAAATTAACATGCATAGTGAATTTCGATATGTACGTGGAGCTGATTTTGATGCTCATATATATTGTCTAAGTGAATTAAATATCAATGTCAAATCGAGTTCTTGGTGACGGGTTAAATTGGGAGAACAAACAAATGTTATGATCTGACAAAACAAAGGATAAGAAAAATATTGAAATCACGACCTTTTATATCGTGCCCTAGCTTTTAAAAGAAATTATATCGTGCCAACGCTAGGGACCATTTTGATAATAGTTAATTTATTAATTTATTTAAAAAAAAAAGAAAACAAAGATGGAGGAAGAAGAATTTAAAACTCACTTTCCTAACTTTCAACGTGCGTAAAAGAAAAATGGTATATTCAAAGTTAACTTTGTTATCAACAGAAAAGTATTCACTATTTGAAAAGTCTTAGTCTTCTTATAATTCAAATTCCCACAATTACAAATACCATCCTCCTATAAATCTGGTACACCAACATTATACAACATTATCACATTTTTCTTTTCAATTATACCATCAACTATCTACATCAACCAATTATATCTGCGAGAAATTATTTAAATCTATTTTCAGACACTGAAAGCCAATAAGATCGTTATGTGACGTATTAATATATGTGCAAAAATGAATTTTTTTAAATATCACAAAAGCGAGAAAAAAAACGTAATTTTGAGATTGAAAAAAATTACATCGTTTAATCTTATGTAGTATTAAAAAATTCATTTAATTTATACATGCATTTCCCAATCAAATCACGCCACATTTCCAACGATACTACTCAATTTGCAGATGCCGAAAATTTTAATCAGAAAAAAAAATTGCTTAGATTTTCGTTATTTAGATTAATATAATTGATTAAAGTCGATAATTAAGAACAAAATTAAAGTAAAATAATAATTTGGAATATATTTGAGAAATCATCCATTTGAAAAGTCTCTTTGTCCGCTTACTTTTTAAATTCCCAGAATTACAAATAGCATCCTCCTACAAATCACATGCCTCCACCACTCTCCAAAAACATTTACATATTACACACACATCCTCTTCTCTACGTATAAAAAATCTTCTTCACACTTCATAATATTCACAGCAACATCATAAACACACTTAGTTAGCAAGAGAGAGAGGGGGAGAGAGAGAGAGAGAGAGAGAGGTCTCATGATGATTAAAATCGTAGACGTATGTGATTATACTTTGATTGGCTTCAATCATGATAAAAAACTCTGTCAGAAATCCAAATTTCTCTTACATAATCCTCGTCCCAAAAACATGGTTGTCTTCAACTCCAAAGATAAACAAGGTTTCCAACCTCTAAGATTGCATAACTATGGCAACAATAAAAGGTACGTAAATTTGCGTTATAATCTGTAGAATTAAATAGATATATAGTATATTTAGTAGTAAATATATATGTTTAATTTATTGATTTTAAATATTATGGTATATATATCAAGATTTGATGTAAAATTGTTGGTTTCAGAAAAGTTATTGTGTATAGTGTGGAACCAGGAGCTTCGCCGTCCGGACCTCCAAGTCCAACAAATATTTTGTGAGTCAAATTATTTCTTTTCTTTTTTCAGGTTATTTATTTTTTTAATTTATTCGTTTTTTTTTTCCAATTTTTATTATGTGTTTTTTATTTTTATTTATTTGAATGTGGACAGAAGCTGGGTTGTGGGTGTGGCAATAGCAATAGTGATACCTTCCATCAGTTACAAATGGGGACCATTACTCAAGAGTAAGGATGCTTTGCATATTCTTCACTAGGGGTGTATACGAGCCGAGCCGAGCCAAACACTAGCAGGCTCGAGCTCGGCTCGTTAAAAAAATTAAAGGCTCGAGCTCGGCTCGAGCTTTGTATTTCGAGCTCGAGCTCGGCTCGACGGGTAATAACCAAGCTCGAGCTCGGTTCGAGTTCGGCTCGCTAAATATTCGTTTAGATCGAGCTCGAGCTCGACTCGAAAAAAAATTATAATTAAAAAATATCAATTATAATTAAAAAGTATATATATTAAAGTATTAAAAAATTCGCGAACATGTTCGCGAACGTGTTCGTTTAAAAGATTCGCAAACATGTTCGCGAGCTAGCTCGTTTAGTATCGAACTCGAACGTGTTCTCGAGCCTCTCGAGCCGAATATAGATAAGCTCGAGCTCGGTTCGAGGCTCGAGCTCGGCTCGTTTAAGAAACGAACAAATTTCGAACGAGCTTTTTCGAGTCTAACTTCGAATAGCTCGCGAGCCGTTTGACTCGTGTACAACCCTATTCTTCACTATATATCATGAAACTATGTGTTTCGTTTGTTTGGCGATATAGGATAATTAGACCTGATATTTTTTTATTGTGATATCGTTTGCGTATAAGATATCATCAATATGATATTTGATTAGAAATATTAAATTATCTGCAATGTGTATTATTTATGGTAGGATGGTGAATTTATAATAGTTTAGTCTAATAATAAAATAATATATGGTATAAGTAGTTGAGTCATAGACTCATATGTATCCCACCTCCCTCGTTGTATATAGAATAATAAAAATTAATATAACACATACGATTCTGTACTTATAAAAGACTGCATATTTTGTACCAAACAAGATATTAGGTATCATACGACATATTACAGATAATTTATACATATATATGTTTATAAAATTAAAAGTGGCTACGTAGGATCAAACTTTTCTCTTTTTTAATTTTTAACATATATATATATACGTATAGGCAAGGTTGAAGCCGCTTTGCAGACGGCGGAAGACGTGGCGGAGGCGGTGGAGAAGGTGGCGGAGAAGGTGGAGAAGGTTGCGGAGGATATCGCCGACGATCTTCCAAAGGATGGAAAATTGAGGGAGGCTATAGATTTTGTTGAAAAAATTGCTGAAAGAACAGCAGATGATGCTGGAGCCATTGATGACTTTATTGATAAGGTCCTATTTTTATTTTTGTTTTAATTTTAATTTTAATTTTATCTTTTACTTTTATTTGGCCTATATTAAATTTCATGTTTCGTGCTATTTCTGCACTCGATTTATAGTCAATGCTTAGATAGTCATTAGCTCAATTAATTTAATAAAAAGTCACATGATTATGATATTACACCTAGTCCTATTGGTCGGTTAATTGTGCTTTTTCAAGGAACTGAAAGCGACAGAATTTATTAGATTAAGTTAATTAACTATCAAAATTAACACTTGTAACTTTCTCATGTTACACATGCGTACTACTATCATTTTTAATACTTTTTTTTTCATTTTTTCTTCGGTTAGTATTTTAGTTTAATTTTATAATTATTAACTAGAATTTATTATACTCAATTAAAATATATATTCGCATTTAATCAATTAATAATTGATTATTAGGATGGAATAATATTCTATAATTAAGGTATATAATTTTTTTAAATTGTATAAATCAGAGTTGGAGATATATATTTTAATAACTTATGTTTTAATGATAAATATTATTAAAATAATAAATTTAATAATCGGTCGTGGTTGGACACAAAAAATATTGGGACAGAACTGCTCAATCCAATATTGGTGGAATTCAAACTCATTACATTTAAATTTCAAGTTTTACTTAATAATAAAATATATGAATTTTATGCTGACCATGGCTGCGAAAAGGTGGGATTTTGGTGGAAGTATAGTAGGCTTAGTATTGGATTTGGATGACTATCACACTGCGATAATGGTTAATTAGATTTTTTTTAATTGTTGGCGTAATTATGACCGCTTCATCAATTTTAATTAAAAAAATTCGACTCATATTTTCATAAATATGATCTTTTTTTTTATGTGGATGAGTATTGGTGCTTGTATTTTACATTTCATTCATTTAATTATTTTATTTAGAATAATTGGGTGATAAATGCAGGTTCAAGAACAAGAGGAGAAGGCAGAGTCCTTAGCTAAATCTGTAAAGGATGAATTCAAGAAGCCTCCAGAAGATCCAAAAGAGGATGAAAAATCAAATGTTGGAAATTAAATTAGACTAATTAAACAATAATTTCTGCGTACAGCTTGTCACGTTAATTTCTGTTTCCAGAGCATTCAAATTAAGATGGTACAATTGCTAGGTATTCTCGTGTAATTATATGTTTGTACAGTTTTTCATTAATATTGTAAGAATATACTTCTATATTATGTTGTATTTTTATATCAAAATAAAATAATCTCAATCTTAGTGTTTCTTGCTTTAGCTTGGGAGATTGAATTTACAATATATTCATCTCATTGTCTTGATTTATAGGAGTATTGTTTCTTGTTTTGTTTTTCTTGTACTCTATTTTCACTCTTTGGATTGCACTTCTCCTCGTACGCATTTAAATAAATTTTACTTAAAAAAAAAAACAAAAGAGAAGAGAGCTGAGAACTTACTTCGATGTTTATGGATTGTCTCAAGAAAAACAAAAGAATTTAAGTAAAATATAGTACAATAAGGTTTTAAAGAAATCAAATATTTGAAAATATTTCCTTTCCACTGTCGGGCTATATCTGATCCAATTAATAGGATTTTCATAAAAATATATGTAACGAGTAGAAATTTTTCCTTCAGTAGAAATTAAAAATTAATTTTGGACCATTGATCTTCGTATGAACTATAGTATTTTTTTTCTTTTTCTTTTTCTTTTTTGGAGCATATTGTATGATCTATATTCTATATATAGTTGCCATCAAAATATTATGCATTATTAATTATAATATATATAAAATGCACTATCATAAATATAGTATTATTTTAATATGTAAAATGCATTATCATAAAATTTATATGTGAAAGATGCATGATTTTCATGGACCGACCATCTATACATCGATAAACTTTTCATTATATCTCCAAATTAATTACCCATAGATAATTATTGGCAAAACCTAATAACCTCTCCCCTTAAAGGTGCCAAAGTCAAGGAAGGCACAATCATTATAATTACTTTCCTAATAAGCTATAACAATCTTAAATTCTTAATTACAACTATAGAATTAATTTTAATTCACCAACTTTGATACAAAGAGAAACACTAATTCACGGTACGTGTACGCCTAGCAGTAGACTAGTTCAAACATCCTCATAAAATAATTAGAAATCCTTTAGAAGTCTACTATTTGGTTAGGTCATTAATATATAGCAATATTAGGATATTTAAGGAATTATAAAAAAAATTAATTACACTCTCAAATATCACTATAATTCTGTGACATGCTTTTTTTTTTGTTAGACATATAATAGCTATTCATCACAAAATATCACAATTTTTATTTTAGTAACATGAAGAACTGTCAAACTTACAAATATAAATACTAGAATAATATAATATTTTGTTGCAGTGTACCTTAGAAATTTATATACAAAACTTGTTGCTAGTCATGTGAAATCAATTTTTCTGGTTATACAATTAAAGTAAACTATGTTCAGAATTTGCTAACTAATTACATAATAAATTGCAATTACGCCAAGTCATTAAATTAAAGAGTGGATTCGCTAGGATTGGAAAAAAGAAATTAAGACGAAACACCAAAACATGAGTTCACAATTCAAACTGTCTTTTTCCTTCCCCCAGATATTACCTCAAAAATCAGAAAATTCCATAAATACTTTTTGCAGTAAATGTCGGTTCCAAAAAGGAGAGATGATGAGAACGAGAGTGAGGAGTAGAAAGAGAATGAATTTTGTGTGAAACAGTCTTACGTGATAAATTCGTACAAGTATTTAAATTTGAGTTTAAAATCGTATTCGGTGATATATTTGAAATTCTGCTAGTGTTTGGACTAATTATAAATGCAATCTCACATATTTTGATCCACGAGACAATCTCACACAAGTGTTTATGCCGTCCATCATCGTCTCATTCCTTTTCTTTTAATTTCTTTTTTTACAAAATCGATCTGTTATAAAGAAATAAAATAAATTTAACTTTTTTCTTACATTAAATTTAACTATTCTCTAAAGAAAGTTGAGTTTAGAATTAATAATATACGTAATCTAGCTAGCTTATAATCTACAACCCATTAATTAAAATCCGCCCAAATTACTCACCCTCGTAAAAACCCTCAAACACAAAAGTTCCAAAAACCCAAATCACAGCACCCCTAATTAAAATCAATTTTTGTTTGTATATATTAAAATCCTTCTGGTAAAATCCCCTTAATTCATTTTTTATTATTTGAGTATTTACTTAATTTCTTTAATTTCCTATACTTCAGAAATTAAACAAGGTAAGATATTTTTTTTCCTAGCTTTGAGTTAATTATATAGGAATCAATCTCAACCACTATTTTATGATCTACGATTGTCATGCAAAAAGAATTATTATTGTATATATAAATAAACAGTATGATAAAATAAATATTATGTATGTTCGAGAAACAATTAATATAAAAAAAACAAACATTATTATAATGAAAAAATTGTTGACATGTACAGTAATGATATGCTGAGAAGTGAAGGAAATGAGAGAGCAAATAATAATGAAAAAGAAAACGGGGATAGAAAAAATTATAATTATCAGATTGAGAAGAAAAGCCACGTAATCAATAACTCTGATGTGTGCACAGTTGCTCAGGAAAGGCGCTAATATTTATCGCCGGGGATAACAAAACGGTATATATATATATACTAGTGTGTATTCCGTCAAAAATCGACGGCAAACTATATTATGCTGTAATTTATTAGTATGTAACCGTAAAACTAATAAAATATTATGCATAAGAGAGTAATATTATTTCAACAATTCACTATAAGAAATCTTACAAAAGTGATGAAATAATAATAAAATACATCAATAAGGTTGTTTCTTCGATTTTATTTCACTTTCTTTAGTTGCAAGAAATTAATAGAAATTAAACTATTTTTTACCTCACAATCTGTTAAAGATTTCATTATATATGATGTTAATTGTTGTGTACGTTTTATCATCTCATCACAAAGTCAAATTTCGAGAATTATCTCAACCTGTATATATATACAAATCCAAGAATTATAATCGAGAATACATATTTTTGAGAATTTTCGTTTATTTACGTCAATTTAAAAATTTGTTAAATTAAACAAATTAATATTGACAACTTAATAATTGATTAAATTAAAATTGTCAATAAAAATAAAACTATTTATTTGGCCAACAAATTAATTTGTCAAATTATATTGGTTGTGCAAAATAATTGTGAAATGAGAAAATACACATGGATTGTGAGTATTTGTATACATTCTCTAAGAGTGAAGTTTTTATAAGAATCAATGTGGGATGAGAAAATTTATATTAAATATACATAGAATAAATAAATGAATAATAGTAAATCATATTATATTATTTATTTTCTTTCATTTATGCATACGACACACACATACACACACACACACACATATATATATATATATATATATATAATAGAGGTCCAAATAATTTGGTACCAAAATTTAAAGAGGATAAGTTTTTTAACCCTAAACTTAAAACTACAAGTTTTCTATACCAAAATTGATTAAAAGACTAAAATACCCTTTACTATTTTAAATTTTGTCTCTCTCTCCATCTATCGGTCCCCCACCACAAACCCACATTCTCTCTCTTATCTCTCTCGACCGAAACCACGAAGAAGAAGAAGAAGCACGGAGAAGAAGCACGCTCTCGACGGAAGACTTGCGGGCACGATGAGTTCGTCCGAGACACAATCTGACCACGATGGAGAGGCGTCGTCGTCGCCGGCGCATCACGAAGAGGAAGAGTTCCTAAACGAGCCGCCGGTTAGTGCGCCCTAATTTTTGAAATAAATTGAAATTTTTTGGCAAATTTCGATATTTAATTCATGGGTATTCATGCTAAAGTTAAGTTGCGAAGAAATGTACATGTTCTATGCGTTTAAATGTTGATTTTTGGTGTGAATTTGGGCTGAATTTATATGGGCAAGATGGGGGCACGATGGGATTGGAGGCATTGGTGTTGGGGTCGATGGGGTGGGCACGACGGGGGCACGATGGGGTTGGGGACGATGGGGTTGGGGTCGATGGCTGGGGGCGATGGGTGGCACGAAGGGGGTTTGGGGGCGATGTGGGTTGGGGTCGATAGCTGGGCTGGACACGATGGCTGGGGGCGATGGCAGTCCATCGTGACTTTGTCATCGTGCCCAGACAGGCCGGTTTTTTTTTGTGTTTTGTCTTGTTTTTTTAAATTTGCTCGTGATTTTATTGCTTATGGTTGCCCGTTTTGTTATTGTAGGATGGTTGTGTATGGAAAAGGCCCACGTTACGGGCTGTGACACGTGGAATCAATTTGTATATGCGTTGTGATGTGTTTAAAGAGATACTTTCCACGCTGCGTCGCATTGGCGGGCCTAGACACGGAGAGCGTGCGATAGAGCACTTTACCTCCGGGGTCGTGGGCAGACTGATTAGAGTTAGGCGGACGGGCAGTGCTACTGGTGCCCTTCACCACCTTATAGCCCGACAACTGCAGGGCGATCACATACCCCCGCATGAGTCGTGGTTTCAGCTCGGGGGTCGGACCGTCCGTTTTACACCCCGTGATTATGCCCTAATCACGGGACTTCACTTTGGAAACACGGAGTTCGACACTACTGAGACTCACCTGATCCGTGCTGACAGTTTATTTCACCGGCATTTTCATGCCAAAGAAACAAAGGTGAGCGAGCTGCGCAACAAGTTCAAGGAACGCAAGTTAGGAGATGAAATGGAAGATTATTTGAAGGCGGCGAACTTGTTGGTTTACTACTACTTTCTCTTGTGCCGGGACAAGATGTCGGTCGAGAACTGGGCATGGGCACTGGTAGAGGACTTTGAGCAGTGGGACAGGTTTCCCTGGGGTGCTTACACGTACCAGGTGTTGACTCACTACATCGACACCGTGGCTCTTACTCCCAGACAGGAAGAGATAGACTACCACTTCTACGGTCCAGTCTGGGTCCTGCAGCTTTGGATGTACGAGGCATTTCCTCGTTTGGGACGCTACTGCGGAACGAGAGATGAAGTGATCAGGCTGTCCCGATGCTTGATGTGGGAGACGGGCACTGTGAAGGCGGACTTCAGTACCTTTTTTGACCAACCGGTACGTAAATCACTTTATTTTTTATGAATTTTTTAAAATTTCAAAATTTTATCGATATATAATTGTTATTTTATACGTATTTCATTACAACTCGAAATGAATGATGTCCCGTTGGTCCCGATGGAGGAAGAGGAAGCCGAGTACTACTTCCTTAGCTTTGAGAACGGGGATCCGTTTGATGTGGTGTACCCGAAGCCGGTCCGAATTGCTGGTCGGGGTAGGGCAGAGGTTGTGTTTGCGGGGCCCATCAAGAACAGGGGAAAGATCAAAGTTACGACAATGGAGAAGATGAAGGCGACCTTTGGAAAGGTGTCGAAGCGTCGCCGAGAGAGTAGTCCTCTCACCCGTCCTCAGACAGCAGAGCGAGTGTACCAGGAGAGGCCGGAGGACAGGGTGTGTTGTTTGCACGGACAGCCTTGTCCGGACCACAGAGTCAGCACTGACGACGTCGTCGATCGCCGGTTGAAGGCGATCTTGCACGACGACTCAAGCACAGGTTTCCTTGCTCGAGTAGCTGATAGGGTCTTCACTAAGATCGTGGACTACTTCGGTCCTAGACGGAGCAGGAGTTATCAGCAAAGACTCTGCGACTAGCCACGGTCGCGCAGCGTGACCAGCCCCGCCACTCCGCTGCTGCAGGCCCTAGTCACCACTCTGCGGCTAGCCACGGGTCTCAGCGTGACCAGCCCCGCCACTCCGCTGCCGCAGCCCCTAGTCACCACTCTGCGGCTAGCCACAGGTCTCAGCGTGACCAGCCCCGCCACTCCGCTGCTGCAGGCCCTAGTCACCACTCTGTGGGTAGTCACAGGTCTCAGCGTGACCAGCCACGCCACTCCGCTGCTGCTACTACTAGCTACCACGACTTCGAGGTGGATCGTGATCGAGCAGGAGATCTGCTACACCACCAGCCCTTCCAGCAGCCTCTGCTTCCCACAGACCTCACCCAGCAGTTTGCAGCAGCGCTTTCAGAGTTGGCCAGCTTCGAGAGAGAAGAGGAGGAGCAGGGTGAGTTTGGTGAGAGTAGTCCTCCTCCGAGACACCCTAGGCCGTCTGCTGCACTACGTACGCCATATGTTGGTGAGACGCCCAGCTCTCGTGCACAGATCAGTCAGCAGTACGCTGCCTTCAGACATATGGGCGACAACACTGTCTGCGTGATAAAAGAGATTGACCACACGGTGACGCAGGCATTTTTCGACCTTGTGGAGAATGTGGACGAGTGCTTCACTGCAGAGGTAACATTTCTTGCAATTTAACGTCTTCACATATTTAAATTATTTACATTGATTTATATATCGTCATGTAATGTAAATTTTTTGAATACAGGTCATGGACTTGTACGTGCTCTTCACTAGGTGAAAGCAGCGAAGGGGGGTTGCAGGAGTTGGTGCAGTGACCACTATTGTTCAAGGGTCTACGTTTTTTGTAAGTTTTTGTTTGACTTTTATTTGTTGTATTAGTTGGTTTACAAAAAAATATTTTTAACTTGTTTTATTTTTTTTAGCACTGATGCTTAAAGAGTTCCACGAGCTAAGTCCAAAGGGTAACCAAGTGAAGGGAAACAAATGGATATTGCCACAACCTATACTGGATCTCTTTCATGGCATGGACACACCGAACGGGATCCCGTGGTTAAACTGCAACACAGTAAGTGATGTTAAATTGATTATAAGTTGCTTTTTCTTTCAAATTGTCAGTATTCTTGATTTGCAGTTGTACTAATATTTGTTATTTGAATAGATTATTACCTTTTGTTGTCTTGATGAGCATTGGGTCACTGCGAAGATCAAAATAGATGATTGGTGCATCGAATTGTATGACTCATTGTCACACCAACATGACGCCAATAAATCTCCTCGGATAAAGCAGATGAGGCCCCTCACTTGTCTCGTTCCTAGGCTACTAGCTCTGGGGAATTACTGGATGAATAACCCCCGCAAGACAAGAAGAGAAGACTTCATGCCATTGATCATAATGCCACCTAGTGAGCAGTTCGCTCAGACCGATGGGGTCAGTTGCGGTCCATTTTGTTGCATGTATCTAGATCGTATGGTGTCCAAACATCCAACAAAAAGGCATACAAGGAATATTGATGTGAGATACATTAGGAGCTATCGTAAAGAGATAGGTGCTAGGATATTTAGCTTGTCTTTTGATTTGTGATTTTTTGTACGATTGACAATGCCACTCTTATTTATAATATGTGGTTCATTTGTCCTAATTTTATTTATTTGTTGAGCTTCTGTTGTGTTTAGAAATTGGAAAATGTAAAAAACAGGGCTGAAGCGGGTTTCCTTTGTAAAGCGGGTTGCACCCGCTTCGGCGGCTCACCTGCCTCGGCGGGGTACATGAGCCTGCCCATCGTGCCCATCGCCCCCATCGCGCCCATCGCCCCTATCGTGCCCATCGTGCCCATCGCCCCCATCGTGCCCATCGCCCCTATCGCGCCCATCGCCCCCATCGTGCCCATCGCCCCCATCGTGCTCACGATGAAGTCCCCATCGTCCCCAGAAGAACAGGCATCGATAAGTATTTTTAATACCTTAATGTTATTCCATAGTATTTTTTATATCATATAAATACTTTTTTATACCTTACATACATACTAATGATCAATCAGAATGTTTTTTGCAACATCGATGATATACAGCATATAATTTGAGAATTTGAAGTAAATATTCATTGAGATCCTTTTCATTCTTAAGATATGATATGATTCATAATCATATTAAAGACTACATTTAAATTATTTCAAATGTTCGTTTTTACTTATGAAATTCTTAAATAAGCAATTACAAATCAATATATCAGCACCACATCAACACAAAGTCCAAAAAGGTCTATAAAATCAAAATTTCTTGAGGGGGCGATGGGACATGCATCGTAAGGGCGATGGCCACGATGGGAACGATGGGGCGATGGGGTGAGGGGGCGATGTGCACGATGGGGGCGATGGGCACGATGGGGGCGATGGGGGCGATGGGCACGATGGGGGCGATGGGTTCTCCCAATCGTGGGCGATGGGCGCGATGGGCAGGCTCGTGTACCCCGCCGAGGCGGGTGCACCCGCTTTACAAAGGAAACCCGCTTCGGCCCTGTTTTTTACATTTTCCAATTTCTAAACACAACAGAAGCTCAACAAATAAATAAAATTAGGACAAATGAACCACATATTATAAATAAGAGTGGCATTGTCAATCGTGCAAAAAATCATAAATCACAAGTGCATCGGACATTTTCTGATTGTGTGTTCTTCACTACCACAATTGCTGCATTTTTTCTTTCGTCGCCGTCTCTGACTCGATGGTTCTCCCTCCGGGGGAATATTTAGATCGACATCTAAAGCGAGTGGTTCGGTGCAATTCTTTCTATTGTGGCCGGTCCCCTTACACTTAGAGCATTTTTGGCTACGGCGTGTTGTGGGCGCACCTTCAACTGCTGAACGAACACGCTGTGTCCTCGGACGGCCGGCTTGACGAACTCCCACCGGTGGCAAGCAAACGATTCTTGCAATATCAGGCGGGACATTCCACTCCTCGGGATGTGGTACCGGCCTAATGGATTCTCTGTAAGTCTCGCGCAAGTCGTGTTGCTTGTAATACCGACTTACGAAATCAAACAAATTGACAGTGTTTCCTTGGGTCCTGTAACGAACAAAAGTTAGAAATATTGAGCCATGAAAATACAATTTAAGTAAAAAAAAAAGCTATACATACCTGAGGGCGGCAGCTGCATGACGACATGGCATCTTATCCTGATCGAACTCACGACACTCACATGTCCAATTCCCAAGGTCCACCTCGAAGACCATCTTCTTGTCTTTCACTTTATAAACATTGTCAGTGGTAGGTTGAGCAACGAGCTGATGACTTGCTTCCACTGTCACAGCAAGCTTGTTGAAGGCCTCGAGTGTAATCTCATGCTCTCTCTCCCTAGCTAATGCCCTCTTCTCGTCGAACCATTTCTCGACAATGCAACGATACACCTCAAGTAACAAGCAAATAGGTAAACGTCTAGCCCACAGTAGCCTAGAGTTCAAGCTTTCGGCGGCATTAGAGGTCATGAAACTGTACCGTCGAACTGGGCAATGCGACCTAGACCACCTATGAACACCAATTTCGGAAAGTCGTGTGTGAGCACCCTCACATGAAGCTTTCAATGTAGAAAAATTCTTCTCGAACTCTTCAACACGATAAGCATACGCTGCATTTTGGAAGATGGCAAGAGCTCGACGGCCGTATCGCGTCAGATTCTTCTGCATGTGGTGAAAGCACAATCCGTGCGCTGCAGTCGGATAGATGGCTTTCACGGCATTTGCAATCCTCTTATGTTGGTCAGAGACGATCAACAACTCATCCGGAGGGTCGAAACACCTGCGCAGATTTGAAAGAAACCAAGTCCACGACTCATCGTTCTCTATCGGACCAATTCCAATAGCTATAGGAAAGAGCTGATCATTCCCATCTTTGCTAACAGCGACAAAAAGAACTCCCTTGTTCCTTCCCTTAAGGTGGGTCCCGTCCAACACAATCACTGGCCTGAGATAGCGCTCGAAGGCACGAATACACTGTCCTGAGGCGAGAAACATGTGACAAAATACTCCCTCACTACTGATCTGCATGTTGTACTCAGTACCGGGATTACGCTGCCTCAAAAATGTAGATACGACGGGACCATCTGATACGACTTGTCAAAGTCACCGTATGTCTTCTCTATCGCTATATTCCTCGTTTCTAGAGCGAGGCTGTACAACATGTGAACACCAAACTCTCTGCGCATCTCTTCCATCATCTCTCTCGGCTTCAAATACACACCCTCGCAAACCAACCTACGAGCAAAGTACACGGCTGCAACTTTAGCAGTCACCGTCCGCTCAGCAGTACGGATCACGTTCAAGTGGCAGCTGTGATCCAAAGTCAACTTCGTAATGTACCAAATCGAGTCGCCCTCATCTTTTGGCCCCTGAGCACACAACCTAAACGTGCAATTATTCATACCGTGCTTGCAGAGAAAGACTATACGATTTCTGGCGGAACGATCAATGACATACTCTAGCATGTGCTCCAGGTGATACATTCCCACAGCCATCTTCAATTCATACTTGGACTGAAACGTAGCCCCCACTACAAGTTGACTAGTGAATGGTCCGGGCTGCTCAATCCACCCAAGTGGCAGCGCGCTGTCACACTCGACCAGTGGAATGCTCCAATTGCCTAGGCTGCTGCGTAGTTCATCATCATCACGACCAATCTGATGCTCAGATGTGAAATTCTGGTGCCCGAAGATCCTGTTTACTTGTTCTGGCTGTCTAATCCAAGCAAGAAACTCAGTAGTCACATATTCAATTATATTCTTACGGCGTTCATCTTCTTCGTCGTCGGAGATGTGAGCACCCTCTGCTTCTGGTGGCATTCTATCATCAACATCCTTAAATAGATCCCGTCGTCCACTGCCTTCCACGTACACCTCAGGGGCAAAAATACTGTCTCTTTCAAAGACATAAACCATCGGATCCGACCTTTTCTCTTGCACTAGCAATCGAAGTAAATCTGTATCACTATTTAATAAAACTCTACATCTGCTCCCATCCCTCAAAACAGTTAAATAGGATAGCACATACTCGGAATCTCTTCGACCACACAAAGCATCTTTAATCAGATTCATGAGATGATCTCGATCATCATTCGTATCGTCCATGTGCACAACAACAGTACTCCCGCCTAAGTAAGCCAATCCCTCCCACTGACCTCCAAAACGTACAATAACACGCCGCCGCCCCATCTAAAAATTAAAGAAAGAAGAGAGATTAGGGTTACAATACGAAAAACAGAAATTTACATCACAAACTGCCAGGGCACGATGGTCATCGAGTTGGCCATCGTGCCCATCGTACCCATCGTGTCCATCGTGGGCACGATCGTGCCTTCTACATCGTGCCATCGTGGAGAGAAACCCTTCGCCCCCGACAGAAAAAAAATTCATAGTTTCCAACCCCTTACAAATCACACAAGGCGAGTTATTTCAACTATTTTTTCTCCTAAACATATTACTAAACTTCAAGTTATATTCGAATTTAAACAAATATCACTTAACATCTACATATTCCATGCAAATCGAAGACAATTTTGGGACACGATGGTCAAGGCACGATCGTGTTTACTTGGTCACGATCGTGCCTTGCCATTGTGAGTTAAATAACACGCACTAGTATATGCTTTTCGGACGGAGATTTCGGGTGTATACCTTCTTTATGAAGCCAGAAACGCGATGCCGGCCTTTCTTGATATCTTTTTCTTCTTTGAATTCACGTTTCGATAGATTGGAGTACCTTTTTTCTCTTCTTTTTCTTCTTCTTTCTTTTTAGGGTTTTGTGGTTTTTGGTGTTTTCAATTGTAGTGTTGTGATTAATTCGAACCTAACTAGGAGTTCTAAACCTTGTCAACAACCTCTCTTACGCAAACTTTAATGAACTACCTTCATTAAATCCCTAGTTTCATCCGAAAATCTTCAGAGAATCGGATGTGGTAGGGTTCAATAAATGAAACCCTAGCTTCATCCGAAAATCTTCAGAGAATCGGATTTGGTAGGGTTCAATAAATGAAACGCGACAGAATCTGCATTAAATATTACTTTCCATCGTGTCCAATAGCACCATCGTGTCCATCCATCGTGTCCACCCATCGTGCCCAGCCATCGTGTCCAGTGGCCCCATCGTGTCCTCCCATCGTGTCCAGAAGAAATCTGGCCGATGACGGGAGAGAATTGAGAGAGATTGAGGTTGTTTTTTCAGATTTTTTTTTTTAATTCATAGGTGTATTATTTATTTATTAGTTTTTGTAAAAGGGAGGGCACTTTAGTCTTTTAAATGATTTTGGTATAGAAAACTTATAGTTTTATGAATGGGGTTAAAAAACTTATGCTTATTAAGTTTTGGTATTTTTTCGTCCAATTTCTCTATAAGTGAACATAACATACATACCTACATATATATATTTATTTTTTTATTTTTTTTGAAAGAAATATAAATACCTATTCATACCTTGCGTAAATTTTTTTATAAATTTATTTACTTTTTTAAAAAGATTTTCATGCTATATTTATTACCATAACTGCATCTAATACATATTGTGCCAAAGATATATATATTTTCTATTGAGAATCCATATAAATAAATTTTCCATCTATTAAATGTTAAATATAATAATAAAATGAATAAAAAAAAAGCTTAAATTGAGGATTTAAGATAAATAAGAATACTAAATGGAGAGAGCGCCACGTAGGACCCCGAATCAAGGGGAGGCCTCGAATCCGTAATCGTTTTAATAATATATGGATGAACTCATCTTTATATGAGAAATAGCAACAATTCAAGTCATTTATCCTACAAGATTTATGGATATGATTTAATCTCATACTCAAAAGGCCAAACCCGCTTTTTTTGGTCAATCCTGCATTTTTTTACTTAAGTAAGGTTAGTATGGCAATTTTCGCTATTTCATCCAGTGCAAAAACGAGATGCATTAATTAGTGTAAACTGTTGCATTAATTAGTGTAAAGTGATGCATCAATTATTTTTTATTAATATGGAACAAAATAATAACCTATACACCCCATTTATGGTTTATAAAAACAAACAAGATTTATAAAGTGTGTACTTATACAATTAAAGCATTACGTATAGCTTATTCGTATTTGTTACTTGATGTTCTGGGCAAAATATTATGATGCATTAACACGATTTATATGATGCATTAATATGAAACTGTAAATGCACATAATAGTGAAAGACCCAGTACCATAATTAATGCATTTGAATGCACAATTGCAATTTATAAAATGCACAAACTATCACACGGTAATGCATTAATAGTCTGAAGAAAACATCTCATCCCCAATAATGCATCAATACTCAGATACACATTCAAAAAATTTCAATCTCATTATAAAATATTTCCACAATATTCTTTTAATAATCTTCTACAAGTTGTACACAAAAGCATAAAAAAGACACTTCACGCCCGTGTTGTCTATAAAAAATATAAAGTTGAAATAATGCACAAAATACACACCATTTAAACTGGAGTCTTCTTCTTCCTAGACATTATCATCAGTTTGCTTTCGTAGAAAATCAAACAAAATAAAAAACCAAATCGACCGTGGTGAACGAGAGGGTTAAAATTTTGTGAAAATCAATTAAGCATAAAAAACTCATGAAGAAAGGAAATTGGCCGCTGTGAACGAGATGGTAAAGATTTTGTGAAATTAATCAATCAAAACTCACGAAGAAAGAAAATCAACCTCCGTGAATGAGAGGATCAAGATTTTGTGAAATTAATCAATAAACCCACTAAAAAAACACTTGAATTACATAGTAAAATTTTCCAATTTTCCAAAATTTTTCGTCAATTGATCTGCAATGACTTGGTCAATTCTATTACGATATATCGGATTTAACCAGATACTGAAGCACCCTGTAATACACACTTGAATCGTCTGGCGGTGGTGCGGTGCTGTATGACGCTGTCGCGACGACGATGATGATTTGTGACGGTGCTAGTGAAGAGAAAAATAGAAGGGGAGAGAGAGAGAGAGGAGAGAGAGAGAGAGAGAGCTATGATCGAACGAGAGGGAGCAGGAGAGAGTATGTTGCTGATAATTAATTTCCTAAAATAACCTTCATCCCTTTTTTTTTTTTGGAATTCATGTCAAAATTTTAGACTTAATCATAGCCGCACACATTCTTTTGTAATGAGTGGTTAGGATTGATTCCTATTTCTCAGATAAGGGATGGTTCTCACCAAATCCATACCTTATATATATTTATATATATATATATATTAGCGGTATTGTAGGATACTAAGCTAGGTCAGTATTGTTATATGAAATGATATATTTGTTGCACAGGAATTATTTAAAAGAGTTGTAGTTGAAAATTATTGGATTACAGAAATGACTGCATGCTCAACAAACTCTTAATTCCTCCCTTACCAAAATACTCTAATTTCTATTTTGCAACATAAAATAAAATACAAGCATTAATATTTTCTTTGGGACAAAATAGCATTAATATCCTGCGAAATGGCCTTAGCATCCTGCGAAATTCCGGAGAGGCCAGACCTCGCAAATCCAGCACAGTAAATCCCCTTCTTCTCTCCCTTCCAGTGAAACGGCGCTTTCATCTTCGGCATTCCATCCTCACCAAACAGCCCTCCATCATCCTACACGTACAAATACGCACATAATAATATCATCAACCGAGAGAGAGATAGAGAGTAAGCCTAGCATGATTTTAAAGAGGGAGTATCGTCACCAATTTGGATCCTTTGTCCCAATATTTTCCGTAGCTCATTTGCGCGGCACTACTAAATTCATTGTTTAAAATAATATTTATTATAAAAATAAAGTTATTATAATATAATAAGGTGTGATTAATATATGTTTTTAAAATTTGAACCTTAAGAAATTATATATACTCCAATTATGGACTATTAATTAATTACTATTATTAAAAACATTAAAGTTAAATTTTAAAAAGTAATTATATACCCTAGATGGCTAGACATAATCAATCATAATTAAGAAATACAAAATTAAATTAAAACTCAAGAAATGAAGTAAAATAAAATAAAAGTAAGATAGATTATCTCAAGTGGTCTAAAAATTCATCACATAGTACCAATACCTTCATCCAACATGCATTAAAATTACAAATCCACCACCAAATATGATTATTGTCCGATAAATGTGACACGGGATTTTGGATTTTTATTATTTATACCTTAAGCCATGTCATGACGGTGCTCTTGTAACCGGTGGCGAAGACGATGGCGTCGAAGCTTTCACTGCGGCCGTTGCTGAAGTTAACTTGGTTTCCATTCACCATGTTAATGGATGGGAAGACCTGCAAATTTTCTAAGCGTGAAATTTTGTTTTTATTTTCCTCACTAGTTGCTAAAAATTAAAGTAATACTATTAATTAAGATTTAAATGTGCAGCATTATATATATACTTCTACTTATGTTTATGAAGTATCTGAATGGACTAGAAATGATTTTGTAATAATGAAATAATTTATAATAAATATCGCTTCAAAACCTTTGAATGGGGAGATTTTGTAATAATTAATTTTAAATTTATCATAATTTTTATTTTGGTTTTTAGGAAAGAGGAACATAACTATATGGTTACAAAAACATAATTAAATAGAACAATTTAATTTGTGTTTTTGTAAAAGGGGTAAAAATAAGATGATAGATCTCAACAATATTTTTTTAAATTTATAGAAATAAATCTTGAGATAAATTGTGTGGATTCATTAATAATTGCATGTAACCTTCATTCTCTAAAGGGGATAGCTTTTTCATATATTTTGCTAAGCTTTAGAAAAAGATGAGGAGATTAACTGCATGCACATACTGCTGCCCTGGTTTTTGTACTTTTCCCATTAATTAACCTCCTAAATAAGATAAAACCCTATTATCAGGAGAGAGAGAGAGAGAGAGAGAGAGAGAGAATCATTTTGTTTGTGGATGACTTCTGCATGCAACACATATTGTGTGTGTGAAAATGAGTGAAAATTATGTGTGTACATATATAAATATATATACTTGGATTTCTCCTGCTCTTATTTTTGCTAGGGTTCCGACATCGATGACTGCAGATCTCCCAGTTTCCTTCTTGATTAAAAATGGCCCCTCTTTCGGCCTCTGAATTCCATAATTAGAAAGTTTCCCATGTTTCATTTCTGCTAGAAACATTACCAAATTATCCACCAAATTTAGCGGCAGATACGACAGTAATGTCATCCCCAATCTCACCATATTCTCACTCAGTACATGTACCTGCAAATTGCAATATTAATTAATACTTAGAACATTAATCTCCTCCAAATCCAAATCCAAATCACATATATGAAGAAAATGAAATTTATGACGTCATTAATTTACCGGACTGCGAATGACTATGGACGTCCGGGCGCCCCAATTGGCCAAATCCAACGCGATCTCCATGCCGGAATTCCCACTTCCGACGACGAGCACTTCTCTCTCCTCGAATCTCTCTCCATTCTCGTACCGGCTGGAATGCAGCACCTCCCCCTCGAACGACTCCAGCCCTCGAACCGGAGGGATGTAGCCCTCGCTGTTCTCCCCCGTCGCCACCACCAGGAACTCCGCCACGTACCTCTCCGTCGCCCCGGAGCGGCTGTTCAGGGCCACGACGACCCAGTTTCCGGTGTCCTCGTGGAACGAGGCGGAGACGGCGCCGCGGTGGTACAGCGGGCTGACGCCGAAGCGGGAGGTATAGTCGTCGAGGTAGTTGATGAAGGCATTTTTAGGGATGAAAGTTGGTGAGTTGGAAGGAAATGGCATGTGCGGTAGTTGGCAGAATTCTTTGGCTAGATGGAGCTTCAGCCTATCGTAGGCTCTCTTCCGCCATAGCGAAGCTGCACAATCTTCTCTCTCTAGAACAATGTTGGCTATGTTTTGCAGGTTTAGACAAGCAGAAGTTGCTAAACCTGCAGGGCCTGCACCAACAATTACTACTGTTGTTTTTTGCTCCATCTCTCTCTCTCTCTCTCTCTCTGGAATGGGAGTTTGTTGATGTGTAAATTTTTCCCAGAAAGCTTCCAATTTATAGGAGAAGCATGGTGTATGCAGCAGTGACATGTGTGCAGTGTGAGAGCAATTACGAAAATTAGGTTACAATGGATCGGTGCAGCATTAAATTTTCTTCAACAAAGTTATATTTGGAGATCAGGTTCGAGTTCTCTTACGCAATCCTCTATGTTGCAAATAATATTATATTACATAACAATTGATATTGCATATAGTTAATCCGTGTTCAATTATGTGTTTGTAAACTTCCTAATACGTACTAGAAGAATGTGAAAATTAATGAATTTAATAAAGGAAAAGAAATAAATATGAAGAATTTAAAATCGCGACAAAGTTTTCCAGATACGGAATGAGACCCTATTTGGGACAAAAATCATCGATGGGAGAATTTCATCTCTTTTAAAGTTTGCGCATCAATCATAGACTCCACACGATTAATCAGTGAAAATTATAACGATGCACGACGACTTATTTTAAATCGTATTTTATCTCCTAATTTTATTCGTGACATTAGTGTCTACAACACCAATTAGGTCAATAAGTAGAATTGTGGAATCGATTGATCTTGTCGTTATTTGGTGGTTTATCGTTATTCGACCGTTAGTTTATCGTTATGCAAAAAACTAACTGTCGAAAACGATAAACCACCAAATAACGACAAGATCAATCGATTCCACAATTCTATTTGTTGACCTAATTGGTGACGTAGACATTAATGTCACCAATAAAAATCAGGAGATAAAATACGATTTGAAATAAGTCGTGCATCGCTATAATTTCTACCGACTCGCTCGATTTTGTCTGGCTTGATACATATGGCCGGCGTCGACTATGATTGGTGCAAAAATTTTAAAAGAGACGAAATTCTCTGATCCATGATTTTTGCTCCCAATAGGGAATTTAATCAAGGAAAAAAGTTTATATGTAAAATTGAAACATTTTTGTTTCAAATAGGGTCTTGTTTCCAATTTGGAAAAAAATGTTTCAATTTTACATATAAATTTTTTTCTTTATTAAATTTATTATTTTTATATACGTCTCGCGTATCATTCTTCTAGTACTATTAACACGTTCCCAAACACAAAATTGAACAGGGATTGGAATATCAATTGTGAAGTATTAGTCTATTAGAAGCTCCTAAATTTTTTTAGAAAATGGCTAAGCATATATATAATCAAATAAGAATTGTGAGCTGGGGTTTAGAGTGAAAATCAACTAAAGTAAATATCATGTACGAGTTAGTTGCACGATATATTAAACTTATATAGCTACTTCATGAAATTTATTTTTAGGACAAATTCAGAATATGACAAATCAAACAATATTGAATCTTCTTGATATAAAGATCTCAAATCTTATCTGAAGTCAATTGAGCAGAATATTTGTTAAGTCCCATACATTAAATTGTCAAAAGGATTTAAAATTAATTTCCAATTAAGCGATAAGGTCGACTTGGGTGAAGTTGATCTTACAGTATGGTTGGGTCCGAATTGTCACTTTTCTTTATAATAATAATTGTCACTTTATATTTTAACTAAATAAAATATATATAAAAGTATAATTGTCATTAATTTTCATTATAATAATTATCAATTTTTATCCAACTATAGAATAAGGTCACCAAACTCAAATTATTATATTAAGTGATTTATGTCATTGGTAAGAATATTTTAGTTCATAGCTATATATATCACACTCCTCACCAAATACAAATGAAATTCTCTACTGCATCATTGTATAACATCTTCTTCTATTATATATATATATATATATATATATATATATATATATATATATATATATATATATTATTGATACATGTCAAGAAAATTGAAGTACATTTATACCAAATTTTGTTATTTGATCATTTCTTCATTATTTTATATACATTTAAAATTGTATCTTTTTGTGAATTTTCATAACAAATATATGGTTGATATTAAAATTATCTCGACATGTAGCTGGTGATGTTCCATAGACACAAATATATGAGATGGTGAACAATACTACCGTAGATATGGATGACAATGGGTCGGGTTTTTACGTATACCCATTTTTACCAAATTAATTCTAATAGGACGAGTTTGGGTACTATTAAATTGATTTGAGACAAATTTTAATAGTAACACTGATAGTCTAATACCCGCGGGTAGAGTTTGGGATGAATATGAGTATAATTACCTACGGGTACCACTTTCCAAACCCATATATATATATATATATATATATATATAGAGGAAAATAATCATATAAGAATGGATCTTAATCTAAGAAATAGGAATAGATCTCCACCATACATCTACAAGGGATGGAGGGTCAGATCTGACCCAGGTCAAATCGGGTCGGATCCGGGTCAACGGGTCGGACCCGGTCAACCCGTTGACTTTCGTTTTTTTTTTTGAATTTTTGAATTTTTTTTAATTTTCGAATTTTTTTTAAGAGTCATATGATATGCACCACACTATGCAATGAGATGCACCAAACTGTGCAATGAGATGCACCACTAAGTGTATTGGGATTCACCATTTTTTAATTTTTTAATATTCTTTTTCACTATTTTTATTTTTTATTTTTTATTTTTGATTTTTTTTCAAGAGTCGAGCGAGGGGAGCCGAAGGCCTCGGAGCGAGCTAAAAAATATATAATGTTGCCACAATCATTATCTATAAATTAAAATCGGAGCCGAAGGCGGAGACAAAAAAAAAATCCCAAACACTTGCTTATTGATATGGTATGAATACAATGATTTGAAAAGTAGTTTGATTTCATCATACCAAATCACCCCAAGATTCTCCCTCGTTTTGATATAGTTATACACACACACATAGTGTATGAGATAAATCTCCATGTATTATGAGATGCACCACAATGCATTTTGAAATGCAACACTATGGGCACGTTTGGTTGGTAAGGATTCTGCGCGGGGAAAGTAATATGATTCCTAATTGTTAAATTCATGTGTTTGATAAAATAAGGAAAATAATCTGATTCCAAAATTTTAAATTCATGTGTTTGATTTAATTTTTAAAAATTAGGGAAAGTAATCAGATTCCTAAAAACAAGGAAAGTAGCCTAATATTCGAGGATTCTTATTCCCCAATAAAACTTAGGTATTCTTTTTCCTTGATACGGGGATTTTAAAAATATCATCGCTCATTCTCTCTCTCCAAACCGTCTCCAAGTTTGGTTCATTGTTGTATCTAAGTCGCGGCATTGATTCTGTAAGTTTATCTATGCAAGTCGTTCTTCCATACAATCTCTCTCTATCATGGTACTCAACCACAAGAGTAAAAGACAAACGATGATGAATTGCGAATTAAGGTTTGGCCTTTGGACAAAAACGAGCAAATTCCAGAAGCAGAAGCATTCGATAATTCGTAAAAGCAATCTAACATACAAGTTTCCAGAATTCAATTTCTTTTTTTTTTTTTCTTGTTTTTTAATTCTAATTGAAATGGCTCCTTCTTGTCAAATGAAAATAATCATAATAATAATCGTTTCCCTTTGTTTGGTTTTGGGTTGTTATAGTTTGTGAATAGAAGAGATCATGGGGAATGGAGAGAGGCAACCACCCTTCCGAAATTCCCAAATTGAATCATTCGATCAATCCCTAATTCTTCACACTCTTTTTTTTTTTTGACAAATCTCTCATACTGTTAAAAGTTAATTAATATTAATGACATTAAAAAATTGATAAAATATATTTCTAATATAAGTTATTACTAAATTAATTTACATTAGTTGAGAATTTAAAATAAAAAAATAGAATCCATAGCAATTTTCTTGGTATTTACAAACACATGATAGTAATTGGTTGGGATTTACTTTCCTTAGAATCATATTCCGCAGATTCACATTCTCTTAGAAACTTTTTATTTTCCGCATAATCATATTCCACAGAATCACATTCCCTGACAGCTTTACTTTCTTGCCAACCAAACGGGCCCTATGTGTAATGAGATGCATCGCAATGTGTAGATGCAACACACTGTGTAATGAGATGCATCACAACATGAAATGAGATGCACCACATAGTGTATTGAGATGTATCACACTTTATTAAAAAAAACGGAAAAAAAAAATTTCGAAAACAAAAATTTTGAAACATAAAAAAAAAAAGAAAAGTCAACGGGTTGACCCGGATCCGACCTGGTTTGACCCGGATCCGACCCGCTTCAAATCTAGCCATCCATCTATTGTGGATCAAGAGTTGAGATTTATTTCTATTTCTTAGTTTAAGGGCTCTTTTCACTAGAACCACTCCCTATATATATATATATAGTTGTAAGGTAAAAAATTTGTATATGTATAGTATATGCTAGATAAAAAAAATTATAATATAATTATAAATATTAGTGATTTTTTAGGGATTTTTTTTCATCCACATAGTCTGAAACCATTCTACCAATTATTGACTGTATAATAATTTTTGTTGTTTGAGATTTTCATCCAACTGAAGATTTTAGTAATTTATGTGCGATTGAGAAATATGTGAATTGACTCATGAAAGATTTTGTTAGTAGGTAGCTAGCTAGTGTGTGTTTTAGTAAAGTTTTCTATTGATATTTATGTTTTAATCATTATTTTTTATTATTAATATTTATTTTGTAGTACTATCGGATTTTTATTGGATAATTAGCGGATACTACCCAATAAATTTGGAACAAGTATGAATTGTAAAATATTTTTTAATCGAATTTGAAACAAATATAGATAAAGAAATTCTAAACGGATTCTACTTTAAAAAATACTTAATCTACCCGACCCACTATCAATTCTAGTCACCGAATATATCCTACTTATATATAACATGACCTCATCCCATCAGTTACAACTTCATTTTTAATTCAAAGTATATATAGATTTATGTGCCAGACTCTCTTTAATTTCCTCAAAATAATCGACCACTAACATAAAGGACAAAATCCTATTCCACAATTACATACCTTTGACGTTTGAACTCGTTCTCTGTGTAACTAAATTTTCACCCAATTTAAAGAGATTCTGAAATTAATATTTTTGTGTTATATCGAAATTGTATTTGAGCGCAGGTATTGTTATACTTACTTATAACAAAACATAAAATTCAAATTCCTAGCTAGTTGATCCGAATATAAAATTTAGAAATTAAATTAACAAGTAACATCAAGTATTTTGTCCTCTGAAAAAAGATCAAATATATCCACACAATACGATGTCAAATGGAAATATGAGTTTTTGAAGCGTATGATTCCAAAAATTATTTATATAATTTTAAAACAGCCCAAATCTCTCACGGTACGAATGTAAGTGAACTAGGGGAGGTGATATCCGGATGTAATAAAAAAATATTGAATAAATTTATAATTAAAATAAGGAATCACACCATTTTTACATATATACTAGTATCATTTTCTTATCAAATTCAGTTTTTAAAAATTGGTTCTTGCATTCTTTTGATTAGTTGCTGATTTTGTTATTGGGTTTATTGCTGAATTTGTGTTATGGAGATAGCGGGTAATGTGCGATTGAAGTAGAGTATATAGTACCTCCTCCGTCTCTGAAAACTGTATCATTAATTCATTTTGGGGCATGACCTTACATAATTCCTTACAAACATCTACCACATATTTTTAAAATGATGGGTCACATTTTGTATTTAATAAACATCTATCATACATTTCTTAAAGTGGTGGGTTTCTTTCTCCACTCAACACACTTTCTATCAAACATTTCTTAAAACTCGTATAAGTCAACATGTAATATACTTTAGCGAGACGGAGGGAGTATATAAATATTTTATCATAATTATACATAATTATCAAAAGACGGAAATATAGAGTAATATTTCCCCCAAAGTAAACGGTGATCGATGCCACGTATGCAACATTTAAGGTTCTAAATTGTATTTGTGTTCGAATATGTAGCGGTAATTACAATTATCAAATAGTTGATATATTTTTTAGATAATAGCAAAACAAAAAACAAGCACCTATGTTACCACAAAAAATTTGAACAATGAATCCTAAGATAATTTCAGGTCTCACTAACTCAATTCAAGAAAATAATTTCAATCTATTATTTATTAACTTTATTTAAGGTAATATTTATTTTGGTTTGTAGGAAAGATGGAGGATGTCCGTGGCTCGGTTACGGATCAAGATTTTGTAATTTACTACTTTCTCCGTTACTTGCTTTGAACACGGTTATTAAGAAACATAAGTAAAAAGATAAAAATTGATAGGTTTCGTAGCTTTTGAATGGTTAATTCTATTTTTGGAATGAGACCTTGATATTGGAACAAATGAAAAAGAAAAGTGAGACCTTGCTATCTGGACGGATGGAGTAATTTATAAGTTCTCTTTATCTTTAAGCCAACTCGGATACTCTGCTCCCTACTATATTTTTTTCGTTGAATTATTGATATTTGTCGATTTGAAGATAATTATATATTCTAATGGGTGGAATAAACCCTATTCATAATGACATAGTAAAAAAATAGAGAATGAAATACAAATTAGGAGTACGAAATCCGAATTGTGTTTAAGCTCTATAAGCATTAAGTGGAAATCACAAGATATGATTTTTCACCAAAATCAAATTGTAGAGTATCAATTAAAGAAAAAGATAATAAATTTATCAAAAGAAATTAAATATTTTATCCTCAAGAAAAGATAAGTCTAAGTAGGGGTGAGCACGGTTCGGTTAACCGACCATTTAAGGTATAAAATAACCGACCATGAGGTTTTAAATCGGTTCGGTTAACCACTAAAAAATCATAAATAAAAATCAAAAACCGCTATAACGGTTAACCTAAAAATCGGTTCGGTTAACCAATTATCCAACGGTTAACCATAATAAAAGAAAGTTATAATTTTTCTAATTCATAGTATTAAAAATTCCCCATTCCAAAATATATATATTTCACATAATTTATAAAATACAAATAATAAACTAATATGAATAATAAAACCTTAACACATTTCATATACCAAGTATATATAATACTCCCTCCGTCCCATTTATATAGGCGGATTGAAATTTTCACATGGATTAAGAAAATTTATTGAAAAAGTAAATTATATAGTAAATTTCTTAATTTGCCCCTATTTATTATTTGACTATGTATTTTTTATGAGTTAATCAAAGTATTAAATAGGGATATATTAGTAAATGAGCTAAAAAACATTACTTTTTATGGAAACAAGCCTATATATTTGGGACATCCGAAAAAGGAAAACAAGCCTATATAAATGGGACGGAGGGAGTAATAGTGTAATAAAAGATTAATTGGACAATCAAGCTACATTTATTGTCAATTTAAACTAATTGACAATATTGTGGAATAAACAAAATTTAATGTCTAGTTCGGAAGAATAAACACATAGTAGAACAAAATAGTAATCAAATAAAATTGATTAAATGTAATATTTATATGATATATAATAAAATTATAAATATTTCATGAGCATCGGTTCGGTTCGGTTAACCGCTGGTTTCTATAAATAAAAACCAAAAATCGAACCGGTACCCTCTGTTTTTTAAAATAAGAAAAATTAACCGTACCGTCGGTTCGGTTAACCGTATTTTCGGGACGGTTTCGGTACGGTTTGTCGGTCGGTTCGGTTTCTTCGATTTTTTTGCTCACCCCTAAGTCTAAGTATATTAAAATATATACAAATATATCAACCATCCCACCAATTAATAATTTTTGTTTTTTTTTTTGTTTTTTAGAAAAACCAATTCTCAATTTTTTTGATTTTTTTTTTTCATTTTTCTTCAATTTCATTTTATGGTATTTCAATTTAACTTTATAACTTATATCCAGAATTTTATTTTTCAACATTTGATTTTAATTTTTAATTAATAATCAATTGTTTCACAATTAGAATCTAACATTTCACCAAACCTCAATTTTCACTGATAAAATGTTAATTGTAATACATTAAATTTTTATTTTTGAAATAACAAATTTAACAGTGGAACACGAGTGAACACCGAAAATGTTCAGACGTTAAATCCGAAAGAACGGCCTATATACTAGCAAGTTCAATCAAGGTGAATAATTCTCAACTCTTGCTCTACCTAAACAGCCTCAAACGCTCACGAACAGCTAGACTCATTTACTACTCTTCCCGCAACGATTGTAATATGGCAAAAGTCCCGACGAGTGAAACAAAACATCACACGAAGCAGTATCTCATGTCGTAAAATCACAGAACAGTGTTTAAGAAGCACAAACCAACGCAGTTAAATTTCAATAAGATAACAGATGCAGAAACAGTCTTGCTCGAAAGCAGATATAAAGCTACATACATACAAGAACACGCTTCCACCGGGGAGACTTTTGTCCGACCTCGACGACTCAGTGTGCAAGATGAGGCACGGCAGGTGTGGAACGGTGGAAAGTACACGCACAGTGAACCGATGTTAAGTTGAGGCAGCCGCTGATTATGAGGGAATGTCGACCAGGGCACGTGTGAAGGGCAGGGAAAGAGTCGCACAGCGCCTGCACGGCTGGGGGTGTGAGGGCCGTGCACTGGCTGATATTGAGGTTCGTAAGCCCCTCCTCCTCGTACCTGCTCTTTACGGGTGCCCAAACTTCGTGCTTGTTCCTCACTCGGTTCTGTGCTAGAGAATACATTGCCCTATCTGTAATGTTCTGGCAGTAGTACAACCCGAGCGACCTCAGGTGGAGGCAGTTGTTTGCCAGTGCAACGACACTCTCGTCTGTCGGAATATAAGTTAATTCGAGCAAAATAGCAAGTCATTAGTATCGATACATAGAGATAGAGTTCATGCAACATAAATATTTGTACCTCCCAACATTCTGAAATTAAATAGAATCAAAAGAAACGAACGAGTACCAGTGATAAGAACGCATCCGCACAAGTCGAGAGCTCTAAGATCAGGGCAACCATAGGCTAAACTCTTAACGCCTTCATCACCAACACGGTCACACCATCCAAGATTCAACGACTGCAGTTGGTGGCAGTTGTACCCGATCGCCTGCACAAAGTATATGACAACACTTGATAGACCAACTCATGCATTAAGACACAGGAAAGTAAACGAGCTCACAATTTTCCACTACCTTCAACGCCCTATCCGTCGCAGCCCTAACACAACCACAAAGATTTAAGAATTTCAGTTTCCTGCAAAACCCGGTTAGATATCCGAGAGCAGCATCAGTAAAGGCCGTACAGCCACTGATATTCAGCTTCACAAGCTCAGGGCAACCACGCGCCAATGCATACAAGGAGCGATCAGTGAGTCTGAAGCTCTTACTAAGATCCAACTCTTGAAGTTCACGACAATGAGCCGCAATTTTTTCAACAGCGTCATCCTGGAGTTGTGGTGTATCCTGCCTCAAAACTAGAACCTGCAGTTTTGTGAACTGAGGAGCCAGTGAAAGTACTAGATTGTTCATATTCTTCTTGCACCTGAAGATAAGCTAAATCGATCAGAAATTTGACATCATGCATTCGAGTAAAGCAAACAGAGGATCAGGATTCAGGAATAGCTGCATTAGTCTATCATGACAACATCTAAGTAGCTATGTTCGATAACAAACTATAATGTTGTACATTATCTTGATAAGGAGCTGAAAGACGAAGAGATGTGTAGTCGAGAAAAAAGACTTTACCCTTTGAATTACAGGGTAAATGGAATAGAGCCCACAATTTCCATATGAGAAACTGAAATCTCGATTGCATGCTTAGTGAATATTTATAGTTATACCAATCAAATTGATATGCTCTCAATTAAGAAAATATCACAAATTCGAATACCAGTTTCGCCCTAGTTTATGTCGACTCGACTATGGAAAACCCTCTCCCAAACAAACAAGCAGATAACAGTATAATCGTAAATATACACTCTATAAGAACCAAAGCAACACAAGAAGATAATCAAACAAATAATCTCATACAAAAGATAGAAAAATCACAAGTCAACAATAAAGGAAAGAAAGAGGACATTACAAATTTACAATACAGCATGACTACAACAGAGAAAATCGACACAAACAACAGAAAAAGGATCATTCTTAAACAATCCAACTTCCATTTTACTTTTTTTTTCTATTTTTCTTTCCTTCATCCCAATTTTAAGTAAAGGGATTCAACAAAAAATATTCAAATATCTATTTCAAATTTGAGCAAGAGGGAAATTTTCTACTTCCAACGTTTTGTTTTCCAAGAACAGAGTTGTCTTGATAAAATCAATCAACAAGAAAACAATCCAGAAACAGAATATCCAAAGAATCATAGAGCTCAAGAACACACAAAAACTAGCAAAAACAAGCACAAAAATATTCATAAATTAGGGCACAATTGAGAAAGGAGAGAGAGAGAGTATATCCATATACCAAGAGAGAGAAAGATGGGTAAGGCCCCAAGCAATTGCATCCCTCCATCCATGACAAACCCCAGAAGCTACAATCACCGTCTGATCATCCACCAGTGACAAAATCCTCAGCAACAGCTCTACTGGAATATCCTTCCACTCTGTTATTCTCCCACCCCCACCCAAACCACCCCCCATCCCACCACCACTCATATTCTCAGACACACCGAAAACCATCAATTTCTCGATGTTCAAATCCAAACCCTCTGTTTCTCTCATCTCTATCTCTATAAAGTTGCAGCCTTTATGCTTCTTCAGTCAATCTGAAACCGAACAGTGAAGGGATAAACATGGAGCTTTTTAATCGAATTGAAATGAAAAAAAATAAATAAAGAAAGAAATATGATCAGTTTCCAATGCAATAAGGCGCAGAATAGTTCAACAGGTGTCAAAGCATACAGGTTCTTGTTAAGCGCCAGTTCTAGAACCAATCTTTATCTACTTTTTCTTTTTTGTACTGTTCCGATAATAAATTATGAAAAGGGTCGTTTTCTTTTCCTTTTTTTATTTCAAGAAAAACGCTTCATCGTAGAAAGGGACGATCGCGGATTGGTATCTGAAAATCAAAGAGGAATTGATGCAGAGTGAGTGTGTGTGTGTGTGTGGAGAAGCAGAGGAAGATTAAATTACCTCGGAGATTCTGACGATTATCGGAAATAAGGATTTGGCCTTGTCAAAGCTTTTAAGCAGTGCTCTTTAAAATTTGAGAGAGAGAGAGAGAGAAATTGATCGACGAGTGCAGGGCCACGTGTGATATGAACAGTGATGTGTGTGATTAAGTGAGAGTGATTTATTTTCATTTTGTCTTTTATTTTCCTGAAAAATCTAGTTCCAAATCTTAAATCTTGATTTAATTTAAATTCATAATTCTTATATTCAATTCGCTCACTCTTATATGTATCTGTTAGTAATAGGAAAATAAAGTCATTCACGGTGCTCCATTCAAATTTTCATTTATTCTGCTCATTTGTCTAATTTTAATTCATATATATTTTAATTTTAATTTTTATTAATTAAAAGTTATTACTTTTGTATTCTTGAAATATCACATGTTTATCTATTAATCACATCTCATATTTATCTCATAAATGAAAATGAAGTCATTAAAAAATTATGTAAAAATTACAATTCAGATGAATGTTGTGTTATTTATAAAAATTAAAAAATATATATATGCATAAAAGTATTTTTTTTTAATTTGTATGAAAGTAAAAGGATTACTATAATATTGTGAGAGAGAGAGACTGTATTTTTATTCTATTAAGGGGAAATCACTGTTATAAATTAGGTTGAATCAAAAATCACAATATCCTACAACCAAACAGAAAAATTCCTTGTCAATTAATCTTATATTGTATCCATGGACATATTAATCAAACGGTGGACAATAATAAAATTGATTTGACGATCAATTTTATTTTTAGTTTTCTGACAGAAAAATGTCAAAAATACATATACATTCAGAAATTTCTATATTATTACCTTTAATTATCTGCATATTTATTCAATTAATGCTTCAAATGTGTGTTGGAATATAATATTAAATGAAATTCGTTCTTTTCAGAGTTTTACGAATTGTTAGAGTAGAGAGTTGCACGCAAACGCTATTGAAGTTGAATAATGACAACATGAATTAAAGCTATGTTAAATATAAAAGTATCAAGTTGAAGTTAAAAGTTCTATTTTATTCAAGTTTCATAAATTAAAGTATTCGTTTTATCAAATAATTTAGAAGTACCACAAATTTTGAACCATATATTATAGCTCAAGGGCTACAATAAAATTCGATCGACTGCCGTAATTAATCGGTGTAATTGACCTATAAATTTTTGAAAAAAAAAATCCTAATTTCAAAAAAAAAATATATATATCCTCAAAAATTTTGTTGTTTCAGCCTTGAAGGTGTTAATTGCTAGAATTAAGACTTGGCCTTTAGATGAGATAAATACAATAAAATATTGTTTCCGAACCATAAACCATAAACCATATTGCGTCTTACATTTGTTTTTGGAAACACATCCGTATATATATTTGACTATTTGTTGCAATTTAAAATACTGATGAAATCAATGATGTCCACAGCATCAATTTTACTATTAATTTTCGTTTATTTGATTTTTATATAACCTCGATGTGATGGGGAATTCGAATTAGGATCAAGTCTATGAAATACAGAAATTAAAATAGAAATACAATTAAATAAAAATGGCGAATAAATTGATGGTACCGTTGAAATAACGTCCCAACTTTATTAAATGTAACATCAAGAAACCAAATTGAATGGACCAAAATCAAAACTCCAGAAAGGTCTACACTTTTTTATGTGCAAAAACGAAGCCGTGTGTATTTTAAAGTAGTGGAACTTTATAGGTTCTACTATTGTTCTAATCTTAATGTAAATATGTCTCTCTCTCTCTCCTCTCTCAACTTTTTCATGACCAAATCAAATTTGCTCCTAAAATACGCAAAAAAAATATTTGCTCATAAGAGTTGGTAAAAAAATTAGAGCATATGTCAACATATATAAGAGTTGGTCTTGGATGAGATCGGTTTCATCCATGAGACCGGATCTCGGGTCGGGTCAATCCGGTCTCTAATAAGAGATCGGTCTTATGAAAGTCTTTGCCACATATGTATATGTGTGTGTATGGGTGGGGGGAGAAGATTATATAAGAGGATCATACGAAAAATAGGAACACATTTGAATTTTTGATCATTTTTTTATCAATAATCAGATTTAACGGTTGCAAAAATGCATAATTCTTACGTTCCTATATAAAAATGCGTTCCTATTAGATTTGAGTGAGGTCCAATTTAATAAGAGAGTGATTAGGATTTACTAATCTCATTTCGAATTTATTACTCCAAATTTGGATTTAGTAATTTTCAATTAGAATTTATTAATTTATATATAAGATTGATTAATTTATTATTAAAGTTAATTAAATATAAATCAATTAATTAATTCGGTTAAAAATAAAAGTATGTAAACAATGTTCATAAATTTAACTGGCCAAAGTCCAAAAAAATAAGGGGGTAAGAAAAATTAATAATGACAATATAATATTATAGCTTTAATCCAAAGGTGAAATATATAAATCTAACTAGGCTTGCATATTCTTAAAGTAATGTTGGCCTAAAGAGTGAAAATAAGTTAAAAGATATTCTCCAAAACAAAAAAGCAAAGAATTCAATTGTTACGTGTCATGATTGCGGAATCAGGACAAGTATTGTTTTGGGAATTCTTGAAATGTAAAAATTTGAACATTTAACATTTCTTAATTATATAATATTCTCAGTTAGAATATTAATAAAGTTAGACCGAGTTTAATAAAGACGATTATTACTTAATTCACTTTTCAAAAAATAGAGTAACACTACTTAACTTCCATTGAACGAGTTAATAAAAATTGCAAGACAAGGACGGCATTTCAATTGATAATTATATACTGCAAGTTTATTTTTTAAATTAAAAATAAAAAGTCAAAACAACTTTATGTAGGAATGTGACCTTGTAGAAATGGGGATTAATTATGCGTGCACTCATGAACTTTGTACAGTTTAAAAGAATAAATTTGAATTTTTAATTTGCTTCAGATTAAAGAATTCTTTCCTTTCCACTTTAATTTGAACAAACCTAAAATCATCCCCATCTTGCTTGCTTCCCAAAAGGAAAAATAAGTTATACTTTTGATCTACATTTTCTCTATTTTATATTCGATTCCTTGTCATAAACTTAAGGAGAAAAGGTGCCAATGCAACGTGAGCACTAAATTGAATTAAAATTTCGACAATGAAGCGTAAAATAATTCCTCAATGTTTTATTTTCTGGATTTTTAAAGTTTTAATGTATGTCTTCGTGTATGATCATGGTTAATTGATTTATTTTTTGGTGTCTAAATCAGCTTGATTAATGTAAAAATGTAAAGTTCATGCATCAACAAATAGATATTTGTACTAAAATTTATTTAGGGTTAAATTAATTTTTTTATAAACTCTGATCGATCAAATTTAAATAATGAAGAAATCATTACGTATAATTTGCATATTCACCACATTTAACAAGTCCCCAAATAATTTAATCTAATTGGAATATTTCAATAGTCAACTGTGTATTAAGAAAAACTACCTACGCAAACCACAAAAGTTGTGCATGTAACATATCTAACCCAATTACACGCACACACACATTCGATTCAGAAAGGTCCAAATTAATATTTTCTGAATCAATTAAAAAAATAGTTAAAAGTATAGGACCGATCTTGTAGTTACTACTTTTCTACATATCATTAGATATTCATCTCCTTTTTATACTTTAATTCTTATTCAAATTATTTATTTGAAGAAAAAACAAAACAAGAAGTGAATGATTCAAACATGTATTATCGTAAAAGAAAACTCAAAATAATTTATAAAAAAATAGTGGGGTCTAAATCCCATGATATAAACTATATATTGAAGTTGTTGATATATATTGTCTACTATTTTACAGGTCTTTTGATTTGTGGGCTTTGATTTTAGTACACAAATTTTTCTTTATTCAAGATTGCTTTTTGCCGTAGCTAGCTAGAGCAATAGTAAGGAATTTCTCCATCACCAAATATGTCGTTTAATTTCTGTCTTCTTTCATCATATAGAAACAAAGTCATTCCACTCACTTACAAAAAGATGCGCCTATTACTGACGGAACTAACGACGATTTAAATTTGCATCGTCTCGCTACGGAGTTAATGATGACTTTATGATAGAATGTATTACAAATATAAGATAACGAAGGATTTCCGACGGAATGCTAACGGATTATGGCATGGCAGGATAGGCAAACCCCAAATTTTACGAATCTATGCTTTTTCGACGTTCGGATACATTCTTGAAAATAATGCTTTGCAAGCTTGTAATTACGTAAATATTTGAATATATATTTATCCTCTACTAGTCCTCTAAAAAAAAATTTATACTACTATTGATTATGTTAATGAATGTGATGATAATATTGTTGGATGCATGTGGTTGGAAGATAAATTTGTACGGATCATAGGAGAAAATGATTGGAGGAGAGAATGCTTGAACAAATTTTAGATATTATATTGGGATCTAAATGCTTTACAAAGAAAAATTATAAATTAAACCTAAAATTAAGAAAAACATAAATAAAAAAAGAACTAACCTTGAAATTAAAAAAAAAATAAACAATCCAAAGAATGAAAAGCAAACCCTAAAAAATCAAAAAATAAATTCAAGATACTAAAATATTAAATGGTGCAAAAATAGATTATATATCAAATTGAGGAAGATATTTATTAATTAAATTTTTCCTCACTGAGATCATAAAGTCATAAATAAAAGTGTAATATGTTTATTAATTTGCGCATATTTATTCAACCTTGTTAGATTATAATGATCGGTTAATATAGATTACATGTAATCGGAGATGTAACACCATCTCCATCTGACATTATTATAACAAATGATCAAGATGTGGGCCCTTTATAAAGCACAGACACCCAGAAATGTATCATAATAAATATTAATAGATTAAATTGTCCCTAACCAAATTAAATCTAATTAAATTATTATTTTTTAAAAGATAATTTAAGGACATTTAGGAATTGAACGTGTATATATAATTTTGATACAATGTACCAAACATACTATTACAAATTTACATATATTTTAATATATCCTATTAAATATGATATTGATAACTTATATTCCCTCCATTCCGATTTAAGTGGCACACTTTTTTCGGCAAGGTTATTTAGGAGAAGAGTTAATAAAGAATAATTAATGAGATACAAAATGGTGGAATTAATCCATATCTTTTGTGAGAAAAATTGATTTTCTTTTTTGAACTGTGCCGCTTTGAGTGAAGCAGAGGGAGTATAATAAAAGACACCTTAATCAAATATATATTACCCGTGTAGCAAACGAAACCCTAAGTATATATATGCAATCATAAAAAAAATATGGGTTCTAAATTAATCGAGAAAAGTATGAGACAAAAGAGAAAAAAATAATGAAGCTGAAAGCAAGCGTTGCGGGAATTGATGACTTTCAATGAACTTTTTCATATGGCTATAATTTTTTTAAACACAATCTTAAATATGATCCGCATCACCATGCCGTTGAATAATAAGTAACAGCTCCTGATGAAATTATGAACAAAAGTGATAATTATCATGAATAAAAAGAATAGTTATTCTTAAAAACACAACCCGTATCTAATCGCACCGTAACACTGACTTAATTAATCCAAGTCCTGGTTTAAAATGCAATTTACTATAGGTAGATCGATAGTCATGTAATACAATTCTATTATATTTTTATTATCATCAATAAATAAAGTTATAAATCTTTCGTTTGGTAGGGGTGATTAGGGTGTATAATATGTCTATGACATCCTAATATCTTGTTTGGTATAAAGTATACGGCCCTTTATAAAGTTCGGGCCCGTATGAATAATACTTATTTTTGTTGTTATGTATACTACCTATGAGGTGGTATAAATAATACTGCAACTAATTATAGCAAAAAATTACAATAATTACTATGTGTTGCAGAGAATTTAATACTTCATACCAAACGGAATATTAATTCTTTATATTTATAAGACATCTCAGTCAAACATATCAGACCTTATCACATACTTTGTACCAAACTAGCCTTGAATTATATATAGGCGTATATATAAATCTTGATTTTTAGTTTATGAATTATATTTCGCTTGCTAGGAGTGATTAGGGTGTTTAATATGTCTATGACACCCTAATATCTTGTTTTGTACAAAGTACACGGCCCTTTATATTGTTCGGGTCCATATGAATAATACTAATTTTTATTGTTACGTATACCACCTATGAGGTGGTATAAATAATACTGCAACTAATTATACCACTAAATTACCATAATTACTATTTTTACAGAGAATTTAATACATCACACCAAACGGAATATTAATTTTTTATACGTATAAGACATCTGGGTCAAACATATCAGACCTTATCCCATACTTCATAGCAAACGAGCCCTAAGTATATATATATATATATATATATATATATGTAATCATAAGAAACATGTGAAAAAAATATTAAATTACCAAAAATGTAAGTAAAATGTACAACAGGCATTTCATCCAAATATAAATATTAATTTTGTATAAAAGCAATAAGGTGCAGTACTGCAGTTTTTCTTTTCTTTCTTTTTTCTTATTTAATCCAGCCCAATACCTTTCTTTTTTTCTTTTTTTCTTCCCAGACCCAAGCCCAATCCTCTTCATTCTCTCTCTGAAAAAAAAAAAACTATTAATTTTGACTTATTGTTTGAATCTTAATTAGAACCTAAAGGTTTGAATCTTTCTACTTATGATTAAGAAAAAATAATCATTTGATTTCTAGCTTACTAGTGTTATTACATCAACCAAACCGAATTAATTTTGACAATATTGTTCCTAAGGTTATAGTGATAAAGTTCACTAACTACTTTCATATTATTAATTTCTAAAAACTTAGTAACATTTAAAAAGATAGATAGATAGATAGTTTTGCGCGATCTATGAACAATGTAATGATCTGAAAGTCGGAATTTTGGACATTGATTTCGGATCTTGTGTATGTTGTGATTTACATAAATGAAAAAACAAAAAATCCCTAAAATAATATAGATAGACAGAAATTTTATTTAAATAGGATTTGCACATGTTCTAATATACATGAAAACCTTATATACAAGAGCTAGAATATGATAAACAACAATCTTCTAGTATAATTGTACAGCTTTTTATTGCAATTTTCACTTAATTTGTACACTTCTTATGCAGTTAAGCAAGTCACCATATATAGAAATCTTGCAGAGATTAAAGCTGTGAAAACATGAATGGTAGATTTCTAATTTGAGAGAAATTGTTGTACAAACTCAAGGGAGGAATTTCTCCAGTAAACCTCCAAAGAAGAAGCTAGTCTTTGCCCATCCACTTGCTTCGAGTGCTTTCGTGTTCATCGGGGCTTTCTTCACGTTCAGCCTCATCGTCTGCCCAATCTCTTTGCGCAAGGCTTCAATGGTCTTTGCATCTACTGGTTTACCTGATGCATCACTCACGTAGAACACGTTCATGGCTTGCTCCCCGACTGTTGTCACGCCTGCTCTCGTGACTGACAGTCCATTTTCTCGAAGGATTCGGGTTACTTCTGAGAGTAGTCCTACTCGGTCCTTAGCACAAAGCTCCAAGCTCAGACCCTAATAATATTTGAACATAAACATGCATTCATTAATTGTATATATATCTATATCTATATATATTCATTTTAATGACATTAAGCAGAATTTAGTGGTGAATTATCTATATTACCTCACTTGTTCTTCGTCTGATTGCTGCTTCAAGACACTTGATGGCCTTTTCTTTCTCTCCTTCCGTCTTGAGTGTGCAACCGTCCATGTGGCGTACGAAATATTCCTACAAATCGAAGATGCTTTATTAGTAGAGGCGATGAAAAAGTATATGGAAATCAACACAAGAAGGCAGCCTAAAATTGTTTAGTAAAGAGATAACTGCCGTAAAATACACTAACTTTGAGCCATTTTTGGTTTTGCACACGACATTAATTAAATCGTGTCACAAGATACATGAACTTTACTTCTTCTGCGGTTAGAGCATTATTCACATGTTCGACCAATTGAAAATGAAGGCAGAAGATGTCCATGTCGATGTGTGTGTCACTTGAGGTCACGTGGATGTACATGGATAATCGATCTTGCACCATGTTGATTTCAATTGGTCTGAGCATGTGAATTATGTTATAATTGTAAAAGAAGTAAAGTTCATGTATTTCATGACACGATTTAAGGTCGTTTGCAAAATTCAAAAATAGCCTAAAATTTGTGTATTTTAGACAAATTATCCCTTTAGGAGCTATCTCAAAAGGATAGAAGCAAAGAGTTTACGTACGTAGAAAAAGAAAAATGAGTGGATACCTGCGAAGCATAGGGGCCATCGGATGAGATGGTGGCGTGAAAGACGACGTACTGCATGTCCGTAAGGGTGCACACAATGTCGAACATGAGCTTCGGTCTATCTTTGCACTTGACAGTAACCACTGAGTAATCTTTCTCTTCGCATCGTTCAATCGTCACATTTGGTTTGACAGGACAATCCTTCTCAGTTTCAGTACCTTCGTAGTCTCTGTCAGCAAAGAATAGCTGGTGCAGCCGTCTGTCGATGTGGGTGGAACCCACAGAAACGCTAGTATAAGCTACGGAATCATCATTACCACGCCCACGAAGAATGTTTTTGAGCTGCTCTTCCATAGCAGCCAACCGTGAGGCGTCGTCCACAGCACGGTTAGTAGTATCATCATTAACATAAAGAACGCAAGCTATACGTCGGTTATGGGTCCAAACTTCAGCAGCAGCAACATTGATCTGGAGATTGGCAAGCACAGCAGAAATCTCTGACAAGAGACCAGGCCGATCCGGGCCTATAAGCTCGATAGCAGTGCAGTCACCCATAGAGTCCGACCCCACCCCCTTTCCTGACCCCATCTTCAATAAGCCCGACATTTTTCCTTTCGGTCCTAAAGCCTTTTTTTTACATAACAATAAGAAAAATTATGACATGGAAATGTATAACCACGTCACCACGAATTATTCAAACCCAACATGAACAAATGCTTCTAAAATAAGAAGGGGCTTGGAAAACAAGAAAATGCAGGCATCACATCTTGTGGAGCTTAGCTCGTGCTTCAAAGTTAATCGAGTAGAGATGATTTTCTTTAAGAAAACTAAGATAGGGAGCAAAAGCAGCGTACCTTTTCTATATATTCAATAGTCTTGCTGTCGCTAATCTTTTGCCCGTGCTGATCAGTGACGTGAAATACTGAAAAATAAAAGAATAGAAGCCATGAAAGGGACCTCCTAAACAGCTTGTAGTTTGCTTATCTTCTTACATGAACCTAACCTAACCATAGTAGAAACCGACTGTCCTACAGAGAGGTATGCTAACATACAAGTATTATGCAGTCACAGCTTCGTAATGTTTGTCAACATAACGAAACAGGTATATGGCCAACATTTCATTTGATCAGTAGTTTAACAAATTGGTACATTAATAAATTATAAAGTTTGTAATAATGCAAAGTGAGTCGCTACAAACTATTTCAAACAATGTCCAGATTAAAAGCCTCAAAGCAAGAATCGAAACTTCTTTTAAATGCTGTTTTGTGGAAAAAGTCAAGCAAAGCATGCATACCATCCATAAACCACCCGCCATCAGAGGAAATGTAAGCTTTTGTAATAGTAAGGTCGAGGTCCGTAAGGATTTGCACTACCTCCAGCAGTATCCCTGGTTTGTTCATGCTGTCAACCTGAACAATGTAGAATTGATCGTCATTTTACCAAACCATAATATATGCATGAAACTATATTGTACTCACTCAATATTTAATGTATCTTGTCATTTTACCAAACCATAATACTTAATTATGCCTACAGAGCCTCAGTTGATCTTTCCAGCAAGTATAAAATTATTCTTACTGTGAGCAAAAATAACTTATTTTCATCGCCTAGTAACTAGTCATTTTCGTATACATTAAATATTGATAATATTTGCAAACCCAAGAATCGGTGTTTTTCCTAAAATTCGATCACTCTTGCATTTGTTACCTTGACGAGAGTACAATCCCTGCAGCTGGAGTTGTCCACAGAAACCCTGAAGTAGGTGAACAAATATAATTAAACACTATTTCTTTTAACAAAAACATAAAACTTTAATCCAACATGATAGACCAACTTAATTCAAATTTCGACTTTGAAAAACAAAATACTTATACAGAAAGATACTCTAAAAAATGAGAATATGATCTGACCATAAACAAAGAAGACACAAACAATACATATTCTATCACAGGTAAAATAGCAAAGGCTTTAGAACTGAACTGTGGAGGATTTATTCTGATGCTTAATGTCTCATACTCGGGATCAAAGTACGCCCACGAACCCATTCTCTTCTCTCTGCATAGAAGCCAAATGAGCATTACTGAGAAGCATACATATTGTATTTCAAGAAATATTAAAGTGTATGAGCTGTTGATGTAATGAAAATTTATATTGTCAAGAACTTATAATTGTACTATTTCAATAGGTGGTTTATAGCCACAATGATCATCATATTGGAAGTAAAGTATAATCTTTATTTCTACTCGTTATGAAGACAAGATTCGTCATCTCCGGCTAATAACTAAATAATAGTATAAGATAAGGGAGTGCAAAGTAAAGTGCAGTTAGAGAAATTGTGAGATACCAAAAAGAGAATAAATCAAGAACAACATCTGCAACATATGCAAAATCAATATCCATAGAAAACTTAATAGTTCACAGTTTTAACGAGTCGCATTTCTTTTAATAAATAAAAGAACAGCTCATATATCTACAGAAACATGACAAAACAATGTTGGATAAGAAAATTGTGGAACCTCTTTGGCGAAAGATTAGCTCTTTTCCAGCAGCACGACTTTTATGAAGAACACATTTACATCGTGACAATTATACCTCTCTGCAGTAAGATGATAATAGTATTACAACCTAAGCCCACAAATCAACCAAATTTGGGAATGAACTAGGTAGCCAAGTCGAAACATTCACAAATCTCATCATTTTGTTTCTACTAGAAAAGAATTTTGTGAACCTGCAACAAAACAACCAAGAGGACAACTAGCAACAAAAACTGACAACATAATTATCAATTAAAATTTTTAACTTGCATATATAAGAGATGCAGATCCTCAAAACTCCCTCTGCAGTATGCAACTCTCTTTAATTCCCAATCATAGTAATAATTCCATGTTGTTTCTCATATATGTACTCCATCTACCAGTGTCACAACATCGATTTGCAATAGTTAAAACAATTGTCTGATTACAAGATATAAGTAAGAGCAGCACATTCATCCTCTCCCAGATGGCAAATTCCACCATTCATCATAATAGTGAAATACATGAGCAAGAATGAGTTAGAATCCAACCCCGAAATACGAGCTTTTCAATGCAACTGTCATACTTGCAAAACTTTAAGAGTTTAAAGAAGGATGATATACATTCATAACATTGCCCGGGTTTCTTTTTTCGACTATACACACCTTCCATTATTAAAGAAGGATGATATATTTTATTGTAGCTAAAATACAATCTCATATACACACCTTCCATTAAAATACTATAGAGACTGTACTGTACACACAATCAACCCTGAATGCACAAGCTTTTAATTATTCCGAAGGCATTAAATTTTTGTCACATTCAAATAAGAAGACTAAGTCTCTCACAATAAATCATTCAAGAATTATCAGATTGAATTAATTGAATTCAATAAATCACATGGTTAACAAGTAAGAACCAACTTGAATTGAACTGCACACCATTTTTGAATCATTTACTAAACAAGATAGCAAAAAAATTGGTTGCAGCAGAACCACAAAATTCTCAGAAGAATGTAATAGCAGAAGACAAGTTAATAGCAATTCGGCCACATAAAAATCAAGAAAAGGGCAGTTACTCTTAATTATTTACCTCTTATTCTTACCAGAATCAGTAAAGTTTACCTTAATTAGAATTCACAAATTCAGCATAGAACTTCATCACAAGCAACAATTTTGCAGAGGAATAACAACCAATTTACAGCTGGAAATAAATAAAAAAACCAATTAATTGACGCTTCGAGAGAATTCTTGACAGCAATTGAATCGCATCTTTTTTCCCAAAGCATCAACTAACTCCCTCTCTCTCTCTCTCACCCAGACACGGAAGAGAGAGTAGGACAATTGACTAACCTGCAGCTCTGAGAAATGGAAGAGCGGTGAGGAGAAGTTTGCAGTTGGCAGTTGGCAGTTGTCTTCACATATATGACCTGTGCGTGAGTGTGTGCAAATTGGAGTATAAGAGACAAGAATGAACCTTTCGACGTTGGAACTGCACTATTCTCCCTCCACTATTTTTATTATTAACAACTCTCTCTCTCTCTATCTCTCTCTCTTTCTCTCTCTCTCTAAGCTAGCTAGTGGGTTAGAGAGAGAGAAGGAATCTGTAATGTTGGTAAAAAAAAACGTAGGTGGAGAAGAAGAGATTGGGCAGTGGCCAGTGGATGCATGGATGAATGGTGGGAGAGCGAATACAGTTTTGGTAGAGAGAGAGAGAGAGAGAGCGCGCGTGGGTGATGAGACAGGGGTATGGCTTTAAATAAGGCGAAATTGGAATATTTAAGTTGTAATCGGACAAAGTACAGCAATTAATATTGTATTAAGAATTAAGATAATGACGCGGCGACCAAACAGTGGATTCTTATGCGGCTACTACCCTGTCCTTCTCACGCTCCTAGAGGCGCGTGCCTTATACGAACGGCTCTTGATTTTGACTTTTCGTTTTGTCTTTTTTTTTTTTTTAATTTGAGTTGGACTTCATTTTTTGTCCCCTTTCTCTCTCCCTCTCTCTCCCTCTCTCTCCTACGCACACATTTCTGTCACTATATCTGGCTGATGTTGATTTATGTCTCTTTATTATAAAGACACTCAACTTTAATCTAAATTTTCATTAATGATGTGAATCATTGTAACCCTTGATACATCCAAAGAGTGGGGGTCATTTCCACTTGACTATATAGTCCTCATTCTACATTTTATTATGTCTATAATTTTCTACTAATTAATGTCGTACTGAAATTCTTTTACTAAGCATTCATCTGAACCGATGGATTTCTGGCCCGACCGGGCCAACCAAAATGATCTAGCTCGGCCGACTCGGGCTATTCGGCCCGTTTTTGCATATGATCCGATGGGCTCGTCCAATTTGGTCATTTTTTGGTCGACTGTAACTTAGTATATCAAGCAAACTCAAAATTCAATTAAGAACTTTATTGTTGCGCTTTTTTTTCCTTCTTCATATATAACTTCAAATAGAATCAGCTTGTCTGATTATATTGTGTCGATATAATAATGACATTAACTCCATATATGTTACGCAACATGAACATGAAAAATTGGCGTTGGTATAAAAGTAAAAAATGATCATTGTTTAGTTTTATTTTTTCTTATATTGAAATTTTATTGAATAAACTTATTGAGACTTTTAATTTGTCCATGTTATATTTAGGACGTAGCTAGATAAGCTATATGATTTTAAAAATTAATTAAAATAAATACTAGTTTTTTATATAAATTATTGATAATATTAATAATTATATAATATATTCTTTATATTACCATTTTATTACTAACATATCATTATCAAATACATGCAGTATCACTATACAGAAGTCGTGGTCAGCCACGTAGGAAATTCAGATTTCCAATACGGTTCTAACGTCATAGAGAATATCCGTTCCAAATCTAATAATAAACTTTTTATTTATACAAATCTAGTCTAGATTATCAATATTATTATGTATATTATTATATATACTATGTTTATATAAGAGACGAGATATATAAAAAGACATTAAAAAAATCAGAAGTCCCCAAGGGGACACCCAAACGATGCGGCTTCAGTCTGTAAGCAGCGAGATCTCAGGTTCGAACCTCACCGCTCCCCTTCCCCTGTGTCAAAGAAAAAAGGAAAATAAAATAAGAAGTTTTTAAGGTTGTTTTCATTGATTTTACGAATACACAACATTCATGCATCAAATATAATAAGAAAAGCAATGGACCCATGAGAAGTAAACATCGCGTATATAATGAAATATATGAAATAGATTCTCCAAAATTCAAGATTAGGCTTGGAAATAATGAAATAGATTCCAAAATCAATTGGTGTAATTTTTTCATAAATGGACATAACATTTTTTAAAGCTATTACATAGAAACTTCACATGTATTCATTTTTGAAGTGCTATTCCCTAACATTTGTTTCTCCAAATACTTTTTCAAGAAGTTTTCACTAAAAAAAATTAAAAATGTACTCCACATGTTCCACTCGAAGTGACACGTTTTTTTATTGGGTTGTCCCACTTGAAATGGCACAGTAAAAAAAACACTCTCTCACAAAAAAGTGTGGGCTCAACAATTTTCTATCTCTTTATTCTTTAATTCTTTTCTTAAATAACCATGCCGAAAATAAGTGTGTCACTTCGAATGGGAGGGATGAATATATTAATATATCAAAATCCCATGATTATATATATATGCAACTAAAATAAGGAAGAATCTTCATCGCCGAACCTTGTGCTTCTTTTCCCATTATTATTTATTCCTGGGAAAATAATTAGGTTGGGAATTAATTTAGGTTTTAGTGTGTGGGATCATTGGGATCCGTCCATTATCCAACCGCCTTTTTTTTCCTTTCTTTATTATTTCCATCTCTTTTTTAAATTTTTTTTTCCGTCACATTTTTTAATTTTTTTTTTCTGTCATAATATATCAACCATTTGTAATATTACTAGTTTATATAGGTAGGCAGTGTGGCGCTGCTTCCAATCATGATCAACTAATCATGGCAAATAAATTCCCACGTACACACACAGACATATTATATACTCCCTCCGTTCCATTATTCTTGTCTTGTATTCCTTTTTGGGCTGTCCTGTTATTCTTGTCATGTTTCCATAAAAGGAAATATGCTTCTCTTACAAAAAGTTATGGGCTCCACCACTTTATATCTTTTTACCCTTTAAACACCCTTCTTCTTAATACCCGTGCTCAAAAGAAATGAGACAAGAATAATGGGACGGAGGTAGTATATATATATATAGAGAGAGAGAGGGAGGGGATTGTACGTATATATATTACTCCCTCCGTCCCATTATTGTTGGCCTGTATTTCTTTTTGGGTCGTCCCACGAAAGTTGGTCTGTTTCCTTTTTGGGAAATATCTTTCTCTCACAAAAAGTTGTGGGCTCCACCACTTTCTATCTTTTTACCCTTTAAACACCCTTCTCCTTAATACCCGTGCCCAAAAGAAACGTGACAACAATAATAGGACGGAGGGAGTAGTATATATGTATAATTGTATATATGTATATGCAAGTAGAGGTATATTTTCAACTTTGCATAATTTGTTTGAACCACGAAAAATAGAATCGGATTCCAGCTTAAGATTTAGATAGCGAAATTCTGAGAATGAGGATATCTATCCGTCCATTCGGGGAAAACCATGAATCCCTTTTACTATTTTTCACCTTTTAATTTCCCCCTTGTTTATCGTCGTGTATATATAGAAAATTGATTCATATAAATTCTAGTCTTCATGTGGGAACTAAGAATTATTATGAAACTGATAGATTTTTATATGATCTATATTATTATTAATCGGAGTATAAAATAACATCAAAAATATAATTTTATAAAAGCATCATTGTTCATTCATAAAAGCATGAATTGAAAAAACATCATTTAAGTATTATTATATATAGCAAAAAGTATGACCATATATAGGTGAAAAAGAAAAACATGTTTCTCATTCATTAAAATCTAAGAGAAACTTGCCTTACTATGCTTGAACAGTTGAGCGCATAACACTTTTTGCCTAGGATTTATCCCTCTATTTATATATGAAATGCACTTCTGTACGATTGACTGCATCAAATTAAACTGGTTAGTGCAGTCATGCAACCCAATTTATTTTTTTTATTTTTTATAATTTTAATTAATTGATGTTGGGAATTTATAAATTATTATTGGAAATTAAAATCTTATGTTAAGATAGTACAAGATTTGTATCCATACCTTGTTTATAATATAAGGTGTACGTGTTCAATCATCTATTTATAAAAAGTTTACCAATATTCCTTTAAAAAAAAGTTTACCATATTAGGAAAATATCATCAAATATATTTTAATATGTTTTTAAAACGTATCATTATAAGTTGCAACCTAAAAAAAAAAAAGTTGCAACCTAAACATAGCGTGAATATGATACTCTAAGCTTTGTTCTAAAAAAAAATGATACTCTCTAAGCTTTACATTTGGGTCCCTAGCTAGATGAATCTCTCTCTCTCTCACACACATAAATACACACACACACAACTCCACCAGAAGAATTGGTCCCAACTTGAATGTGGAAGGTGCAAAGCTAAGCACCAACAAATAGGGATATATATATGGATGGGTTCATATAAAGATAAGCCCTCCTGTTCCCCACAATAAAATAAATAAACACTAAAAAAAGATTAGCCTCCTTATGAGAATAAACATATTATATATATATATATATATATATATATATATATATAATTTTTTATGTATTATAATGATATTTTTCATGATAATCATAGATTATATAAAAATTAACGATTCAAATTAGTTCGTAGTTCTTATACCATAATTTATTTTTATATGAATCATTTATATATATATATATATATATATATATATTCCACATTATCCTTTTTTTTCCAATTGCTAGGGCGTGGTTGACCTCGACCCCAACCATTCATTTTCATTATCACAATACAGAAAAAAAGATTTTGGAATTTACTAGTTAGAATCTTAGATAGAGTTTAATTACCCTTTTTATCACTTTCTTGATTCATCGCCCCCACCTTCACAATCTTGCTTTATTTATGTATCTCCTTAAGTCAACACAATTTTCGTTGCTGGATTGATTAATCATAAAATTGATTTTGCTATTGGTCAGTATAGTAGATTGTTTCAAATAGGTACGATAAATATTAACTAGAAATCTGTTTTTTTTTTAATGTAAAAAATTCACGTTTTTCAAAATTTTAACAATACAAGAAAGTCGTCAAATGGTTTTCACAATATATTAATCTCGTCGAATTCATTTTGCATTTCTGATTTGTTTTATTTATTTATGTATTTTTTTGTTTATTTATTCCTAAATAAACCGATTCGATCCTTAGTTCTGATTCAATTAATTAGTTAATCCAAACAACTGCACAGCGCTACATACAATATAGAATTTTTTTTCAGCGAATTTAGATATGCTCTTAAGTTGTGATTTTGCTCGTTTTTGTAATTGTTTAGCTTTGTACCTCATTTATGGGTTGCACCCTTCGAGCGTGAATGAAGGTTTTTATTTACCAAAAAAAAAAATATGCTCTTGAATATATCTAAATATACTACACGATTATTGAGGATAAATTTAGCTATTTTAATTTAAGAATAATGATAGATTACTTAAAAAACAAAAATACGTCAATCATAAATTGTCCTCGCAAGACATGCTAGATAGTAAAGCACATAGTAATTAATTAATGAGGGGCCCTCTCATCTTTATACTGTCTTCATTTCTTTCCATTTATTGAAACACTACAAAATAGATTTAGCAAATTGTCTAGTTAAGATTGTGCAATTTTCTCAATATAAGTTATTTTGCTTTCAACTTTTAAGTTGAATCCATCTTATCTCATAATTGAACTACATATTTGACAAGACTTGGAAAGAGATAAATTAGGCTGAAGTCAATATTGTTATTTCACCACAACAAAACATAGTATAATTTTTGAAGAATTGTGTGTTGGAGTTATATACTGAAGGTTCCAACATTGTGATGCTAATTAATATTATTAAATAAAATTGTGATATCTTGTGATAGGTAGTTGTTATGGGTGTTACGAAAATAAAAGCATGGCATAAAATTTAATGATATTTGAGGGTGTAACTAATTTATTACTCCATCCGTCCGCAAAAAGTGTAACACATTTTCTAATATTTGTGAGACATAAAATAATGGAAAGTGCTACACTTTTCGCGGACGGAGGGAGTACATTTCTAAATGTAACAAAATTTAGTTTCATTTTAATACGTAACAAAAGTATATAAATACATGAATGGGTGTCACTAAATTTTGTTACACATAAAGATGTAATAAATTTTATGGCACTTCTCTAGTATCAATCACTAAAATTATTTCACTATTTGGCGCCTCTCGTATTTCGTTATAATTCAGTTTGGATCTTCTTTTATCTCCTATTTTTGGTGTATTAAATATAAACTTTTATGTAGCAGTGGAAATATGATGTTCAGCATGCGAAAATTAATATTTTTAACTACTAAACAAGAAACTACTTTTTCTTTAGGTAAAGCTAAAAATCAAAATTTCACATATGTATGTGTCTTTCTTTTATATCAGCAAGTTAATGTTCCTTCCTCACAGATGTAAGTTTCTGGTTTTGAAAGTACGATGTTCTATTAGAGTTTTGATTAGAGAGATTTTCAAAAAATTTGTCTAATACTAACTCAAGAATTACCAAACTACAAACTTCAAACTTTTTTCCTTTTTTTTTTCTAAAATAAAAAGATCATAACAAAAAGTTGACACGATCATGAGATTTTTGTGTACACGATTTCCTCATGTTATTTTTCAGTAAAATATAATTTTGTATGACAAGAAGAAAATGATTGTTTGAACTGACAATTATATTGTCATATTGTGTATTATGAAACATAACATATAATTAATGAACATGTTTTGTTACTGTTCGGTAAGGGTATTAAGGAGAAGGATAAAAAGTTAGAAAGTGGGTAGGTCGCAGTGTCGCACCACTTTTGAAGAGTTAATTTTTTCCTTATATGAAAACAAGACAAGTTCAATGAGACAGCCCAAAAAGAAAAGAAATACAAGTTCAGTGGGTAGAAGGAATAATATTTAAGTTGGTAGCCACAATTTATAATTCACTATTTATAATGACTATTTGTCATTTTGTCTCTTATAAGTTCATTCATAGACGATTCTAAACTAATTTAAAATCGTCTAAAGTATTTATTGGACAATTTTTCCTATTATACATTGAATGAAGAAAGCCAAGAAATTAGAAGACGTTAGTAGGTTAGGTCTATTTTATTACGCATGCAATCAATATGGAATAAGACATTGGCTCATTTGTTGGCATGGGCAATATTAAATAAGACTGGATATATATGTATGTATGACTATTGACTATGATATTATGTTACTTGGACGTAATGTATTATACTAATACTTACAATATACAATCCAATGTTTGGTTGAATGTATTACGATTATATCCCATGCTTAATTTCTAAAATGTCCTGTAATTTTATTTTTTTCTCAATTATATAAATCCGATAGAACCTGCTAAAAAAATAAATCTCTCCTTTAATTTCTAATTATTAAAACACGTACACTGGAAAAAAGAAGAACAAATAAATCAAAGAAAGAAGAAAATGGATAATGAGCCCTTATTTTATCAAGGACCAAAATTTTTGAAGCAAACATGATATTCGACTATGTTTTTATTCCACTCTTATAATCGCTAGCAAATTCTCATTTAAAAAAAATAAAAATAAACGAGCAAACTAGTCATTAAAGGCTAGCTTAAAGAAAATGGATACCCCAAAAAACAGTTTTCCGTTTGGACGTATCCAGTAACTCTCATGCATGGTCCAATTATGAAGTAAAAAACAATACTCCCTCTCTCCCATTTAATTTGTCACGTTACTGTTCGACACAAATATTAAGAATAAGGATAAAAAGATAGTGTTATTTGGACACACTGTGGCCAGCCACACAAGTTTAAAATGTAATATAGGTTTTGAAAAAGAAAATATACCGTAATTGGGGAATCATAAACTCAAAGAGAAAATGTGATTATTTCCATTTTTACAGTTAACTTTCATTTACTTAAGTGTGTGGCCAGCCACAGTATGGCCGAATAGTTTTATTGATAATTTTTATAGAAATGTTATATATCAATAATATATATGAAAGTGTTATGCCTTCTTCTTTTTTTAACATTACAATTTCAAGACATCTAAAAAAAAGAACATTACAATTTCAAGAAGCCAAAGACTAGAATTGAATGATTCTGCCCAAATTCATTCCTTTTCCAGAAGGCCCATGATGGAAGATTTTGAGATTAGCACGGAGCTCTAACCAGCTCAGCTAAATAATAGGCCAATGTTTAAAAACATTCCATACTATCGGCAAATAGCCCAAACTATCAATTTTTTATCCTAATCTGACATATGTTATTTTTCACCTATTCATAGGAAAATATCTCATACCATCAGTATTACACATAAATAGCTCAAACTATCAATTTTTAAACAAATCTAACATATGTTAGTTTTTCATCGACGTGGAATAACATAATATTTCTTTTGATTCAAACGTATTACAAAAACCTAAACAATGTTGTTCTTTTTTTAATGAAAAACTAACTGATGTCGAAACAATGTAAAAATTTGATAGTTTAGATTAAAACTGTGCAATACCGATATACATGCTCCGTCCACGATAAGTGTGATCCGAAGGAAGTGACACAGATTTTAAGAGTGGAAGAGTAAGTTAGATAGATGTATTGTGAATAGAGAGTGAGACCCATGTTTATTGTGAGCGGAGTCATTTCCATTTAAGAAAATGCCACACTTAGTGTAGACGGACGAAAAAGGAAAGAAGATCACACTTATTGTGGACGGAGGGAGTATGAATTATGTTATTTGGATGTAATCGCCTAATGTTAAAACAGATGAACGTAAAAACTAGTTGATCAAAGCCAACATAACAAATGGAAATAGTAGTTTCTGTGCCAAACTTTCAGAGTAATTTCCTTCCCCCTTTTCAAGCTAATTATATTGCAAATATTTGAGTAACGTTGACATGGTATACAGTAGAGAAAAGCCAAGCTCCACATATAGAGGGTAAGCAGAAGCATATTGGGGTTTAAGCCTACATTCACTTACTATAATGTGGTATGAATTGCTGTCAAGTGGCTAAAATGATCAATTGCCCCCTCGAGAAGGTGCAGCACCTGCAACGATCATCAAAATAGTGAACGATAGTTTCTTGAAACATCGGAAGAGCTCATTCAGAGAAGCCATGCAGTATGCAAACAGAAGTACAAACATTTGGCTATGATTTTAACTGAAAATTTATCAAAAATTGCGATGTTCTTAATTGTGCAGACAAATGGAAGACAGGTTGATGTCACAACTCACAACTTGTGAATGCGGTGCACAATGATAGAAAATGGCGCAATTCCATTTACAACATGTAAGTAGTAAAGCAGAGAGAAGAGACAAGTGTTCTTTTATTCATCCTCAAGGACTGGGGCAGGAATACGTATAATTTAAAGGCAAATTAGAATTTCTTTCCATGAAAGTTTAAGAGACTGAAGTTGCATAAAAAAGCAGGGAGAGTTTACCTCTGCCATTGATGGTCGCTTCTCAGGTTCAGTTTGGAGACATAAATATGCAGTTTTAGCCATGTTGTACAGTTGGTATGTGCTATATGATTCACCAAGACGAGGATCAACCAGCTCGTGCAATGCGAGGCTCTCAATTAGAGATAATGCCTGGAAATGCAATGATCCAAGTCTCAGATAAGAATTTTCATCCCTCCATGAAACATCTAGCAGTGCTAGGCTACCAGATAATTTCGTGTCAGCTTTTATTTAATTTCATTACAATGATTTTAATCTATAGAAATTGAGAAAGGTGGTTGAGATGACTAAACAAATTTCTACAGATATAAGAAGCAAATGAACATACCCACTGTCTAAGAGATGATTGTTGGTCTTCTCTCCTGGAATCCACTGCCTTGCGTCCAGAGATGAGTTGTATCAGAACAACACCGAACGAATAAACATCTGTTCGTACGGAAACAATGCCATTCTCTGCATACTCTGGTGCAAGATATCTAAAGTACAAGCCAACAACACCTTAACCTCAAGTGTTAAGGATAAATGCATGCAGTAGGCAAAGAAACACACACGACTTTGACATAATTTATAGCTCACACTCACCCAAGAGTGCCTAGAATTCGTGTTTGTATTTCATCCTCATCAGTCTTCCACCTTGCGAGGCCAAAGTCTCCTAGCTATTTATAAAGAATTTCAACATAATTAGAGACTCGAGGCCTTATAACTGCTGATTATGTCCAATAATGATATCTATATAAGAAGAGTTAAAACACTCGGATCTCATAAAATTGTAGAAGAGTTGTCTGATTTCCATTAATAGGATTATAGACAAGATTTAGAAAATTTAATGGATCCGTCTCTCATAATATTTGTAATAAAGCAATTTTTTTGGTTAATCTGACCACAAGTATCTAGTGTTAACTACATTTAGTCCAGCTAGTTTTTCAGAACTGATGAATTTATAAATTTTGTAATGATATGAACTAGTAGTTATCCAAGAAATTTCCCAAAATTGAGGTAAAATCAATTTTAAATTGATCAAGTGAGCAGAACAACAAAATTATGAAGGACATGGTGAAAACATTTTCCTATTCAATAATAAAGGTCTTTCCATCATACTGCTCTAAACTAATTAAGACGTTACGTTCACTGATTCAGTAAAGATATACAGGGTCTTAGAATTTACCATAGGAACAAAGTCGCATGTCAGCAATATGTTGCTTGGTCTCATGTCCCGATGGATTATTGGACTTCCCCGACACTCTTCATGTAAAAAGCGCAACCCTTTAGCAGTTCCAACAGCAATAGCATGTCGCTGGTGCCATTTAAGTACTTGATTGGTATTATCTGTCAACATTCCATAAGTTTGGGCATGGATGTGGAGAGGTAAAAGAGAGAGATAAATATAGTAGGACAAAGGGAGGGACAGGGATAATGCTAATGACAGGCACATTCGTCTTATTTCAACATTAAACTAATGATCAGAGCAAACACGTAGCTTCAGAACTTCTCTTATATATTAAATTTACTCACCAAATAAATGCCATTCCAGTGATTTATTGCAGATGTACTCGTAGACTAAGATATTAAGGTTTTCCTTGCAACAATAACCAAGAAGCATCACAATGTTCTTGTGGCGTGCAAAGTTGAGGACAAATATTTCAGAATGAAATTCTGCAAACCCTTGAGTACTTGCTTCCTTTCGCACCTTTGCAGCAATATGCTGCCCATCCTTAAGCTCACCTTTATATACAAGACCATATCCACCTTCGCCTAGTAAATTATCAGATGAAAAATTGTTGGTGGCAAGCTGAATCTCAGAATAACTATATCTCATCGAGTCCAGCTCCGTCTTTAATCCACAACTAATGCAGAGCTCAGGTACATCAGAGTATCTATTTCGACTGGGCCTTCTTTTTTGGTTTGCGATTATTGGGGCATAATATTCCATAACCTGTCTAGTATTACCTGTGGACGTCATTCATAAATCAGGAAATCTGAGATCTAATGCAGTTGTGGATACTCCCTTCTACTTGCACCATGAAAAGACATGCAAGTGATAACTGTAATAGAATATTGTATGAGGGATACATGACCAAAATCTATTTTAGTTAAATGATATAAAATTATAAATCACCAAGAAAGTCACCCAACTTCAGGCTCTGACTAATCCATCTCAAAGAAAGAAAATCGAGATACTACTTAGCCTTTTTCTTCAGTGTACAGAGGCCATGACATTTTAACAAGAAAAAAGAAATGAAAAACTTAGTTACGTGATACCATTGTCCAAAGGGGAAATAATTGTAATCCAATATAAACAATAAAAGGGAAGTAAAGGAACTATTAGTGTTAATTGTATCTTAATAAGTGTCCACCACCGAAAGCTTAGAGTGAAAAGTCTATCATTCCTTAGCTGACAATTACTTTTCAAACTCACGAACCATTTGATTGGCAACATAATTCACTCATGATATCTAAAAGTTCTATGTCTTGAGATATATATAAATCCTCTAACCTGATTCGTCTTGCTTGGGACTTGGCTGAGTTTCGTTTTGGGAAACAATACTCTGCTCCTTGAAGTTTGATGTGAATGATGGCGGCAAGATGCTACTAGCCATATCAGAGCTTCCCATTAAAGTCATAGATCCATGATAGTTGATGGTATTGACTGACTGCTCATTCTCATTATCACTAACTGGTGGTAGTGGGACAGGCTTGGAAAGTGAGTAAAACTGCTTGTTGTCAAAATACTCAGTTTCCTTCATGGAATATTCATGTTCCAAAATTTGCAGCGAAAAGCTATCGAGCACAAGCGCGATCTTGCAAGGAATGTGTTTAAGGTAGTACCTTAATTCCTTTCTTAGATGCCTGTCAATGAAATGTTATAAGCTACTAAGTATAAAGCAGTAGTTTTTAAAAGACCAATATAGACACATAACCTATCCCATGAGATCAATACAAGTAGACTAACTTGTAAAAAAGTTTCCAAAGCAGTTTTAGGAGTTAACCTGTTTTAATGCTATGTTGGGATGTTGCTGGAGAAAAATTTAACAATGAGAATATTAAAATATGTTATGTACTAAAAGAATTCATTGGGAAAAATGAACATGTCTGGTTGTGTTGCAGGAATAGAAATCGGAAATGTTTCCAAAGAAGACAAACACACAATTCCTGAGAAATTCTTGAAAAAAAAAAAACACATAATATATCCTCTATCATCCTAAAAATGACATTAATGAAAATTTGTCCATATATGATACAAAATATCGATAGCAATATGTACCTATCAAATATAACCCAAGCTGCATTAGAAGTAGCAACTTCATGTATGACAGCCTTCCTTAGTGGAGTTCCAGCAGTGATCTTAACCTCAATGTCAACCTGCACAAAGAGGATCGGAGTCGTTATGAAAAGAAACACTCTAAATTTTATGATTTAATAAATTGATAAAATTAGTAGACTACTGGTCTAGCTCCAAGCTTAATTGGAGCGTGTACAAACCCAAAATTAACTCCACATATTGCAACTAGAAAGCTAGTATTTTCTCACATTGTTTACGCAGCAAGTAAAAGGAAACAGGTGCGTGTCCACTGTATACAAAAGTTACTTGGATACTACTTACCACTAGGATTATATATTTAACTCGGAAAAACAGAAAGGTCTGTATAGATTACCCTTTCTCCTTCACATTCTTCAGCACTGTACTGGAGCATGCCCACATACATATCAACCTTTTTTGAGACTTCTTCTTCCACTGCACGGGCATGCGTTGCTCCAAGGAAATTCTCAGGAGCCACTCCCATACGATAACCCACTGCAGATTAAAAAACTTTAAATTAATAAGAATTGCACAACCTAATACAGGCTAAACTATGACTAATCAAATTAATTGAATATCAAGGATAATGATTTTGCCAAAATGTTATGTGATCATAATCCTAGTAGACTTTGTGACATATTTTTACCAAAAAACAAATCACATCCTCTATCAGTTTCGTGTTTATGTCATTGCCATCGTAAGTCCTCAATATATTATTTCAGCATTAGTGTGTACTAGAAAATACATGGCATATCACTTCATTTCTCAAAGATCCTACTCTCTTTATAAAACTTAAAATTGACGCGAACATCCAATTAAAATTATTAGACAGTAGATTTTTCCCATTTTCCCAAACTCAATGAGGAAAAGAAAAGGCTATATAGCATCATCGGAAGTTGTCAGCAAGCGCAAGGCCTTACACACGCGACCTCTTCTCATTCATGTATTACGCATTTCCTTCATTTCTAGCCTACACGAGGCGATGTTAGTGCAATCTAACTACACCCTCAGGACAAGAGGTTTCTGAGCTGCTGCTACAGATGAAAAACACTTACAACAGCATTTCTCTTTCCCTTTGACTAAACAAACAAACAAATCATAATCATCCAGCATGCTTAATCACAACCAAATACTATAACAAGCCATGTCCCATGTAACAACTCAACAAGAAAGAATAAAATCTAACTTCCAACAATCACAAAACGGAGAGCTGAGAATTGCAAGAGCAGGGAAAGAAAAAAATCACCAAAAAAAAACAGGCTTACTGGGATGCAAGACTTTATGCAGCACACCAAAAACCCTAATCGTATCACCCGGATGCACGATACCGCCGCGCATCCGGATTTGATGAATCGTATGCCTAAACTCATGACTAGTTCGATCTTTAGTGGCATCACACACAATCAAAATACGCGAAGGCATCTCTCGATTATCCGTACTGATTTCCATATCCGAAGGCATGCGTAGTTCACAAAAATCAAACTAAAAATCTCTTGAATGCTGGAGCATATATATATCGAGCCGAATTCAGTAAATGGTCAGAATCAGCAAATTCAGGTAGAGAGAGAGAAAGAGTCCAACCAATCAGATTCAGTTATCACCTGATTATCAAAAACCAGAAACATTTCAGTCTTAATCTCCCAGACAGTGTCGACGTCGGAGGAAAATAATTAAGGAATATGTGAAGGATATTTTGGGAGATAATTCTGCGAATATTCAGCATTGGGTTTGTTATCGGAGCTGTTCAATTTCGAGTTGCGGAAGAGACAAAACCGACGAATAACTGTTTCATCTGTTTTTCCGCCATTGCCAAATGCTAATTTGCAAATAGTGAAATAGGTTTGAATTCTATTGCAAATATGCCCTTCAAGTCTTGTACATTTACAAGGTTTTCAAACTGTTTTTGTATGAGCAATTTTGATGATGGCTTGCCCATTTTTACACAAATTTTCAATAAACAAAGAAAATTGTGGGATAACTAGATTGGTAAATATGTCTTTTTTTAATCATTTTTTATAAGAAAGAATTAGAGTGAATGAGTGATTCTGTATTACACTTTCATATTTAAAGATAAAATTTAGTTACTAGGGTAAAAAAGATTATTAGTCATTTTTTGTGGTAATATACTAATATATCCTTAATAATTTTACAAATATGAATTTACAATTTTTGATGATTTCACAAATGAAAACTGAAATTTCGTGAATTATCCAAATTTCACTTGTTATTTTATGAATCTTCGCCTAAAATTCACGCATCAAATTTTTTGAATTCATAAAATCTCGTAAATGTAGAATTCATGAATTCATGAAATTGTCATTTGTGAATTCGTGAAAATGAAATCTTCATAAATCTAAAATTTGTGAACTTACGGAATTGTCGTTTGTGAATTTGTGAAAATATTCGTAAAATTGTTGATGCATACAAGTCAAGATCCAAAGCTTGAATAAGAAGACCAATTTCTGTTAAAATTGTTGGGGTTAGAGCTCGAATGTGTGTGCTATTCACAATATCAAATGAGAGGGTGTAATTCATAGTATCAATTTACGAAAATGAATTGTAACAGATGAAAATATGACATAAGGTTGAACATCTATACGTGTAAGTTCCCAAATAGTGTCAATTTTATCCTAATAAATAAAAAATGACAATTTCATACCTACCAAATACAAAATGTTTTCGAATTTATCCCCACAACATTTTCCAACGCCGAGAAACATAGTTGGCAATGAAATAGGGATGTTAATATATTCGAAAGGCCAAGGTATTTGTGGTGTTTATTCCGATTATCAACTATGTTTCTCAACGCCGGAAAATAGTTTCGGAAAAAAATTGAAATAATTTTGTATTTATTGAGATAAAATTAGCACTCGGTTTTATTGTTAGGATAAAATAGTACTCCCTTCGTCCCACAATAAGTGGGACATTTCTTTTGGGTACGAGAATTAAGGAGAAGGGTAATTTAAAGGAGAAGTGGTGGAACTCAGTGAGAGAAGATGGTCTCCAAAAAAGAAAATGGAATACTTGGATAGAACAAACCAAAAAGGAAAGTGAGACACTTATTGTGGGACAGAGGGAGTATATTTTACCTAAATAAAAACCATACACACACACAGTATTATCCCTAAATAATAACCATAACACACACATAGTAACCATAAATAAAAACACCAATTTTGTGCCTAGTATTCAGTCTTTCCAAGTGAATACAGTTTTCAAATTCTTATTGCTTGAAGAAACTCCAAATCCATGTGTACATAAGTCTGATTCTTACAATAAGCACCAAATATCATCATCTTAGAACAGTAACAAATCTAAGTTCAAATGTGCCCGTCTTAATCAGTAACCATAAATACAAACACAACCCTCAACAATCAGGTAAATTTTGAGATTCTGCAAACACAAACACACACACACAAGAGAAAGAAAAGGTCATTCCAGCTAGTCGACTGAGTTAAGCTGCAAGAAAACACACAGAAAATAACGTTATAACGTCCAAAATACGTGTAAGAACAAGAGGTTTAAGATAATTTTCGTGCTTCTTCAACCTGTTTGCCGACGATCTTGATAAGCTCATCTCTGTTTGAAAGACCATCAACTTTCTCAGTAGCCAAACTTCTCTAAATTTGTCAAGGTTTGTAAGCTATCCTCAAATCTTAAAATCTCATTGATAGTTTGATATTTGGTGGAATTGTTTCGGACTCATAATCAAACCTTGAGGGCCTAATAACAACAGAAACCAAACATCATTTGCAATTTCATAATGTTCAAGGCAGAGAGAGAGAGAGAGAGCAAGCGTCACCTGAGGATAGAGTCGTCTCTGCACGTTGTTAGGAACCGGAATAAGTTGCTCTGTAAGCTGGTCTAGATGATCATTTTCGCCCTCAAGAATCAGCAAAACCTAGAAAAAGCATAGTGTCAAATGTAGCATTGATAGATTAAAATGTTACAGTAATTAAAATAGAACAGAAGCATATATCATATATTTACTTCTCCAACTGTTGGGCGCATAGCAGGTTTATTCTGAATGCATAAGTAAGCTACTCTAGCCATTTGGTACAACTCATACGTTCCATACGAGTCCCCAAGACGAGGATCAACAAGCTCGTCTAGTTTCAGCGTTTGGATCAACGGCATAGCCTGGAACATCACAACATATGTTTCATAGGAACAAGTAAATTTTTATGACAGTTGAAACCTCAATTTTTACAGACATTAAGAAAACATACCCACTCTCTAAGGGACAGGGGAGGGTTGTCTTCGATCGAATCAAGAACTTTGCGTCCTGATATCAGTTGTATCAAAATAATCCCAAATGCAAACACATCCGTTTTCACAGAACAAACGTCGTTTTCTGCATACTCCGGTGCATGATATCTGCAAAGCAAAGAACGTCGAGTTCAAAATCATCAATCATTTCTCATTTGGAGGTAAAAAATAGATACTCACTCAAAAGTTCCCTGAAATTTTATGTGTCCGTCATGCTTATTTGTGTTCCACTTAGCAAGGCCGCAGTCCGCCAGCTGCACATACAGAGTTGATACGAACACTTGGTCACAATAAAGATACCAAAGCATTCGACAAATGTGCAATCTATAAGGATTTACCAAGGGAACAAATTCATTCGTCAGAAATATGTTGCTTGGCCTCATGTCCTGGTGAAGAATAGGACTTCCCCGACACTCTTCGTGCAGAAAACGCAGCCCTTTTGCAATTCCAATGGCAATAGCATGTCTCCGGTGCCACGCAAGAACACATTCCATATTATCTGCATAGAACAACCCCGTTACAGATGAGGAGAGAATAGCATGTCCTCGACAAATATGAAAAGATAGAAAGTAATTTGATAAACAATTTCTATCTTCTATAAGTTTCTTGCTTACCAAATAAATGCCACTCCAGTGACCTATCACAGATATACTCATAAACCAAGATATTAATGTTCTTTCTGTGACAATAACCAAGAAGCATCAAGACGTTCTTGTGACACGCCAAGCTTAGGACACATAATCGTGAATGAAATTCAGAAAAACCTCGTGTATTGGCTTCCTTTTGCACTTTAACGGCAATAAGCTGCCCATCCTTCAGCCGGCCTTTATATACAAGCCCATATCCATCTTCTCCCAGTAAGTTGTCAGAAGAAAAATTATTTGTTGCAGTCTGTATCTCGGAATAATTCCATCCTTTCGAACACAGCTCATCAGAAGGGTGGGATGCATGAAAGTCCAGCTGCATATTTATTTGCTTTTGTAACGTCGGGTAAGAACCATCAGATTCCTTGTCCACTTTATCATTAGTATCTGTGCATCATTCATTGGAGTTAAAAACACGAAGAATCAGTATCAGGACCTTATATTGAACGTAACTTCATACATACCGTCTCTGAGTAAATCACCAGATGAAGAAGCATCTGCTACAATCTGTATCTCTGAATACTTACATTCATTCAAATCCATCTTCGAGTTAATCTCGTTAGCAGAATAAGCAACAGCAGAACTAGGATCACTCTGTAGACTTTGTTTTAGCTTCACCGGGGGTGAATTATCATACTTATCTTTACCTTTAGCATAGATACCTGCAGAGACTATCAACAAGACTCGTGTTAAAGGCAGCACTAGAGAGGGTGTACGAGAAACATAAGGCGAACACAAGCACTTCGTCCTTTGTTAGACTATAATTAATCAAGTAACATATCTAACCTGGTTTCTCCAGAGGAAATTCATCAGGTGAGAAGATGCTTTGCTCCTTTGATTTGGAGGTAAGGGATGATGATGCAAAGCTGCTCTTATCACTACAAGAGCTTCCATGGGAACTAGTAGATTCATGGTAGATTGGAGAGATGATGACAGACTGGTCGTTGCTCGGATTAAACTCGGAAGGTATAGCAGGGACGAGCTTGGACAGTGAGTAAAACGACTCATGCTCGATATTAGCCTTAGCTTTGTCAGAATAAAAAGGCCTCAAGATTTTCAGAGAGAAGTTATCAAGGGTCTGAGCTACTTTGCAAGGTATTTGCTTAAGGTAAAACCTTAGTTCCTTTTTTAGGTGCCTGTCAAAGAAAAATTACCAGCTTCAACTGAGAAATGAAGTATTAATTTTATGATTAATGTAAACCGTAAGCATATTAAAGCAAATATTTGCTAACTGATCAATTGGGTAAAAACAATCACTTCAAAAATTAAGGTTATATTTTGAGCATCATCATCTCTTTTACAACCTGCATCTTTTAACAGCATATATAGATCTACTTTATTAGAAAAACTCAATCTCTAAACTTGTTTTCTGACTGAAAATCGACAAATAGGTCCTAATAAACATAACATTACCATTTATATCAATTAATACAAACAAATGTCACCTTCTCAAATCTTTTAAAATCTTAAGATCATAAGATTGAAGAACTACTGAAATGACAGACCCAATAAACTGACCTAGCAAACTTATTTATAGTAATGTTAGCACACTGATGCCATCTTTCACTTGGGAGAGAATGGCTTAGATAAAACAATTGCACTAAATTTTTAACCGATAATAGTTTTCTCTATTAGATAAATCGAGAAACTTATTAAAAAAATCCCGAAGAGTAAATTAAATGAAACGTTAAAGATGAAATGGTACCTGTCAATAACAACCCATGTCGCATTTGAAGCTATGGCTTCTTGTACAATAACGTTCTTTAGTGGAGCTCCAACGACAATCTTGACTTCAATGACGACCTATATAATGTGACTATTTGATATCAAGAAACAATAAGTACTGTATTCATTTTATAAATTATGAAAATTCACTATATTCGTGCGACTGCAGAAAGTTTATTTGTCCGTTCTATTCAGTAAAGAATTCTGGAGAAGGTTATCTGTTCCGTTAGCATTACTCTTACTCGTTCTGTAACAAATTCTTCCTTTAGCCCGTGCCGATGAATTTATAGAAATCAGTAATCAGAAAAGGGAAACAAGAGCAATATTACCCCACTGCCTTCACATTCCTCAGCACTGTGCTGAAGCTTCCCTATATATGCATCCACCATTCTTGAGACTTCTTCTTTTATTGCACGAACGCGTGTTCCAATGAAGGAATCAGTGTCTATTTGCATTTGGAAACCCACTGTGCAGAAGTACAGGTTCACAATGAAAACTTCATACCACATTGAAATTTTATAGACAATCACAGAATCATTGACAAGACACAAGATAGGACTACCAAGATATCCACAGAAATTTGAACAATCAACATATCTTTGTTGAAAAAAATCAATTAAATTGGAATCACCAAGTGATGCTGGTTAACAAAGCAAATTCAATCTGATGCTCATCTTTGACCACTCAGTTTACACATATTACCCACAATCTTTACAACTAAATCTAGACAAACTAGGTTTGTAATATATTAAAAAAAATGAACATTCTCAAAATCGAACATAATCAAATCTAAAGGGCACCAAATACCAAATTGGAATCACCAAATGATGAGCAAAGCAAGTTCAATCTGATGCTCATCTTTGACCACTCAGTTTACACATACCACACACAATATTCACAACTAAATCTAGACAAACTAGGTTTGTAATATAACAAACCGAACATTCTCAAAATCGCACACAATCAAATCTAAAGGGCACCAAATACCAAATTGGAAAGCATTAGACTTACTGGGGTGAAGTACTTTATGCAAGACACCAAGAACTGTAATCGTATCCACTTCCTGAATCATGTTTCCGCACATTTGGATATTACTAATAATGTGCTTAAATTCTTGAGAATTATGATTTCTAGTGGCATCAAAAGCAACAACAATCCGACCTGGCATGAGACTAGCAGTACTTCTACTACTACTACTGCTCCTTTCACTAGCTAATGCCATATGCCTAATCAAAACCTAAAATCTCACAGAAACAGAGGATTTCTTAAATGCAGCAGAACAACAAAAAGCAGGAAAATTGCAGCTCTCAGTTTCCAACTATTCTTGAACAAAAAAGATTTTTTCAAAATACTACGCATATAATAAGGGAAGAATCGCAAATTCTGTTTCGCGAAATCGAAAGCAAGATAGATGTTTTCTTTGTACGGAATGCCGCATAACGGAACAAAAGAAAAGGGCAAATAGCAATGTCTATTCCGATTATTCTTGAACAAGAAAGAACCCATTTTTTCCATTTCTCTATCCTTTGTTTTTCGAATATTAATGGGGATATTCGAAATGGGGTTTTGGCGGGAATAGTGGAAACCGACTGCACCAACAATAACAGACAAGGGTGATTGCAAATTTGATGATAACATCAAAGAATTATTGGGTGTTTCTTCGATCAAAATCAACTTTCCTAGGTTTCTCCCAGAAAAAAAGAAAATTAACACTTTCGTAGTATGTTAATGGTGGAGTTGGCCATCTTGAATTAGAAATTACTATTATTTTCACTACTCTTCTAAATAGAATTTTGGGTATTTCCAAAAATTCGGCGACAAATCAATTTTATAGTTTTTTTCCCAGAAAATGTTTTATATGTTGTAAATATCTTATAGATATACATTATATGAGTGTTGACCAAGTCATCCACCCTAAAACCCTAGCTCTGTACAATTATAAATAGAGGCCTTTGGTCCTCATATTGTACATACTTTCAATACACTTCAATACACAGAATTCTTATTCTCTCTACTTTATTCCATGTTCTCTCTAGTTTATAACACGTTATCAGCACGATTGTTCAACCCCTCCTTCTTCGATCCTAAAAAGGTTAGTCTACCATTAAGGTACGAATTTCTTTTCGGTCTAAAATCTCAATTCATACAATTTTCATTGGCTTTTAATTCTAAAGCAAACCCCATATATATTTATAATATACGATCATACGTATGATCAAGATAATGACATCTGTAATCTAAGTTTGATATTAGATTGATTTATATGAATTGACGAAACATGTGTATGTCTTTAGTCAAATATATTGGAATATTGAAATATAATATTTGTTAATTTGTTCATATCAATTGCTATAAATTTCTTAATCTGACGAATCGCTTATATTTAAGCAAATCAAAACAATTGTATTTTCTTTTATAAAGATTATTGTTATCGGTTATTTTGCAAATTCTTATTGTATTTGTACTTCAATATTGAGACTTGATGGAAATATATTACTGCATAAATATATTGTGATATATTATGTTTATAATTCTTATGTTATGATATTCGTTGTTTCTGAAGAAACTCAAATTTACATATAATCTTAAAGATTATGTATTAATGCTATTGAAGTAGCACAATTAATATTTCTAAAGAATATTACATGCCTTGATGAGCAATAAAATATTTGAATAATATATAATTATCTCTGATTCTTGTGCATATTTATTGCACAAATGACACATGGCTCCGGAAGAGCTTGTATCAATTTATGATACTAAATTAACAATAAAAAAGTTCAATACTTAAGTAAGTAAAAAAGAAACTTACTAAATTTTGATGATATCCGCTACAATGGATACCACATTGAGACAACATTAGTTCGTATATTGTTGGTCGAGAACATAATGTTTCTTATCCACGAACTTTTGAATTCAAGTCTCAATTGCACACCCACAACATACAAAAGACGGTTCCCAACAAAAGGTTGGAATATATATTAGATTAAATATTCGCGTGATGAACTTAAAGTTCAACAAGTTATTACTGCCAAATGAGTGATCAAATCTCATATACATATTATATACGCACCAAAAAGATCTTGAAGTTCCTCGTGAACTAAATAAATTAGATGATGCTCTTTAACGCCATAAGCGTGAGAGATCTATTGGTGTTAAATATAAAGATCCGCGGAATATAAAATTGAATAGAGAAATTCAATCTCTTAAAGAGGATCGTCATAAGGATGAAAATCCCAGTGCATATGCACGTGCACCAAATATTAAAAGACTGGGATTACAGAATAACCAGTAAAGAAAAATATCATTGAGAAATTATGAAAATCTGGTTGATTGAAAATGCCATGAATTATGTGAATTCAAGAGAAATGAGAAATAGTAAAATATTATAATTATCGACAATACTTTTGCCTCGACAAAATTGCTTATATCATTTTGAAATGATATTCTGGATCCATATCAAAGAAAATAGAAGTGCCAGAGGCACTGAGTAAATTTGAAAGAAGCAATTGAGGCAGAGCTTGACTCGCTAAATAAATAATCTTTTGCTCTGTAGTACATATGTCAAAGAATGTTGACATAAATAAGTATTTGTACTAAGAGAAAAGAAATTGATGAGATGATGAGAAATAAAGCGATGTAAATAGCTCAAAGATTTAGGCAGAGATCCTAAATTAATTTTTCTTATATATATTCTCCTAATATGGCATCACGTTCCGTTATTTAATATCTATCGCAGTAATGAATATCATTGATCCGTATATTTGTTGGGTCATTGTACGTGAATATATATAAAAGTCTCTAATGTACTAAAAATTTCTAAGAAAGAGAAATATAAATTCACAACAAGTGTGAATTAATCTTTCTGAAGTAAGAAAATGCGAATAATGATATATGTACTTGTGTACATATCCAAAAGTCTTTGAATGACTTATATTAATGAAAGAGCCAACTCGTACATAAAGGTAGAGTTTGAAATAGAAGACTTAGCTAAATCTAAGTATTGACTTGATATGAAGATCGAACATCTCCTAAATGAGCATATTATTATTACACCAGTGGACCTACTTGAAAAGGTTGTAGAGAGATTGATTTTTATTATAAATCACATCTAGTTAGACCACAATGATTGTCTCTTCACTTGACTTGAAGTGAATATGGAAGATAACGATTATATTATGGGGCCAGAAGTTCCCTACTTTGAGTGCTGATAGCACTATATATTCTATCAGATCTGATATAACATTTAAAGTTAACTTGCTAGCAAGATTAATGCTCTCATAAGGAGACATTGAAATGATATTGAGAATATCATTCGTTATCTTAAAGGTTAAACGATCTTTAATTTATTTTATGAAAGAGATTGAGATTTACATTGGTGGCTACTAGGATGTTGGTTGTTTATCTCATCCCATGATTCAATATCTCAAATTGGTGTAAGGATATGAGATATATCCTCCACTATTCTCTATGAGAATAATTCAACTTGTGTTGCACAAATGAGTTCTATATGAACTATGGCCACAAAAGTTTGTTTAGTGAAAAACTTGTGGATTTATTCACTAAATCTCCTCCCAATCTTTTATACGAAATTATGTTTATAGTATTGAAATAAGTTGGATTTTGAAGATTATTATCTTTAGGGGGAGTGAGGAACTTCTACATATTTATGAAGATTTGGCCGTGAAGGTTAATTTTGAGTAATCATAAAGATTATACTCTAAAGGCAAAATGGTTGTACTTGTGTTTTTTCCTTACCAAGTTTTTCTCCCGATGGATTTTCTTAGTCAAGGTTTTTAACGAGACAACTAATGCAACACATGAGTAAGTGTATGTTATGTAATTTTTTTCCTCTATCGAGTTTTTTTTCCCACAGGATTTTTTCTGAAGAGGTTTTTAACAAGGCATGCACATCACAATAATATTGTCAAATGTGAAATGTTATGCTTGTATCATTGTTTCAACGGAGACTCGCACAAGTGACAATTTGGCGTGCTTATTCACAAAGGTATTGCTGACGTCAACATTAAGAAAGTTGGTACACAAGATCGGCATGCAACGACTCAATGACTACAATAATCAAGTTCAAGCGGAGCAGTTGTACTCTTTTTCCTTCGATCAGGTTTTGTCCCACTGGGTTTTCCTGACAAGGTTTTAATGAGGCAACATTTGTTTTAGGGATTGGTCACTCAAGGGGGAGTGTTGTAAATATCTTATAGATATACATTATATGAGTGTTGCCCAAGTCATCCACCCTAAAACCCTAGCTCTGTACCATTATAAATATAGGCCTTTGGTCCTCATATCGTACATACTTTCAATACACTTCAATACACAGAATTCTTATTCTCTTTACTTTATTCCCTGTTCTCTCTAGTTTATAATATTATACTAGTTTTTTTTTTGCTATATATGTTAACGGCTAACCGTTCCTATTGACAGTTTTACACCTTGTATGATTGCCGACTTGCCTCAATTATGTAAATTGGTGGCTTTTCTTAATTTTCAATAAAAATACATTATTGTTTGTTGTTCAAAAAAAAATATTGTGTTCACTTTCTGAAAAAATACAATTTGCTATTTTTAATGTAGATTTTATAATGTTTACAAAAAAATGTAGATTTTATAATAATTTTTTTTTAAATTTCGCTGATTATATTTTTTTTTTCCTTTTATCCTTCTTTAATAAAAGTTGAACACTGCAAAACATGCACACTAATTGGAACCATCTGTCCCAACATTTTTTTGTGTTTCATTTGAGTTCCACTATTAAATTCACTATTTAAATATTTTTTAACATTAATGTTTTAAATAATATAATCAATTCCAACCAACATCTATTACTAACAATTTTTGAAGCTTAAAATATTATATCCACTAATTACAGAATACTAGCATGTTTATTTATTATTGCACATTGCACAAACACATTACATAACAGCTAGCATAAATTAGTGCATAAGACTAGAGAGGAACATCAGTTGGGAAATCTTGTTGATGTCTCTTTATGGTTTGTCTGAGAGAATTTTCTTGTTCTTGTAGATTTAATGGCACCTGATCGTACACATCGCTGAACATATCTTCAAGACAAGGTTTCTCCGTTTTACCCGCAACTTGAATCGCGTTCAACACCTGAACCACAACAATGAGTTTATAGAGAGAGAGAAAATACTTTGGATGATAGGATAGACTGATATAACATATGATTGAGTATATGAAGGTCTAGATGATCAAACAAGTTCAAAATTAATCAAACTATCAAAATAAATGGTAAATTGGCCTATAATATTTTTATCTGTCTACTCCATCACACAAAGTAAACACCCCTGTAGTGTACCTGCTTTCGTATGGTTGCACGATGCTGGATCTCCTCCTCATCAGTCCACCAACCGTTTCTTTGAACCCAGTTTCTGAATCTACTCATAGGATTTCTGGCTGTTTTCCAGTGCTCAATCTCATTCGATGATCGATATTTGGTCGAATCGTCTGATGTTGAGTGATGGCCAACTCTGTATGTAAGTGCCTAACAAGTTGCACTTAATATGGTTACTCAAAGGTAGAATTGGTGAAGAAACAGGCTTGTGGGTAGGGGTGAGCACAATTCGGGAAGAAAAAAAAACGAAAAACATACTGAATCGAACACATTTGGGTTAAAACAGTTCGATTCAGTTAAATTTTAATAGAAATAGGCAAAAGTGATCGAAAGGCCCCATTTTAAGAATTTGCACGACACCGTTAAGAGGTCATGTGTGTTTACCTCGACTAGGACAGGCTTCTGTTCGTGTACGACCATTTCACGAGCTGCACGAATGGCGGTATAAACAGCAAGAGCATCGTTTCCATCTACACGAATGCTGCGAATTCCGTATGCTTGCCCCTTCACTACCACACCATCACCTGATGATTGATCACCAATAATAAGTTGATCAATTTTATAGTTTTCAGAATGAAATGTGAATCAAATATGAGAATGCAATATATATATATATATATATATATATATGTTACTTCTGAATTGGTCTGATATTGGAGTGCTTATGGCCCATCCATTGTTACGGCATATGAACATCACAGGGGCTTCCATTACTGCTGCAAAATTCATTGCAGCATGAAAATCTCCCTGCACCCAAACAGACCTTATCATGTTCGTGTCGTGTCTGTGTCGTGTTGTGGATACGGATATTGAGATTTAAATACCTCACTGGTGCCACCATCCCCTGTGAAAGCAACGGCGCATGCATCCTTCCCATCCATCTTGAGGGAGTAAGCAACGCCTGCGGCTTGAGGCAGCTGCGTCCTGACATGACATACAAACCAACATTTCTCAAAAACAACGTCGTTTTGTTCCAATCCCGATGAAGAAAAGAAGCCAAAAACAACTTACGCGATTGGTGATGAAACGGTGAAGAAATTGAGCTGGTTGGAGCCATAATGCACTGGCATTTGCCTGCCTTTTCCATGACCATCTTTCGTCCCGAAGCATTGGTTGGCGAAATCTTCCACGGTGAAACCACGCCATAACAGGATCCCAGGCTCCCGATACTGATCATCAAACACCAACAAAATTAAGCTCTGTCGGTCATCCCAGGCTCCCGACACTGATCATTTCTAATGTTGTATGTCTTACTGCTTACTAACGCTAAGCAGTAAAACATACAACATTAGAATAATTAACATAGAAATACATATGGTGATTTATTTGTTTACCTGTGGTAATATAATGTCATCTGGTGAGAGAGCAGCAGCCGTTGCAATGTTGATCGCCTCTTCGCCCGTTGAGGTCAAGTAAAAAGATAGCCTCCCTTGCCTTTGTGCTTCATACAAAATGGTATCCATTATTTGAAGAGTCACCATACTTTTGTACATTTTTACAGCAGTTTCTTCGTCCGGCTAATGCACAAAACACAGAAGAAAAAATGGATTTTGAGCAGAAAATAATGTAGGTTAATGGACTAGCATGCTAGTGTTTACTATATAGGGGGAGGAGAGTCTTGTCTGAGACTGAGACTGTCTAACGGGTCAAAATCCATAAGAAGTGTCAAGATCCAAATCCAAATGCAATAAAACACCGTCAAAACTATAAATATGTCATTGGATCTGAATATTGACCTGTAAGACAATCTGATACAAGTTTAATTTTGTGTACTATATATATACCTGCTCGAATCTACTACCAGAAATCGGATATCCATCTTCATCAAGAACGCGATAACAAGGCACTCTCTTGTCTGTGGCTTCTGAGATGAATTTCATTTGAGTAGTAAATCCTACTCTTCCACCAGGAAATTCTATTCCCTGCATACTCAAATTTATCACTTATTATATTATATATATGCATAAACATATGTATGAATGAATGATATATTAAACGCATTGTATTAGTAATCACAAAGTTAGATAATGATTCATCATCTTTTTTGTGTTCTTATTTTATCATTTATCAATTGGTAGTAAAATTACTATTTTAAACTAATTCAGGCTTTAAGTATTAAGTTGATATTTTAGTTTATATGTCAATACTAAGTTACAAAAGCTTTCACATTCTTAATGGGCTGTCAATTGGTGAGTTTATAGCCCAACAAAAAATAATAAAAATCACAATGCATCTCAATTTTTCTAATTAGAGGTCACTATCGAATCGAATTCCCTCGAAAATTTGGTTGTGAAAAATGGTAACCACCGATTTTTACAACATTTAAATATATATATCACAATATTTTGATAGTCAAAAGGCCCCACATGTAACCAACCAGTCCCGATTCTCTATTCCCAACATTTATTTCTCTCATTCGTGTCTTACAATTAAATTTAATAATTTAATAATATTTATTGAACAATATTTAATACTCTTTCCGTCTACGATAAGTGTGGTCCGGAGGGAGTGGCATGAGTTTTAAGAGTGGAGAGTAAGTTAGATAGATGTATTATGAGTAGATGAAGAGATCCATGTTTATTGTGAGTAGAGTCGTTTCCATTTAAGGAAAGACCACACTTATTGTAGATGGACAAAAAAGGAAAAAAGACCACACTTATCGTGGACGAATAGAGTATCAGCTTAACAAAATTATATACTCCCTCCGTCCCGCTCATATTGTCTTGTTACTGTTCGGCACGAAGATTAAGAATAAGGGTAAAAAGATATAAAGTGGGTATGTCTCATCACTTTTGAAGGGTTAATTCTTTCCTTATTTGGAACAAGACAATTTGAATTAACGAGACAACCCAATAAGGAAAGAAAGATAATATGAGAGGGACGGATGGAGTACCTAATTACTCTGATTGGATATAATTAATCCAAATTACAAATTAGAAAATTAAACTAAAACAAAAGAAATTAAGATTGAATTTAAAGAAAAATGAAGGAATAACTAAAAAAAATTGAAAGTGTGACATGGGCCGAAGTGGAATAGAGGATCCCAAGTGTTGATTGATGAATGATCGGGATAACATACAGCCCAATTAGGTTAGTCAGTTGGTTCGGTTAATTATGTCTTAGTTAGAAAATATAAAAATTATAAATAAATAAAATTTACTAATTTTTACCTACACTTTTTATTCACAGTATTTCTTTAGTAAATTAAAAAATCAATGGGAATTAATTAATAAGCACAAAACTCGTTCTATTTAAATATAACAGAAAATAGAATGTTGCGTCGAGTTCCGTTCGAAACCAAAAAGAGAAAAGCTAAAGTATGTAAATTGAAATTAAATTTAACGCTAACTAAATAATAACCACCACGAACCCGTGCATGATATTTATTTACTAATTATCTATTTAAAAGTTTCATCATGCAAATTAAATTATCTGTCAAGTGTTTGCTATAATTTTTAAAAGATTATAATTAGAGTGATTGTCTAAAAAAATTGCAAATTTTTGGTGATTTTGTAGCACCACTATAACACAATTTTTAAACTCTACAATTCTAGGATTCTCTCTTGTCCTATTTTTCTCGGATTTTGTTTTCATTTCTTCGATTTTATATATCTCTTTCAAAGAATTAAAATATATATATATATATATATATATATATATTAACAAAATCAGAACCGCACAATAAAAAAAGCACCATTTTGTTTCCAGATAAGTAAATGCCAGCATGTTTGGTCAATATAAGCAGAACTTTTTAGAAATTGTGGACACACAAGCAATTACCAAAATCCAAATTTGTGATGTAATTGCAATAAATAAATATGAATAATATATATATTGCAAGAATTAAAAAGCCGTACAAAAACAAGATTTTTTTAATACAAGTAACTAATTTACTTGCTAGCTCATAGAGATTTTTTCTAACATCTATCTATATATGCAGGAAGTAGCAGAAAAACACGTGGAAGAAATTTGTACCTGAAAAAAAATAAAATGACAATTCGAAATCTGACAGATACAAAAAAATTATGTCTTAAATAATGGGACCATGTTTTCAAAAAAAAAAAAAAATTAATAATAGAATAATGCGACCATCAGGTCCGTCCACGATTCACGGCACAAGTAGAAAACCTTTTTTTCTATATTTCTTTTTTATATTTTTGGAATAGAAGTAAAAAATAATTTATCGGGAACACGTATTTGTTGTTTACTGTGCTCATTTAATGAGTATATAATCCAAAATTGCATTATTATTATTATTATTATTAATGCGATGTTCATTTTGATTTCTTCGATCTTAATATCTTATTTTCCTAAATTTGATCACATTTGTGAATTAATTACTTCTATATTTTTGTCATCACAGTATTCAATAACACTTAAAACAAAATACTTACACAAATGCATAAAAAGATTAATTAATGAGCAAGAAATAAAATAAAATAAAAATGCGTGAAAATACCTGGATTTCATCATCAACATCATCATCATCAGTGTAAGCTACAGGTTGAAGCTGTTCCCCAGCTCTGGCAGATTCCGACCGCCGGAGCGAGAAAATGGCGGCGGATCTATGCCGGAATTCATGGGGGATTCTTCTGTAAGGAGGCAAGGTTTTGTTAGAAGAATTTGCTTGTAAGAAAGAATGAGTTGATGAACTCGAACATCTCTTCTCAAACAAACAAATGTTTCTCTTGAGCAAATATGTGATGCTTCTTCTTCTTCCAAACCATGAACCCATATTCTGCAAGAACAATAATTATCTCACTAATGTGTGTGTGTATGTGTGTTATAACTTGTCACTTATACTTTATGAACATTGATACAGAACCTTGTACTGTGTGTATTTAATGCAAAATTTTAATGCACAGTCTATATATGATCATAAATGGTATTGAAGTTAAAATATTTGTTGGGCTAGAGAGAGAGAGAGAGAGAGAGAGAGAGAGAATAAAATATATCCTAATGCCAAACTCTAGCGAAAATCGATATCAAATCTTCCCTAAATCAAAAGGTAAATTAATATCCATCTGTTTGTGATGTGATACACTATAAATTATTGCATTTGACACACGCCTTCATTTAGAAAAATTAGAGAAAGAGAAAAAAAAATGAGAAATTAATTTAGGAGTGTTGGGAAGAGTTCAATTTTTCTACGTTTTCTCGCATTATTGCCATTTCGTTTGATTATGTAACATTTCTCGATTTAGACAGAAATTCGTTTGCGTCCGCACCATGCGGACATCCCCAAACCCTTAATTAGAATTAAATTAAACTCATAATTAGAATTTATGGACTTGTCCATACTGTGCGTTTCATTAATCGTATAGCTTAATAGGACTGTAAAAGAGTCAAGCGTTCGTGAGCTACTCGACGACCGACCCGATAAGAACTTGTTCGATAATTAAATGAGAAGCTCGTTTAGCTAAACAAGTCAAACTTAAACAAGACACTATTGAGGTCGACTCGATTAATGTACTTCATCCATATCTTTGTGGAGGCAAATTGCCACTTTCTTGGATCTTCTATTCTTACATAAATTTAACAATAATGACTTTATTGACGAAATGGGACACGCAAGTTTAAGAAAATAAATGTAATGAATATTTAGTAAATTGAATATTGAACATGATCTCCATAATAAGTTACGCAAGTTCAAGAAAATAAATAAATAATGAATATTTAGTAAATCGAATACTGAACATGATCTCCATAAATTAATAAGAGGAAAATATTTAATTATAATATAGACTATACTATATACTAAACTAAAGAGAGATCAAAAAAATTAAATTTCCTTTATTGATAAAGATGAGAAGCACACACAATAAAAAGGTGGTGGAAAATTGGACAAAAATTTGGGATAGAGATTGAAGAAAAGATGATGAAGAAAGTCCATCACCATATCACGTGTCGCTCTGATCTTGTACTTAAATAATTATATGAGGTGGGCATCATCTAGAAATGCCAATCCTTTTTTTCCTCTTCCAATCCTCTCGTAAAGTATTTTTTTCTTTTTCTTTTTTTTAATCATGAGAACCCGCAGTCTTACCTACAGTACGTAATGAATAAATTGTCATCCATGTATTAATAGCTTGCAAACCATACAGGACAGGTAAACTACACTTTTCAAGTATAGGTGTGATAAACTCGACCTATATATAAAAGCATTAGCAGGATTTGAATCCGAAATTTTTTTGCTTCAGGCAGCCTACTTTACCACTAGTTCATCCCAAGGGAACTCTCTTGAGTGTTGTTTGACTCTGAGTTATAGTTAGTTTGGCAACAAATTAATAGACAACGCTAAAAGGAAAACACATTTGGCTATTTCCTATATTTCAGCTACTTCTTAATAGCTTTAGAGCAGTCAACTTCACCTATACTAATTAAGAGTATTTAAAGCATATGGCATTTATGATCCACCCAAAATATATCCGCATTTTCTAAGTAGAGACTTAGAGGCACCAAAGTGTAGTGCATAAGCAGTTTGGATGTGCGACACGTGTAAAGTGTTTTAATTTAATGTGTTGTAAATTTAAACTTTAAATTAAAACACTTTACACATGTCGCACATCCGAGCTACTTGTGCACTACACCTTGGTGCCTCTAAGTCTCTACTCATTTCCTATGTTAGATTGCGGTCCTGAAATTAAATTGATGATAAAATAAAAAATAAAAACTTTAAATTATGATGTACACGTTATAAAAGTTAGGCGGAACAATTAAATTATGAATATTTTTAATGACGAGAATAATCAGCAGACGCTACTCGATATGTGCATTGAGTAAAACTCTATATAAAAAAAGGTAAATTTGTACTTGAATTGAAAATCAGGCGCAACATATGCTCGATTTCGAACTTGAGACATAACGTCTCGAGAAAAGTCACTGCACCACTAGATCATCGCAGAAGGGAACAATTCATGAAAATTCAAGAAAGAAAGCCTAAAATTGAAATTTTCTTGTTGATGATTTTTTTTTCCTTAAAACAATATTATTTTCTTGATCATGAAACACAAGAAGATTTTGGATTTATCAACATATTCAAAAATGTTACCCAATAATAATAATACCCACAATTCCTTTATACAAAACTTAAACTTTACTTCACGTGGATATTTAATGGATCATGAATTGACATACTAATTTAATAGGTGTAGCACCAACTACACCCATTTCCCCAACTAACAATTTTAAATTCTGACATTAAACTTGTGCAACCTCAAATATCCGAGTGTACCAAGGTGATATGAATGCATCATTGATATTTTTTCATATTCTACCTAACAATATAAAATTCACTGCCAAATTCATGCAACCTAAATCTACAATAGCACAATATCAGAGTTTATCGAGTGCGTACATATAAGGTAGCGGGTGCAGATTATCCTCGTCATAAACAAACACAAACACACGCACATGGCACACACACAAAAAAGGAAACGATTATAATGCCAGGAATGCTACCATTTAGCAGTTATAATAATGCAATAAGGGCAGAAAACATGCTTAAAAAAGCGAAAGTATCATTTGCCATTACTGGAAACAAAAGAAAATCATGTAAATAGAACAGTTTTATTTCCAAGATGAGTGAAGGATACAAGTCTACCGTCTAAACGTACCTTGTTGATCAAAACAGGCTAATGAACCAAAATTCTGAACGCGGTCTGCTTTCCCATACGAGAAACGTTAGAGTTTGAAGCAGCTCTCCACAGCCTTCAGCCAATGAAGGGTCCAAATGCGACCATGCAACATCAGTCAACTAGCAAAGACCACCTTCATCTAATTTCATATCAGAGAATTTTCGATGTCATTGCAAGGAAAGATTGTATAATTCATGACTAAAAAGTTAGCAAACTCCATTTTCTTTGCTTATCTTGAAGGATCGGGGAAATACCCAAGACAGAATCGATGTTCTTCCCACCAAAATGACATGTTTCCTACAAAAAGAAAAGATGTGGTTTCTCATAACATTCTAACTCCAGCAAGCTAGTTTCTTTTGTTCCATTTTCATCTTTCTCCGTCACTTGATCAAGGCTCACACATCTTATCCATTTGCTCAAATGCACCAGCCAAATTCGTGTAATGAAGCAATATATGGTTCCTAATTCTATTACACTGTTCTTTAAATTAGCCTAAGATTTCTAGTGTTCTCACAAGCTTGAACAGTTATCTTTCATATAAAGTGTATTGCATTCACACTGCAATACATGAAATAGTTCAAAGTGCCTCGTCAATTCAACAAGAAAATCACGAGCATGACATAAGAATATATAGATTCAATCAACTTCCATAGGTGAATGAACCCCAGGATCACATTATTCCAGCATATCAAATCTGTAACAACTAGTGAAGAAATTTATGGCAAAATCTATTAACTCCTACTCAAGAAACATTTTTGTAAGTGATTTTGCTGTAATTGCTACAAACTCAGATCCTAAATTTGGTCACCAAATGATATATTCCCCACACTGCTCCACTAGAAGGAAACAGCCTACTGGTAAAGAATACATATTAGTATGCATTCTGTTAGTCTAATAGATTATATCAAGATGATCAAATAAATAAATGTTTTAGGTTATATGCTAAACATGACAAAGTTCAATCATGCCAAAGTTGCAGGATCCACATATCTATATTCATATAATTACTCTGATAAAGAGTTTACAGTTTTTCATCTCTGCTACACCCAGTGAGGTGATGTGGCCTACTTGACATCCTGGGTAAGACACTTTTAGCAAGTCTCCGAATGCCGTCTTTTCTACGAAAGTTACAAGATAACTACACCTTCTCAGCCAAACTTAAGACTTATCAATATCGACATATCTAGCTATAAATTATCACTAGAGAAAGCACAATACTATAAGCACACAGTACTTTTACACAGCCAGGAAAAATGCCCTTTAGAATAATAGCTTGATTGACAGATTATTTTGTTTATTGAACTACTAGATGTTTACAGATAAGATAGATACATGTACCTTTCTCCGGTCGGTATATCCTCTACCAGAATGAAATATAAATATTCAGCTAAAGGTGAGCCAGGCTGCTGTTTCTCTCTCCAATCCAAACGAGCATCTGCCACAGCAATAGATCTCCCAAACCAATAGCTCCCATTTCTTCTGACATGGCATTTCCAACTATACCGAAGCAGACACTGAGGCACCCAAGTCTAAATATCAGTCAAAGAAAGAATAAACAGCTTTTAAAGCTGTCATTTTTAAAAACTAACTGGCATATGTCTCCTTAAAGGCCATTAGTTAAATACCAAATAAAAAAAGATCAACAATTACACAATGAAAAAAGGAGAATAAGATCGGATAATATTCTGATCTAGGGTACTTGGTTATTGGAAATCAGTGGTCTTCAAAGACACAATTTAGGCCTCCCATTTCTTACCTCAGCTGAGGTGAAAGAACAATTCCACCATAGAAGGAAAAAAATTGAAATCTTTTGGAGCTTTAAAGGCATCCAATCCACTATAAAATATGCACAGATAGCTTAATGCTACAGTATAACTTCGCCTTCATTCAATTTCGAGCAAAAATGCAGGAAACAAGCATCTCAACTAAAGAAATGAATCTACATTTGCCCTCAACTATTACACCAGCTTCTGCCAGGAGTCTTTTGAATTCCCATATCTCTCATCAGCTGTCTCAAGAGAGCTGATTGATTCCAATCTCCAGTGGAGGCCATTAGACCTGATAACTGTACGAGAGCACCAGAGTTTTGAGGATCGAGTTTAATAATTTTTTCGACCACTTTCTTAGAAAGTGACTTGTCTCCACTCTCTATGCAACCTCTGAGAATCGCTGACCACATGCTAGCATCGGAGAGATGAGAAATTTTATCAATGAGATCCATAGCTTCTTGAACACAACCTGCTCTTGCAAAAAGATCTATCATGCAAGAGTAATGTTCAATACTAGGATCAATATGATAATAATGCTTCATTAAGTAAAACCATTTTTTGCCTTCTTCTACTAGTCCAGAATGATCGCATGCAGATAAAACTGCAGTAAATGTAACTTCAGTAGGTCTAACACCTTCACCTCTCATCTCCTCAAACAGAGACAAAGATTTGATTCCATAACCGTTCGTGGCATAACCCATCAAAATTGAATTCCATGAAGCCACATCAGATTTCATCATTTGGTCAAACAGTTTGCGACCAACCTCAACAAAACCACACTTACAGTAGAAGTCTATGAGGGATGTTGTTATGACCTCATCAAGATCCACACCAATGACAGTAGCTCTAGCAAAAATCTGTTCACCAAGTTCCAGCCATGTAATGCTGGCACACGCGCTAATCGCACTAGCTAGAGTAAATTTATCCATGCTTAAATTAATCTTATTCATTGTACAGAAGATTTCTAATGCTTCAACAGGGTAGCCATTCTGACTCAGACCCACTAGCATGGAATTCCATGATATCAAACTTTTAAATTTCATGTCATTGAAAATGCTTTTTGCTTCTTCCATTCTACCAAAGTTACAGTAAATGGTGATCATAGAATTCAGCAACACAATATCATAAGCTTTGAGCTCACCAAAAAATTTGCAAGAATCATCAAGACTCCTACACTTGGCATATGCATCAATTAGAGCACTGGCAACAACGAGGTCGTAACTGATCCCCAACTTATGAGCCTCGGCATGCAGTTGAGTGCAATTTTTAAGAACACCTATACTACTGCAGACACTCAGAATACTAGAATATGTGGAATAATCTCCAACAATCCCTTGCTTACGCATCTTACCAAAATATATCGAGGCCCCCTCCACATCGCGATTAGCAACATATCCCGATATTATAGAATTCCATAAAACAACACAAGGGTTAGATTTAAGCTCAAAAACCCTTCTTGCATCATCCATTCTACCACAATTTGCATAGCATGAAATCAATGATGACAATGAGTAATCATCCGGATCCTCCATTGCATTCAAAAGACGACCGGCACTATCCAAATCACAGCATTTACCATACATGTTAACCAGTGAACTCTCTAAAACAGCATCAAACTCCACACCATCAACGATCATCCTAGCATGAACCTGCTTCCCTAAATCAAGACTTCCGAACTCCGAACAAGCCCCGACCACCGTCGCCAAAACAACCGGGTCCCACCTCAACACCCCACCACTTTCAATGGCTTCCCACTTCAAAAGCTCCTTAAACAACACCAGCGCCATCCCCGACCTCCCGTTTCTTGCATACCCATGAATCATCGTGCTCCACGCAATCCCATTCTTCATCGGCATCTCATCAAACAACCGTCTTGCAACATCCAGCTCGCCCGCTCTCGCCAATCCCGAAACGACGGCGTTCCAAGAAAACTGATTTTTGAGGGGCATTGAGTAAAAGAGGTCCAACAAATCAGTCTTGTGTCCTGACTTAGCATACCCTTCGAGAAGAGTGTTCCACGTGAAAGAATTTCTCTGAGGCATCTCATCAAACAGGTTTCGGGCGTCGGCCATTCTTCCGCACCTCGCATACATTTGCAGAAGGCGGTTGGCGATGCTGAGAGTGGAGAACAAGACACCATTTTTGAGGAAAAGAAGGTGGAGTTGTTTCCCTTGTCTAACGCAATTTTGGGAGTTGAAGGAATTCAGTAAACGCGCGAAGGACTGCAAGTGTTGGAAGTCCATTCATAAAAATAAAGGTCACTTTTTTTTGCGTTGATCAAAGAATTTGGGGGAAATTTCAAGCTCAACTTGGGTCAAACATTTTAATGTCTTTTTTCCAAAAATAAAAATAAAAATAAATAATTATAATTTGACTTTTAGAATGCAAAAATGCTACATAGTCCAACATATATACCCGACAATCACAATTTTTTTGAAATTTTCATGAACTACCGAATTTGACTGATTAATACCTAAGATCCTAAGCAACTAACCTACAAGAAATTAGCAGCTATCATTAGAGGAAATGGTTTTTCAATACTTGAAAGTTGAGTAGGATCGTTGAGAATTTGACGTTCGTTAACGGAAATATATACGTACACAAATGGACTCCATTTGTTTTGAATTTCTTTTTTAAACTATCAGTCTCTAATTGGCTTGTTTTGAGCTTATGATAGTCGCACTAGAAGTCTGAAATCTATAGGGAATTTACTAGATAAAATAATAACGTTCATTTATCATACTATTGTTTCCGCGTTTAAAAAATAGTCAATCCAGTTTAGATTTGAAAACGTAATACATGTGTTGAAAATCAAAACAAACTATGGCTGTAAAAGTATAACGAACCCTTTACTTTTTTTTTGTACAATATACTCCCTCCGTTCCGTTATTTGTGGCTCATACTTTTTAGCACGAGAATTAAGAAGAATGTGTAAAAGATTAAAAAAGTGGTGGGATCCACACTTTTTAAAAGGTTAATTTTTGCTATTTTGGGTCCACATTAGAGTGACGTGTTCGATCTAAAAAGCGTTTGCCTAATTCAAATTCGCAAACTTTGGCTCCAAACTAACTCCACCACTAGGTCACGCTCGATTTGTTAGGTGTTATCATCGATTTGAAATCGGAACGGAACCGGAGGATTCATCTCATTAAGTCGATCGGCTGCCCATTCTCCGAGCTTCAACGACTTGTACTTTCGACTATAATCAAATACTCTGATCAGCATCCTTGCAGTAGGCTCAAAAGGCAAATCTTTCAGAAAAAGCTCAAGCTCATCCATGAACCCATGCTCACCGTACAACTCAATCATGCACTCATAATGCTCCAAATGTGGCGACAAAAAGTATTTCTCACTCATCGATTCAAAGTACTGCCTCCCCAGTTCCACACGGCCATCCACAACACAAGCTCGCAGCACCACCCGAAAAGTGTCGTAATCGGGCCTAAAGGGTTCCTTCTCCATGGCATCGAGCAGTTCAAACACGCTCCCGCTCATTCCGTTATGCAAACACCCCGAAATCATCGAGTTAACGAGGATCACATCTTTCGGGGAGGCCTCGTTGAAGACCCTCATGGCGTATGCAATATCGCGGCATTTTGAGTACATATCGACTAGAGCTCCATTCACCACTATATCTATATCATAGCCATTTCTGATCATGAAGGCGTGGATCTGTTTGCCTAGCTCGAGCGCGAAAATATTAGCACAAGCGGCCAACATTGTCCCGAAGGTGAACTTGCTAGGTTTGGTTTCTCGCAACATCTTCCCGAAAACCAGCATTGCTTCTTCGCTCATTTCACGACAGGCGTAGCTTGACAACAGAGCGTTCCAAGAAATCCCATCTCGAGCATGGCTCATCGTGTAGAACCAGTTCCTCGCGCTAGTCATGTTACCACACTTTCCATACATGTCAAGAAGTGCATTACCAACATAAACGTTGGAGTAGAAGCCATGCCGATATGCACATCCATGCGCTTGCTTTCCTAGATTCATGTCGGGAATCGCTGCACCTATGTTCAAGATTAATCCAAGTGTGACATGATCAAGATCTTCAATCTTCCTACGCATCAATATTAGAAACTCTAATGCCTTTTCCCAGTTCAAGTTACGCGTGTAACCAGCCAGCATCACGTTCCACGATATCACTGTCCGTTCAGGCATTTCATCGAACAACTCCCTGGCTTCCGACAGTCTTCCACTCATAGCACACGCAGACACCATTGAAGTATAACTGATCACATTTTTGGAACCAGGCAACTCAAAAACCGTTCTTGCACTCTCCAAATCCCCGCACTTCGCATACATGTCGATCAGAGTATTCGAAACTACATCATCCTGTTCTGCATTGATCTTAACACTGAATCCATGAATTTGGGCACCCTCTCTAAGTCCACCAATACTCGAACATGCAAGAATGGCGTTTGAGACAGTATAACTCATCGGCTTCACATCCATCCTTAACATCCTCGAAAACATGTCAATGGCTTCGTCTCCCTCGCCCATTTCAAGATACCTCCTAACTATCACATTCCAAGACACTTCATTTGGATTCTCAATCTCATCAAACATTTTCCTCGCATCGATCATCACCCCACACTTCCCGTAAACATCCACGATTGAGCTTTCCAAAATCACATTGCCCGAAAATCCATATTTTACGATGAGACCGTGCACCTGCCTCGTCAGCCAAAGCTCCAACACATCTCCGCACGAAGCAAGAACACTAGCAAACGTCACCTCAGAAGCAAGAACACCTTCCCCAATCATCGCAGCGAACAATCCCAACGCATCTTCCCTGCACCCATTTCTCGAATACGCGGTGATCATCGCATTCCAAGAACCGCCATCTCGGCTTGGCATTTCGTCGAACAGCTCCCTCGCATCCTTTACGCAGTTGCATCTGCCGTAACTTTCGATAGCCCGGTTGAGCAGGAAGACTGGAGGGTCGGGATTGAAAGTGATTAGATGAGATTCGAGCTTCCGGGTCTCGATTATTGCTTTGCTCGAGGCGCAAAGTCTGAAGAGATCAGCGTAGAGAGGGAAAGGCAATGGTGTTGCGGAAGAGAAGAGGATGGAGACTGCTTTAGAAAGGCGTCCCAGGCGAACGTGATTGAGGATCGTGGTGGTTAGTGCCTTCACGGCGACAGGCGAGTCGGGGCGGTGCGCGGTGGTGGTGGCGGTGGCAGTGGTGGAGCGGAGGTGGGCCAGGTGGCGGCTTAGAACCGAGCCCGCTTTCGAGCCCATGTAAGAAGTACTTTTCTATTTATTTATTATTTTTTTGAGTTGATAAAGTGAATAAATAAAATTTATGAATTTCTGGGCCTGAAACCATAACAATGGGCCCAGCCCGTTTACAACATTAAACCCACTAGACGCTGTATAATTTTAGGATAACAAAGTATTTTCATACTGCTATTTTGTAAGATTTAGATCATAGAATATAAAAGGGTCTTGAGAATTTTTTTTATTATTTAAATTGAGATAGTGATAAATATTTGTTTGAGTGGGTAATTTTAGAGGGGTGTGTAAAGTGCAAGTGGTGTATACATATTTTATAATTTTACATAATCCAAAATGAACGCTTCTTTTAATACTTGTTTAGGGCCATATATTAATTTATTGCTGGATTGATAATTTCACCTTTACACTCGTGTAAACGGATATTTTTGAAATTGTAATATTTAATTTAAAAACCGTGCCATGGTGAAAATTTTATTTTCAAAATTGTAGTTCAATGGATTATGTACTTTGATATCCAACGAAACAATTTATTATGTACGTCACGTATAATTTACTACATTCAAGCAGATATAATATTAATATCTTATATGGTAAAATACATTCTAATCAAATTAATATATCAAGTTTTATCCCATACTTTCAAGTAAACAATCCCTTAGTGTATTAACTAATGATCGAGTTTTAGGAAATCTTGATAATTTTGTGCAATTGTGCGTACTTATTTGAGTAGATAACTTTTGAGGGTTGCAATGCTCACCATAAATAGTAATCAGTAAATTTTCTCACTATATAACATAAAAAAATAAAAAGTTAACAGAGTTGGCAGAATCGGCTACACACAAAAGAGAGGGTGGGTATTAACAATTAAGGACATTATCTTTTGCACAACTTTGGCTTTAGTTCTAAAAGTATTAATTATATATGAAATTCCATACTTACTAGATTAATCTAAACGTTGAAGATAAAACTCTTACCATTCGAAATACTACGAGGATAACATGGATTTTGTGCGTTGAAATACTAATGCATTTTGGCATTTTGTTTATTATTCGAGTTGATAAAGATACGTGATTATTATATTCCTATGAAAAAAATGGTTCTTACCCGAAGTCGTACGTATATATATGTATATTGATGAAGCTGTCAATTGATTAAATCGTTGACTGTTTGTGAAATCGATTCGTTATAAAACCACTACAGTCTACAATGAAGAAATTAAATATGACTATATCACACGTGTGATGACTATTGTGTCATTGTGTGGCGATTTGGTGACATCAAGTTATAGAATATTGGAAGTTATCGTCTTCCTTTTTTCAACAAGGTGATAGTTTTATACTTTTATGTCGGTCACTTCGAAAAAATGGCATATCAATTTTATTTAACTCGATCAATTAAATCTTTTTTCTTTTTTTTTTGGAAATGTTAAATCAAATCTTGAACCATCTAACTTTAACAGATTATTGAAAGCAACAAATTAAAAAATTATTCCTGTCGCCTTAGGAATGAACTAGTGGTAGAATACTATTGTCTGAGACAAAATGTCTCAGGTTTAAATCTCGCTAATATATCTATAGGTCGAGTCTATCACCCCTGCACTTGGAAAGTATGATTTATCCTATTGCACAGGAACGTTGGTTTATCCAGTGTGCACCGAAAGTAGCAACTGCGAATTTCCACACTAATAAAAAAATTTTATTCATATACATATATACATATATATATATATATATATATATATAAGAGAATGATCATATAAGAATGCATCTTAACCTAAGAAATAATAATAAATCTCCACCATTCATCCCACAACATGTATGGGTGAGATCTAATCTAATTTTATTAACTAACTACCGCATAGTTTAATAACTAAGGCTAAAATAGTAATTTAGTAATTTCTCCCCTATTAATTTATTTAACCTTCGTCTCCTGATCGATTTTCTGTTTCTTCGTTCTTCTTCTTCTTCTTCTTCCTGTTTCTGCTACTGTGTGATTCTTTATCACAGATTCTTCTTTGTGATTCAAGATTGCTTCTTCGCGATTATTTCTTCATTTTATTGTAATTATTCTTCTCCTGTAAATCTTAATTTTTCGCTAATTATCATTCAATTTTTTCTAATCAATTTTATAGTTTGTGATTTTGATTTTTTCTTCTTCTTTATTTTTGTTCGCTTGATGATTTCGGCGCTGTTCTTGATGCTGGTTTGTTTGGATTTAGAAACGTTGCTGAATTCTATAGGTAATTTTCATATTTTCTTTTGTTTTCGCAGAATTTATGTTATCTCTGAATTGTGTAATTATGTGTAATTGCTTATCAAAACTTAATAAATTCACTAATTAGTGATGACGAAACTAAATATGTATTTGACAAAAAAAGTTAAGTCATAATTTAAATCCTTCTGGAAGAAATTTTGAGAGCCTTTCGTCTATAGCTGTATTATTTTGTTCTAAAATATGTGCGTGTATATAGTGAATTTGTGCATACATAGTGTTTGTGATAATGTTTCTGCGTTGCGGTAGTTGAGAAATATTTGTTGTTTTGATTTGCTTTTACACAAAATTATATATGCAACTTTTCATCTTACTTTATATTTGATAGGGCTGCATCAAAATGATGGTGTTGAGGTCTAGAGAGATTTTGTTTACTCCAAAACAAAGTCGTCACATGCATCGACTTCAAAAAACATTGTTACTGAACCGACAACACCATCAGAAACATTTGAATTCCTGAATCAATCATAGAAGGGTGCGTGTATGACAAATCAAAATATTTGTGTTCGGAGAAAGTGTTTGGCGTTGGGCATACTCCATTATAGTTTCTAAAAGTGGAGATCTGCGACGACTTGATGCTCAATTGGCAAAAAAATTAGTTGTGAATGTTGAGGTCGAGAGTGGAAAAAGAAAGAAAGTCGAGGGGACTTCTTTACCTTGTATTAATAAAAGAAATTTGTATATCTTATATTGTCGTTATTTTCTGGAAGTATTTTCTTTGTTATTTCACATTCATAGATTTATGCCAAACTTTGCCTTCTCCAACAATTTTTCATTTGCTTTCTGATTTTGTTCTATCAAAAATAAGTAAAAATGATCCTTCTGCAAGATGATAATATGACACTACAAAATGTTACATAAACTAACATATATGATTCAGATGCATCACAATCACTATTCACATGCATCACAATGAATAATCAGATGCACCACCCTTACTATTCAGATGTGATGGTCCCGGAACGAGGTCTTCGGTGTAGAGGAGGGGTGAATACACCGAAGAGAGATTTTTGAAAACTTTTGCAGATTAAAACTGAGTTGAGTGGGAGCTCAGTTATGAATCCTGCTGACTTCTAAGGAAGATGGTCAGCTGGACTTATAACTCAGCTAGCGGTGCGGAATGTGGTGGTTTAAAAAACTTAGCTCGTTCCCTTTACAAGAGTTCAGAAAAACTTAGTTTAAGTTTTTAGTTAAACAGTTTTGAAAATAATGCAGCTGGCTGGGTCACACAGCCAGAGAACTTTTGAGCTTGAAAACTTGTGTTGTGCTAATGCAGTTAGTTCTGTAAAAATATAAAATGCAGAGAATAAAGAAAGCAATAAAGAACTTGAAATTTTAACGTGGTTCGGAGAAACTACTCCTACTTCTACGACCAGATTTAACTGGTAAATCCACTCAGGATTTCCACTTGGTTTACGAGTACCAAGCAACTTCGCAGCTCTAACTTGATCTGTGTTCTAACAGTTTACGGGCACTGTAGAAGCCTGTTTTCTTTCAGTTTCCGGGTACTGAAAAACCTCTAACACTCGAATTTCGCGCTTCGAGACGGCGTAACCTTAACCTAACCTTTTATGGATAAAGAAGGGTTTGGGTTTCCAACTTTGAACGAGTTCTTACAATGAAGAACTTTTGGAAGATGAACTCGTTCAGAACTAGGCTTTGGATTTACTTTGATTTCTGCCTAGGGATCAGACGAAAAACTTAAGCAGTTTCTGGAAAGGAAACACTTGAGAAATTAAGTGTTCTTCGAAGAGTTTGAGAACTGCTTGAGAGCTTTTTAATACTTGAGAGATTCAGAGAAGTTGAAAGCTTGTAGAGAGTTTTTCGTATTTGATTCTGATGTTGAAAACTGGTATTTATAGGTAGAGATTCAAATCTAGCCGTTGGAAGTGCCGTTTGAATCTCACCTACTCTCTGATTTGTCGATCTTCCGTTGAGCGTATCTTCACATGTTCTTCATCATTGTGTCAGATCCTAGGTTCGCCTTTCTAGGATGATGAGATGTCGATCCCTCATTGGTCAAGATGTATTGACTTTCTCTGACACCGGGATCTCTGCCTTTGGAGCTGGTTTTTAAATTTAGAGCTGGATTGGGTAATCTGACTTGAAGTGATATCTTCAGAGTTAGTTCCCTTTTTTTCTGCTCAGCTGAATCTTACAGCTGAATCTCTTAGACTTGAGTCAGCTCGATTTACTCTGCTCCGTTGGATCTCCTTGGCTGGATCCAATCTTCTTTACTTGAAAGAGTCAGTCTGACTCAGCTCAGTCTTGAGTTCTGTTTAGCTAGAAAACTTTTCAGCTGACTTTGGGTCCAGCTGGGTCTTCTGCTGTCTTCAGCTTTCTTATCTGTAAAGTTAGAAAATTTAAAGTTCAAACAGGCGAGCTGGAAAAACATAACTTAGAAACATGGTCCATACATATTGGCGTGGAAAAATATGTTATATACATCACAATTGTTATATTATGTCAAAGTGACACACACATGAACAAATGTTGTATTATGTCATATGCATTACAATTGACTACCTAGATGCACCTCAATGACTTCCTAAATGCAACACACTGAATTGTTAGATGCACCACATACAAGCACATGAACACATTTTATATTATGCTACAAACACATTGGAGATGCATCACATGTGCATTATGATATGCACCTTAGATTATTACGAGATGCACCACATATCATTACAAGATACATCACAAAATGCTCATAATTTTTTTCAATAATTATGTTTTGTAGAATTAATTGCACAATATATAATAATGTCACATGATCTATATGAAATTTAAGTAATTGAAGTAGTCATTGATCATAAAATATGGACGAGTAATGCAATGTAATTAGAAATCAAAATTATACAATTGTTCAATTCATTCACACGATAACTAGCTGAAAATATACATATATAATTCGGCTATAACCAATACTTCTCTAATAACCTCAACTAATAAAGAATTTCTCTATTTTAAAACTACGATTTTTGCAGCATTTTTCATAGTAGAACTCTGCTTCTCTTTTCACTTTATCCTTCAACGTGTTATTTTTCTAATCAAGAAGTAATACAGTACTCGACTCTCAGCATCTTTATCGGTCTTTATCGAAGTTTCCGGATAAGAATGTGGTTTGCGTTGGAGCAACACCTTCTGGTTTGATTGCAAAAATGGGGATATCATCCATGACATGTTGCATCCGTCTTGGTCTCCTATATGATGAAACATTACAAAACAATTAGGATTGTCAATTCAAGTAACTGTATTATATTTTGATCGGCATGATAACAGAAATAATACGATAAGTCCAATGACGAAGAAGAACATGATATGAATATCATATACATCATCACAAATGAGACTACTTAGATGCATCACAATGACTAACTAGATGCATCATAGTGACTGACAAATATTATTTTTACATCCAAGACCAACACATTTAAGAATGAGGTTTCATGTCCCAAAAAAATACTCCAAGTACATTAGGCAACTCTAAACATTCAAAATCATGTATTCATTCAGATGCATCATATTCACGAATCAGATGCACCACACAGATTTATCAAATGCATCACAATTTAATATACATTAAAAAACAAACAACGAAGATCTAAAAATCCCCAAATTATTTACAAAACTCCTACATCCAACTACAAAGTCATAATCCCTAAATCTATTGATTTTGACAATATCATAATTCATTTTTGCATTTTTCAAAAGTGCATAACACAACAAATTCTAGATCATGAGTTGATAAATATTCCTAATGCAGAGGATAACATCTATAACACACAAATCTGAATTGCCTTGAAATGCAGTAGACGCGGATTGAGGGAAAGAATAAATTTTGAATTTAAGCATTGTAATTGGATTTAACCTCATGCACAAAGAGTTCTCAAATAAGTAATGCGATAATTCCAGTTATTTACCGAAAACTAACCTTCATTCGATTGCGATGTTAACATTGTTGTTCAACTGAATTTGATTTCTTCAACTCTTTCTTCAGTCGTGCACAGAAAAGTTTCAAGCCTTAACTTGATTTGATGGTCCAAAACCACACGAAAGCTCAATTTTCTTCTCGATTTTTCTTTTTGGTGTTTTTTACCCGATTGATCTTGCAGAGATTCGGGTTTTTTTGTGGTTGAATCGAAGGTTTGGGTTTGAGAGCTGCAGGTGGATGATGACAGCGCCGGGGAATGGAGGACGACGGCACCGACGACTAGTCGACAGATTGCAGCACCGGTGAGTGATTGACGGAGAGAGATTCTGATGTGAGATCGGAGAGAGAGAGATTCAGGCATGAGAGAAAGAGAGACAAAGAGAGGTGCGAGCGTGCTTCATTCTGGAGGGGAGAATAAATTGATTTTACCTAATTACCCCTCCGCCCTTATTTATTGTAATCTAGTTCAATTTCTAAGATTTAATCTTCACCATACATTCCTTACAAATGAATGGTATAGATTCATTCTCATTTCTTATTTTAAAGGTTTTTTTCACTAGAACCACTCCCTATGTATATATATATATATAGGGATTGGTTCATATAGAAATTATTCCTAGTGTGGGAATTAGGAACCAATCTGAACCTTTGATCTTTGTATGATCTATGGTTGTCATTATTCGAAGCATGAATATATATAGATTTAAGCATGATTTTATATAAGTACAATTGTTTATACATAAAGCATGAATCTCATTAAGCATGACTACATATAGATTTAAGCATGTTCTCACGTTCTCACGGGAGGAATAATTCCTATACTAACCCATCCCTATATATATAGAGAGAGAGATAGGAGGATCAAATACATAATTCCCCCTTTAGCAACTAAGAATCTATTTGAACTATTAATTTTTGTATAATCTACCATTATTACAAAAAGAAGCATTATTATACAAAAGATATTATCATAAAAAAATATTATTATGTATTATAAAAAAAAGTATTATCATAAAAGAAACGTAATTATATATGGGAAGTATTACTTTTTTAAGACACAATCAAAATACACCCTTAACACTATATGACTCGTACAAACAAACTTGTATAAATATAACATCGATGCGATCAATTTCACATCCGCTGTCAACAAAATGCACATAAGAGCTTTTGTATATAAATTATTTTCATGTCGTGAAATCTGTCACCGCTATTTTTGATGCGCGTTAAATTTCGTTCCTCATTTCATAATTTGATTTAGTCCCACAGTTGCTGTCGCAGCCCGACTTAGAATGAAGATAACCAAGCCGGTGGATCCCACGACGTACACAATTTATGATTAACCAAGGAACAAGATAACGGCCCAGTTATCCAACAAAAACCCATCATACAATAAATCATACTTTCAAGTCAAACCAAAATAGTCGAGAATGGTCAAAAGACAACACCATCTCGTATCAGAGTTTAGCAACGGAAACAAGGTTTATCAAGTCATAGCTTCAACATCACAATAAGACAACAATTACTGAATAAATTCAGAGTGTTGCAGCGGAAACCAACATGACATATCTTTGATTATATGTATGAAGACATATAACCCTGCTCAACATCAACCAAGTTTCAAGAGGTCAACAACAAAAGTCCGCCCAGCACACTCCATCTTCATCCAAGCTAGCCTGCACATTTTAGAAATAACATGCAGGGCTGAGTACTTTTGTACTCAGTGGACACATGCCAAAATAATTGAAAACTGCTACTTAGAGCTATAGATTGATTCTTGCCATAAAGCGTAGCACAAGTAACTTTTATAAACAAACCTGTGCATGCTCAAACCTTTTTCTTTTATTATAAGTGACTGCGCAGTCAAAATACTTATCATGTATGTACCACATCTACTATAACTTTTGAGTGTTGAGAAGTAGGCCTCCTTCTCAAACACTTGTAATCGTCCCACCATAAAGGAAGGCTCCCGATTACCACATAGTGTACACAAATCCTACATTACGTAGGACCGAATTCGTCTTTCTTTGGTAGATGGTATCATACAAAAACTTCAAAAATTGGCAAGTCAATCACTTTGAAAATTATCACACACATATATATATAATCATAATATCACATTCTTTATTTCTTTAGTTCAGAAAGCCCACCTGAATTGAAGCTACTTTAACTACACTTTTGCTTCTCGGCTTTTCCCTCAATTTACGGTCCCGCTCGAGCCTTCATTTAAGAATTTGATTTTAACATAAGAGCGAGAAGAATTAAACAAAGAAATGAGGGATGCTGCTGCCATAATACGAATTCTCTACTTCGACTCGGCTTTCTAGGATTTTCTCACGGCAAAGTAAAACTTAACTTTTCTAATTACTTTTTCTATTTTACTTAACTCTTTAATCGATAACTAATCGATCACAACATCAGGAAACACTTAGAAACATAAAATCACATATTTCATCATTTAATCTCATACTTAAGCATATAAACACTTTATTAACATTTAAACTCATACTATTTACATCATTAAACACTTAAGCTTATCATATCATTCATAACATCATATCATAAAAAAATAAACATTTCATTTCTTCATATAAGCATCTCATTAATCATTAAGCTCTTTCTTTATTTATTTTAGCATATAAAAAATGCTTAAGCTCTTTGATAACATTTAAGCTTAACATTATATTATCAATATATGTCTTTGACATGTAAGCTCATTAATGACGTATCATTAATTCTTAAACTCATCATTAACGTATCATTAGGAAAAATTAATTAACATTTTAACTTTTGAGTTTACGGAAGAAACAACTGAAAACAAGTTGAGCAAAGATCACTGATAAATCAAGCCGATCGGAAAATCAAAGCTAGGCCGGAAAACCGAGTTATCCGGAGAACCGAGCTAGCCGAAAACCTAGAAATGCCGTCAAAAAACCGAGCTGGCCGGAAAACTGAAAGCCGGGCCGGAAACTCGAGCCGTCATTGAAAACCGAGCCGGCCGGACCCAGCCGAGTTAATCCAGCTGACTTGGTCCAAATTGGTAATTCAATTGACCGGGTCCAAATTGAGTAAATCCAATTTATCGAGTCAATTCCGGGTAAATCCAAATGATCGGGTCCAAATTGCGTAAATCCAATGATCGAGTCCAAATCGAGTAAATCCAAATTGATCGAGTTCACTAATTCCATTGAGTGAATCCAATGATCGAGTTCAGGTAATTCCAAATTGATCGGGTCCAAATGAGTAAATCCAAATTGATCGAGTCAATGGTAAATCCAATGACCGGGTCCAAATTGAGTTAATCAAGCCGGGCCGGATCCAACAGTTAATCAAGCCGGGCCGGGTCCAAATGGTTAATCAAGCTGGCTGGATCCAGCTGACTTAAGCTAGCAATTAAACTCCAGAAACTCTCAATTTCAAGACCATTAATTTCGAATTTCTTACAAATTAGGCCAGGGAGTTTCAACTCATTTAATTCATGTATAAACATGTTCAAAAACATCATATAAGCTCAAATTAAACATCAATTCAAGCATGTAAGATTAAATAAAATATTCTTAGTTTTAGCCCTTAATTTCGGCCCTTTTTAATTTAATTAACAAATGATCAAGCTAGCTAGATTCAATCACTAAACATGTTTATATACATCACATGAACTCATATAAATCATCAATTTGATCATGAAATTCAACAATAAAAAATCCCTAATTTATTCATTAATTTTCGGTAATTCCAAAATAAATAAAAGGGTCTTGAATCTTTGATTAATTCCAACATTAAACATGCTTAAAATAATTTTCTAAGCTCAAATAATCCATCAATTTAATCATCAAGCATCAAAATTAAAAAGCCTTTATTTTTCCATATTTTTCATAAATTTTGAAAAAGAAGATGGATTTTTATGCTCAATCTTGAGCTAAGAACTTGATTAGTGAAAGATCTAACCTTCTTGATTAATTTGAATGCTAGTTTCTTTGATTTCTTGAGCTTGGTGAAGCTTCTTCAATGAAGATTGTGTGCGATTGAGTGTGTGTTGCCGTGTGTGTGTCGAGAGTTTGAGGGAGAGCAAATGAGGATGAAGATGGATGCAACACACTTAACTAATAGCTAAGTCTAAATACATTGAACTTAAACACACGTATGTAGCATGCTAATCTTGACTAATCTCTTCATATCATTGCATTTTGGATAAGGTGTGGTGTCACTCCCTTATTAGTTAGTAATTTGACTTAGTGTTATAATATCTAAATTAAGATATTATGAATTAAATTTAATACTAACAATATCTTATAATTTATTCTCTTAGATATTGTTAGATTAAATTAATTAGAAATTAATAATAAAGCTTATAAGACAAGCTTTATTTCTTAGGAATATTATGCTCCAAAAATTAGCTTAATTAATTTATTAAACATTAAGCATATAAATCTTACTTTAATTGATTAATTAATTCTCTAATTAATTAATCAAACATCCAATAAACAATCATCACAACTTTAATTAAAAAGCTTTCGAACTTATAAAAATTATTTGGGTTTCTCAAACCCTAATATAAGCTTTCTCAAGAAATTTTCGGAAATAAAATCCGGAACTAAAATAATTTGCCGGAGAAATTTTATGATTTCCGGAGAAATTAAATCTTCCAAAACTAACACATACTTCTCAGATAATATCAAATATATAAGCACTTAATCATAGATACCTTCATTATCTCATTTCGAATTAACCGGAATGAGAATAAATCTTAGAAACTTTGAATTCGGCAAATTAGTACTGCCGAAAAATTTTAATTGCATGAACTTATTTTCTTTATAAGTTCTCGCATTTTAATTATTCTAAATAATTATCTTAATTATTTACTAAGATTAGTTATGAAAAAGCGGGGTATTACATTCTCTCCCCCTAAAAATAAATTTTGTCCCGAAATTTGCTTACCTCAAAGGAAAAGCTCGGGATACTTCTCTTTCATTTTATCTTCGAGCTCCCACGTAGCTTTCTCTAGCCCGTGGTGTCTCCATTTAACTTTTACTGAGGCGATCAATTTATTTCTTAACTGCTGGACCTTTCGATCCAAGATCACTTCTGATTTCTTCTCATAACTGAGGTATGGTTCTAAAACCACTTCTTATTGTCGAATAACATGCTTAGGATCGAACATGTATTGACATAACTGGGATACATGAAATACGTTATGCGAATTCTCAAAGCTTGGCGGTAATGCCAACTTATATGCTACTTGACCAATCCTTTCCAGGATTTCATACGGTTCTATGTAACATGGCTTAAGCTTTCCTTTTACGCCAAATCTGTAAATTTCATCTCGAAGGCGAAAAATTTTAGAAACACTTTACCTTCTACTTCAAATTCTAATTCGGATCTTCGAGAATCTACATAAGATTTTTGACAATCTTGCTCTTCTTTAATTCGCTGCTTAATTTGGCAAACAATCTTGATTATTTCTTCTACAGCATCGGGCCCTAAAACTTTTCTTTCACTTATTTCATCCCAAAAAAAAACGGGGACCTACATTTTCTTCTTTAAAGAATTTCATAGGGTGCCATGCCAATCGTCATCTGATAACTGTTGTTATATACAAACTCAACGAGAGGTAAAACTTGCTCTCATTAGTTACCTCGATCTAATACAACAGTTCTGAGCATATCTTCTAAGATTTTAATTATCCTCTCGGAATGACCATCCGTCTGAGGATGAAAAGCAGTGCTAAAATTTAAATTGGTACCCATCTTACTTTGTAAACTTCTCCAAAAATAGGAGGTAAACTTATTTTGATCTGAAGTGATCAATATGGGCATGCCGTGCAATCGCACTATTTATTGAACATATAGCTGAGCTAATTTATCCAATCCATATGTTTCTGGAATTGGTATAAAGTGAGCAGATTTTGTTAGTCTGTCCACTATTACCCATATAGCTGTATTTCTTTTCTTAGACTTAGGTAACCTAGTTACAAAGTCCATAGTGATACCATTCCATTTTCATTCTGGAATTTATAACGGCTGGAATTTTCCATAAGGCCGTTAATGTAAAGCCTTAACTTGCTGACAGGCTAAACATAGCTAGACAAACGAAGCTATATCTCGCTTCATTCCTTCCCACCAAATTTTTTTTTTCAAGTTTTGATACATTTTGGTGTTTCCAGGATGAGCTGTATAAGACGCTTCATGAGATTCTCTCATGATCTCAGCTCTTAATTCTTCTTTATCTGAAACACAAATCCTTTCTTTAAATAGGAGAGTATTATCTCCAGCTTCATGAAAATCTTCTGATTTTCCTTTACGAATCTTAAGTTGCAAATTCTCTAACTTTTCATCTTTTCTTTGAGCATCTGAAATTCTCATTTTCAAATCTGGAGTTATTTCCAAAGCTGCAATTAATTGCTCAGTAAATTGTGATTATAAAACCACTTCTATTTTCAGCTTTCCAAACTTTTTAATAAGTTCTTTTTCTTGAGTAAGCAGAAATCCTAACTCGGTTCTGCTCTTTCTGTTTGGAGCATCAGTTACTACGTTTGCTTTTCCTGGGTGATAGGAAATTTTGCAATCGTAGTCCTTTACTAATTCGAGTCATCTTCTTTGCCTCATATTCAACTCTTTTTACTCAAAAAGTATTTGAGGCTCTTATGATCCAAAAAGATCTCATACTTGGCTCCATAAAGATAATGTCTCTAAATTTTTAAAGCATGCACAACTGCTGCTAGCTCTAAATCATGGGTTGGGTAATTCTCTTTATGAGGTCTAAGTTGTCATGATGCATACGCAATAACTCTGCCATCTTGCATCAAGACACAACTCAATCCATTCCTTGATGTATTCGTATAAACGGTAAAAATCTTTGCCTGCTTCTGGCACTGCTAAAACTGGAGCAGTGGTTAGCTTTCTTTTAAGCTCTTGGAAACTTTCTTCGCATTAAGGAGACCATTTAAACTTCAATTCTTTCTTGAAAAGTTGGGTCATTGGCCTTGCTATCTTAGAGAATCCTTCAATGAATCTCCGATAGTAACCTACTAGACCCAAGAAACTTCCTCTTCTCATAGGGTGACTTTGGAGATCTTTGTTCTTGAATTGCTTGAACTTTAGAATTATCTACTTTAATTCCTTCGGAGGAAACAACATGACCGAGGAAATTTATTTCTTTTAGCCAAAATTCACACCTGCTGAATTTGACATATAACTTCTCAGATCTTAACTTTTCTAAGACAATTCAAAGATGCTCTTCATACGCTGTTTCACTTCTTGAATATATGAGAATGTCATCAATAAAGACTATAATAAATCTATCTAAGAATTCGTGAAAAACTCCATTTATGAGATCCATGAATACTGCCGGAGCATTTATCAATCCAAACGACATTACTACAAACTTGTAGTAGCCATATCTCGTTCGAAAGGCAGTTTTTTTTTTTTTTTGAATGTCTTCTTGACGAATCTTCAACTGATGATAGCCAGATTTTAAATCAATCTTTAAGAAAACACTGGCTCCTCTGAGCTGATCGAACAGATCATCTATCCTTGGAAAATGATACTTATTCTTCAATGTCAATTTGTTTAGTTCTCGATAGTCTATACACATTCTTAGACTACCGTCTTTCTTATTGACAAACAAGATTGGTGCTCCCCACGGGGAAACACTAAGCTTGATAAAACCAAGATCAAACAATTCTTGTAGCTGGATCTTTAGTTCCTGAAATTCTTTTGGGGTCATTCTATATGGCGCCTTTGATATTGAAGCTGAACCAGATTCAAGGTCAATGGTAAACTCCAATTGCCTGTCTGGGGTAATCCTGGCAAAACTTCAGGAAATACATCCTTGAATTCTCGTACTACAGCTACGTCATCGATTTTCTTCTCTTGTTTTTCATCTTTGTTGACTTAAACAAGATATACTTGCACATCTTTTCTTCTCAACAATCTTCTTGCTTGAATTGCCGAAATAATCAGCATTCCTCTCTTGCTTCTCTCTTTTCCGAAGAATAAAGTTGACTCTTTTCACGGGATATGAAAAGAAATCTATCTTTGCTTACACCAAATGATGGCAAAGTTCTTATTTAACCAACTACTAAGTTGTTATTTGCGTCGGTGAAGATTATGTTTCTCAACTTCTCGAGTTTCAAATTGAAAAGTGTTGCAAAAGAAACTGTTTAGCGGAGAAAAAATACCAACAGGTGTCAGACATGGAAAAGCGCGGAGGAGAACGGTTGGCATCACCCAACTAGTGACCGCTGAAATTCCATCCGGCGCTGGAAACTGGCAGCCAACGGTCACTAGACTCCAACGGTCGTTGGATCGCTTCGCTGAAGAGGCAGCTAGCGATCGCTGGCTGTCAGCCGGCGCTGGCTTGCCGTTCTCTAAAATAGGTCCAACCGGCATTGGAAACCAGCCGACGGTGGACATCAATTAGTAGCGCTTTCTTGCGTGATTTTAAATGCAGGCAAGACTTTTTTTTTTTTTTTTTTTTAAACATATTCTCACATTCTCTCTCGATGGACGACGGATAGACTCTTGAACGGCGAGAACACACGAAATTTACTCTTTTTCACTTACTAATACATTCCCAAAATGATGTCTACGTGCCACATTCGAATTAGATTTAGGGTTTTGGCTGACATCTTAAGGGAACCAATCTCAAATTCTAGATTAGGGCAAACATGCGTGACTGGGTAGTTTTACCTACCGGGGTCGATACTCTTAAGTTCTGGCTATCTCTCTCTATTTAAGGTCAAGAGTATCTACGCATGCAAAAGAATGTGATGCACCGCATCGAAAAGATTTATAACGGTACATCATTTATCCGACCCATACCGCTGCATTGCCCTGATCTTTGACACTCACTTTCTGCTCAAGAGCAAAAACTCTCTAGTGTTGTTGCTGCTCTTGCTGCGGTGTTCGCAGCTTCGGCTTCAGCTGCTGCTGCTGAGCCCTAGGAACTTGATGTTAACGTGTTGCGTCTGTGGGACTTCTTCAATGGCTTTTAAATGTGGAGGCTGATACTGATTAGTTTTTCCTCCTCCAGTCCTTTATTGCCTATTTGGGCACTGATAAGAATAATGCCTTGGTTGCCCACATGCATAACAGCTATTACTTCCTGCTCCGAAAATTCCCTGATGTGTTTTACCACACTTAGGGCATGCAAAAATTCCTTGCTGTCTTTGAGACGAGCAACCGTGACCAACCACATGAGGTCTATATTTTTCTTAAATCGAGTGTTGTTGACTCTGCTCATGTCATGGCTTCTTGCTAGGTTAATTCCTAGCATTCCACTTCCTTTTTCCCTTTTGAAACTGGCTTTGGTGCGAAGATTGCGGTTTAACAGCCGCTGAGGATTGAATCGGGGGAGGTGCTGGAGTCTGGACTAACTTCTCTGGCTGCATAGCCAACTCCATATCTAAAGCTCGGTTTAACGCTTCAACATAAGTCAAAACACTTTGACTTGCTAGTACTATTCTTTATGTCTTGCCTGAGTTCGAAGAAAAAGCTCAGACATCTTTTTGTCCGAACCAACTTCGACAGGGCGAAACAGGCTAAGTCACATTATTCACGTACATACTCTGACTCTATTTTTTTTTCTTGCTTTAAATTTACGAACTCACTTGACTTCTGCTTGCAAAAGCTTTTCGGAACATCTTTCGAAAAGGGCTTCATTGGACACCCAAGTGAGATTTTCAAGCTGCTCGGGTAAGTCTTCTGGCAAGCTTCCCACCAGCAGTCTGCAGATCCTTTCAGCTGATATGACATACATGCGAGACGCTCGCTACCATCATATCGAAGAAATCTAAAAAAAATTCGCTCTAAATTACGAATCCATTCTTCCGCTTCTGACGGATTTCCTCTTCCGTCGACGGTCGGGGGTTTTTGTCGAAGAAATAATTCTTCGATTCTCCTCTCAGGCTGAGGAGGTAGGGTAGGATCTCGCTGCTCTTCTTCTACTTCTTCCTCTACCCTATTTCTTCTTTGGCATTCTAGTTTTTAAGAAACTATAAAACTATCACGAAATAACTTTATTCTTATCGAGCTTTGCATTTAAGCACCTTTTCATCTTATTCTTTATTGCATAAGCAAATACTTCACAAGCGAATTCTTAAATCGTAGAGCTTAACATTCAAGAATTCACATCACATCATAATATAATCACTTACATAACTTCACTTAGTAGTCATATAATTGTAACATAACTTAACTTCATAACTTTTCTTAATCGTTATTAAAGCACTCAGCTTTATATCTTTTCTTAATTAGGCAATCATTAATAAAGCACTCGGCTTTATAAAATTGTCTTAAATAGCAGCAGAATAACTTGACTTATAAATTGACAGAATAAATTGTCTGTCTTTAATAATTTGACTTTAACTTCTATCATTCTTAATTTATTTTCACAACATTCTTTATACTTTCATCTCATTATTTCACTTTCCTTAATAACTCAACTTTTAACTTATAAAGAAATATTTTCTTCTGTCATTTTCATAAAAGCCTTTACTTCCTTCCTTCATCATCTTACTTATCTTTCCTCATACTTCTCTTTTCTCTTAGAGCATCATAATTTCACATCTTACACTTTAAGGAAGCATCAACTTAATTTAAATAACATCTTTAATCCTTTTTCTTCAAATAACTTCTTTTCTTACTTATGCTTTCCTTTTCTTCATTCTTCATCATATCTTTTCATAATACTTTAAGAAAACATCAACTTAAATTAAATAACTACTTTGGTCATTTTTCTCAATATACTTGAAAAATTGCCTTTTAGAGGTCTTTTCAAAAGAAAGGATTTATATACAGCAAAAGCTATCCCTAGATCATCTGTGATGTTAGGACATCACACAAAAATATCATTACTGGTACGGACTACTACTCCGTTACAGATCTAACTACGTCATATTATGCATCAAATATTCACACACACACATTTACATCATCATCACTTTCATAACTTTAACTTAATAATCACGCAATAGCGAAGTAACTTAATTTCATACACTTTTTTTTTTCAGCTTGGAAATCAATATTAAAGCACTTAGCTTCATGGACTTTTCTTAATTATTCAAGTAGCAACAAGCTAACTTGACTTATAACCTTAACAATTAAATAATTGTCAGGAATAATTTAACTTTCTTTACTTAACTTTAAACATTTAACACATCAATCATAACTTATTTCAAAAAAATTCTCATTCTTTACTTTCTCACTTCATTTCATTAATTAACTTCATTATGGAGGCGGAAGACCCATATTACTGAGTTTCTAGCTATGTGGGTTGATCAGGTCCACATAACAGTCCGTCAGTCACATGGAACTTCTGTCTCGTACGTTCAACAATCTTGTCATACATGATTACAAACTCTTCAAGAAAATTCAAGGTTCTTTTAGAGATTTGCGTGAAATTGCTACTCCCGTATTATTTCCTAATTTCAAAGACTTCCACGAATCGAGTCTTCACTTAAAATAACGTCTTTCTCATCAAAAAGAGTAAAAGGAATATCTATGCTTTACTCTTCATAAGACATCAAAACTTTACAATATATCTTCAAACTTTAAACTTTTAATCTTTAGAAAACTTTTAATACATACCTGACTTTGCTGGATGAGATGAGGTGCTGGACTTTTGTTGTTTAAGACTTAACTAGTCTAGGGGTTCAAGTCTAGACTAGACTCAAGAGAAAAATTTTAGACTTAGAGCAGACAAGCTGCTCTGATACCACTCTGTCGCAGCCCGACTTAGAATGAAGATAACCAAGCCGGTGGGTCCCACGACGTACACAATTTATGATTAACCAAGGAACAAGATAACGACCCAGTTATCCAACAAAAACCCATCATACAATAAATCATACTTTCAAGTCAAACCAAAATAGCCGAGAATGGTCAAAAGACAACACCATCTCGTATCAGAGTTTAGCAACGGAAACAAGGTTTATCAAGTCATAGCTTCAACATCACAATAAGACAACAATTACTGAATAAATTCAGAGTGTTGCAGCGGAAACCAACATGACATATCTTTGATTATATGTATGAAGACATATAACCCTGCTCAACATCAACCAAGTTTCAAGAGGTCAACAACAAAAGTCCGCCCAGCACACTCCATCTTCATCCAAGCTAGCACACATTTTAGAAATAACATGCAGGGCTGAGTACTTTTGTACTCAGTGGACACATGCCAAAATAATTGAAAACTGCTACTTAGAGCTATAGATTGATTCTTGCCATAAAGCGTAGCACAAGTAACTTTTATAAACAAACTTGTGCATGCTCAAACCTTTTCCTTTTATTATAAGTGACTGCGCAGTCAAAATACTTATCATGTATGTACCACATCTACTATAACTTTTGAGTGTTGAGAAGTAGGCCTCCTTCTCAAACACTTGTAATCGTCCCACCATAAAGGAAGGCTCCCGATTACCACATAGTGTATACAAATCCTACATTACGTAGGACCGAATTCGTCTTTCTTTGGTAGATGGTATCATACAAAAACTTCAAAAATTGGCAAGTCAATCACTTTGAAAATCATCACACACATATATATATAATCATAATATCACATTCTTTATTTCTTTAGTTCAGAAAGCCCACCTGAATTGAAGCTACTTTAACTACACTTTTGCTTCTCGGCTTTTCCCTCAATTTACGGTCCCGCTCGAGCCTTCATTTAAGAATTTGATTTTAACATAAGAGCGAGAAGAATTAAACAAAGAAATGAGGGATGCTTCTTGCCATAATACGAATTCTCTACTTCGACTCGGCTTTCTAGGATTTTCTCACGGCAAAGTAAAACTTAACTTTTCTAATTACTTTTTCTACTTTACTTAACCCTTTAATCGATAACTAATCGATCACAACATCAGGAAACACTTAGAAACATAAAATCACATATTTCATCATTTAATCTCATACTTAAGCATATAAACACTTTATTAACATTTAAACTCATACTATTTACATCATTAAACACTTAAGCTTATCATATCATTCATAACATCATATCATAAAAAAAATAAACATTTCATTTCTTCATATAAGCATCTCATTAATCATTAAGCTCTTTCTTTATTTATTTTAGCATATAAAAAAAATGCTTAAGCTCTTTGATAACATTTAAGCTTAACATTATATTATCAATATATGTCTTTGACATGTAAGCTCATTAATGACGTATCATTAATTCTTAAACTCATCATTAACGTATCATTAGGAAAAATTAATTAACATTTTAACTTTTGAGTTTACGGAAGAAACAACTGAAAACAAGTTGAGCAAAGATCAATTTGGATAAATCAAAAATTTGGAAAATCAAAGCTAGCTGGAAAAAGCGAGTTATACGGAGAAAGCTATTGAAAAACCGAGTGGAAAAAGCCATTGAAAAAAAGCCGAAAAATATTGGAAAAAGCCGGTGGAAAAAAAATTTGGACCAATTGAGTTAATCCAGTGACTTGATCAAGGGTAATTCAATTGTTGGTCCAAATGAGTAAATCCAGTAGTAATCAATTGAGTAAATCCAATTGATCGGGTCAATTTCGCGTAAATCCAATTGATAGTCAAATGAGTAAATCCAATTGATCGAGTTCATTTGGTAATTCAATTTGAGTGAATCCAAATTGTCGAGTTCAAGGTAATTCAATGGAGTCCAATTGAGTAAATCCAGTGGATCGAGTCAATGGGTAAATCCATTGAGTCCAACAGTTAATCAAGCCGTGGATCAATTGTGTTAATCAAATTGGTGTCCAATTGTGTTAATCAAAAGTTGGATCCAGTGACTTAAGCTAAGCAATTAAACTCCGTAAACTCTCAATTTCAAGACCATTAATTTCGAATTTCTTACAAATTAGGCCAAGGAGTTTCAACTCATTTAATTCATGTATAAACATGTTCAAAAACATCATATAAGCTCAAATTAAACATCAATTCAAGCATGTAAGATTAAATAAAATATTCTTAGTTTTAGCCCTTAATTTCGGCCCTTTTTAATTTAATTAACAAATGATCAAGCTAGCTAGATTCAATCACTAAACATGTTTATATACATCACATGAACTCATATAAATCATCAATTTGATCATGAAATTCAACAATAAAAAATCCCTAATTTATTCATTAATTTTCGGTAATTCCAAAATAAATAAAAGGGTCTTGAATCTTTGATTAATTCCAACATTAAACATGCTTACAATAATTTTCTAAGCTCAAATAATCCATCAATTTAATCATCAAGCATCAAAATTAAAAAGCCTTTATTTTTCCATATTTTTCATAAATTTTGAAAAAGAAGATGGATTTTTATGCTCAATCTTGAGCTAAGAACTTGATTAGTGAAAGATCTAACCTTCTTGATTAATTTGAATGCTAGTTTCTTTGATTTCTTGAGCTTGGTGAAGCTTCTTCAATGAAGATTGTGTGCGATTGAGTGTGTGTTGCCGTGTGTGTGTCGAGAGTTTGAGGGAGAGCAAATGAGGATGAAGATGGATGCAACACACTTAACTAATAGCTAAGTCTAAATACATTGAACTTAAACACACGTATGTAGCATGCTAATCTTGACTAATCTCTTCATATCATTGCATTTTGGATAAGGTGTGGTGTCACTCCCTTATTAGTTAGTAATTTGACTTAGTGTTATAATATCTAAATTAAGATATTATGAATTAAATTTAATACTAACAATATCTTATAATTTATTCTCTTAGATATTGTTAGATTAAATTAATTAGAAATTAATAATAAAGCTTATAAGACAAGCTTTATTTCTTAGGAATATTATGCTTCAAAAAATTAGCTTAATTAATTTATTAAACATTAAGCATATAAATCTTACTTTAATTGATTAATTAATTCTCTAATTAATTAATCAAACATCCAATAAACAATCATCACAGCTTTAATTAAAAAGCTTTCGAACTTATAAAAATTATTTGGGTTTCTCAAACCCTAATATAAGCTTTCTCAAGAAATTTTCGGAAATAAAATCCGGAACTAAAATAATTTGCCGGAGAAATCAAATCTTCCAAAACTAACACATACTTCTCAGATAATATCAAATATATAAGCACTTAATCATAGATACCTTCATTATCTCATTTCGAATTAACCGGAATGAGAATAAATCTTAGAAACTTTGAATTCGGCAAATTAGTACTGCCGAAAAATTTTAATTGCATGAACTTATTTTCTTTATAAGTTCTCGCATTTTAATTATTCTAAATAATTATCTTAATTATTTACTATGATTAGTTATGAAAAAGCGGGGTATTACAGTTGCAGTCCAGTTTTATTATTTATTTATTTTTATTTTTATGTTTTGGGAGTCCCAAGTTCATTCCTCCCTTCTCTCAGTCGATAATTGATTTGAGGCTGTGTTGGGACATATACTACACGTATGATATTGTCACATTCACATTTAATAGCAGCAATTTATGACTGCCAAGCATCTTCAACCATCATTTTATCTTCCACGTTGCACAAAATAAATCATTAAATAAATTAATAAATTAAATAGAATGAGTTTAGTATCTTTTATTAATTTAAGCCTTGGGTATCAAAATTTAATTACGGAGATCTGCTAAAATATCTCACATTGATTAAAGAATATTAATGAATATCCCTCACCTTACTTTGTGAGTGGAATTGGATCTAACTAGTATCGCACCCGTGCGATACACATGATAAGCTGAATTTTGTTATTTTTTGTAAAATTATATAAGTATAAGTAAGAAAGTATAAGATACATATCAATCAATATAAATTAAAGTTTCATTCAAAGTTCATACATTTATAAATTCTGAAACATTTCCTTGTAAACAACGTTCGTTGTACATGCACTACTGTCATTATCTTTGTCGCATATCAGGATCTTCAAACTACCTCGATTGTCCATAGTAGAATACGCATATCAGGATCTTCAAACTACCTCGACTCCTTACACTCAAGAATACGATCTATAGTTGTCCATAGTAGGATATTGGTTTCTTAAGGATGGGAGTTCCACCTGTAATAAAGGTTGTCCTTGACTTTTGTTGATTGTCATGACATACGAAACAATTAGAGAAAATTGTCTTCGTTCAAACTTAAATGGAAGACGTGAATGGTGTAAGTGACATTCTCGGAATTAACACCTTGTATCCAAAATTACTTTTGATTAATATCTTTACCTCTGAAACATAATTTCCGAGTCTAGTGACAACCAAACGCATGCGATTATTGCACAATCTAAGAGAATGATAAATGTTATTTAATAACATAACTGTTGTGCCAATTTTCAGATTCAACTTGTGATTAGGCATTCCTGAAGACTTCGGATCATTCGAAAATTCAAGTGTGAGGACTTGTTCATTACATCAATAATTGCATCGCTCCAGATATAAGAAAAGTTGATACTTGACTACTTCTTGTTCACTTCTTCTAGGTATGACATATAATATTTGTCAGAAGTCGCATCCGAATACGATTGTCTTTCCTCCGAATGACTCTTTATTACTTAAATAATTTTTAAATCTCATTATATGTCTCATGATTTTGTCTAGAGCCTCAAAATAGCATTTATACTAATAGCATAATGAAAGAGATCAAATAATTGAACGGGTCACGAGAACATCAATTTGTGGGATGCTAATTAGTTTCTAAAATATTAAAATATTAACGGGTAATATAAATAGACTTTTCATCAAAAAATAAATTAATTTATGCAAACTTAATTTATTTAAGGGTTGTATTTTTTATTTTTTATTTTAATTGTGATATTGTAACATGATATCTGCAGACATAATGCCCTTTCAATTTTATGAAATCAGTTTTACTAATTCATTTTTTTACCAGTTTTAGTGGTGATTATAATTATAGTTGTGATTAATTCATCCTTAAAGTGTTTTGAAGAAAAATAGATTGAGACGAATCCGTGAATTATGGGAAATGTTATTAATCCTACATTTAAGTTAAACTAAATCAATCGCCATTTTTACTATCCTAAAGATAATTTAATTACCATTTTATCTCATAATGAAGACATTATATTTAGTTTGGTTTAACATTAAAAAAATAATTAATCAGTTTAGTTTATAATTTTCTTATAATATTTTTTTGAGTAAAACGGGACCATTTATAGAATTATGAACAAACGCAAGAAGCATGAGAAAGACACTCAATAACAGTCGGATGTTCATCCCAAATATACGCAAAAGAAAACTCTTTTGAGATTATAGCTAGTCTATGTATCACCATATTTGTGAACCGAAGACTTACCTGTACGGAAATCACTGCTCGAATTTAAAACAACTTAACAATAAGAGACAATGGCATCCAACTCGGACTTGGTGAACAGTGAGCAGTAACAGCATCACAAACAATTTTAATTACTTAAATTTTTATTACACATTCATATTATTTTTTTATTATAATTTGGTTATGATAATATGAATCTTATTAAATTTGAAAGTGTAGTCTATGTGTTGGGAATTAGTTTTTTGTCGAAAGGAAAAAAAAATATAAAATACTCTCCGTGTGCAACGCACATGACACTCACTATTTTTTCTAAAAGTATTGCATTTTACGAATCCATCAAATGAATGATCGAACAATTTATTTTCAAATCACAAAAAAATAAAAAATTGTAGGCAATTACCATTAACCCACTAAAGTAGGATATTAAAATATAGAAAATATATCTTTCAAAAATAAAAATATAGAAAATATAATAAATTGAAAAAAAAAATATTTCTAGATGAGGAACAAAAACCGTTAAATTCGTAATTGATTTAAAAATTAGTTCCAATGAAGAACAAAAATATACATGTCATTCATAAATGATTATAATTTTTAAATATCACAATATTTGTGTTATTTTTATAAAATAATTTAAAATATAATATTATATCCCCATTAATTCGTTTAACATATATTATTTCAAAATTTTAGTAATTGATGATTTAAAGAGATATAGGATTTAAATGACGGTAAGGGTGAAAAATGCTATTGTCATCTAATCATAATTTATTAATTGAATAATGTGATTAATCATGATTCCTTAATCTCATCCCCAATTTTAAAATAATGGCTTGGTTCATGAAACATTTCAATAATATAGTTCAAAGAGGTATTAGGATCGCATCTGAGTTTAAAGAGGTAGTGATTGGAGGGATGATTGAGAAGTTCGGGAGGTATTGAGAGTGAGAAACATGATGATTGGTGGAAGGATTATAGTTGAATATATTCAAATTTAAGTCTTAAATAGAGAAACAAAATCTTAATATATTCTCTTTAGGTCCTCTCCTTCATACTCTGGCGCATCGACATTTTTCAGAGCCAATTTTCAAAATACATTTCCAAAAAAAAAAAATTAACACCATAAAATTCAAGAAATTAATTACACAGGTGTCAGAATTAACTCCAAATTCAACACAACTAATTATTTTATTAAATTATAAATAATTAATTAATCATGATTCATCGACCTGATTATTTGCTAAGTAAAACATATGTAATGAAATACCAAAGAACAATTACATTAAAAATGAAAAAAAAAATTAAAGAATAATAAAATTTTATCAGTAATCTGATTACTAAATATACATTCTCTATATACCATTACATTATTTACATTAAATAATCTTTGAAGTCGGCAACATAAAAAAGAGAAAATCTTTGATTTCAATTTAAAATTCCAAATTCCGGCGACAATGAACATATTCATTAACTTCTCTTGTTGCCACAGTATCCTATTGTAGGTTCCGGCCACTGCGTCGTGCATCTGGTGCACAATTTGTCAAGCAATCACTCACGTTGTCGATCTGTGCCACGAGCCACCTGCCCAACCTTCTCCTTATTCATACGCATCGTCGTTTCCTTATTCCAACGTCCCATCCGGACCGCTACCAATCCTCACGGTCGTAAGAAGGCTATGATCGTCGGAATATCGAACAGTTGATCTCCATATAAAGATAAAGATATGAATTAATTAAAAATTCATCGACTATTATGTCTCCCCATTGGTCACGTAAATGGAGATTCACGTGAATGTTAATTGACACTATCATAATCTAATTGTTCATCAATCTGTAATTTAATACTCACTAAATATTAATCAGCTAATTATAAATATTGTTTTGTGCATATAAATTATGTACCTTTACGTGAATGCTTTTGGTGCGGCAACATCTTTCTTATCAAAATCGGAATGAAAAAACACAACGAACGAATGTGAAGTGTAGATGGAATTAGTTGCAGAATTCTAGAATTTATAGGCAAAATAATAGTATAAAAAAGGAAAATTTGTTATTAAAATTAATATTTTGCCACAAATCATGCTTTTATAACCTCTATTATTAATTGTCTAATTGATAATTATTAATTTAAATATATTATTTCTAAAATAGAATATATAAATAAATGAAAATAAAAAAAATTGAAGTTACTGTAAACGAAAGGTTTGGCTAATGTTTTATAAATGGTTAATAAAATATAATTGACGTTACCAAGAAAAATAATATTTTAATTTAATTAATTTGTTGTCATTAATTTTAATTTTGTAACGTTTTTTTATTAATTGGGTGATTGTCAATCATTAATAAATAATTGAAATATATCATTTTTACTTATAATTTCCAGAATTGGAAGGTGAAAATTAAAAAAAAAACTAAAAAATTAAAGTTTCTATTTCCGACCATCCGGCCTTGCTATTATAGTTTATAAAGATATCCAATTCTAACATGATCATTTATACTTACATTTGATAATAAGATAACTAGTCGTAAATTTAAAGAAAACTAAAATAAATTCTGCGTAAATTATCTTACTTCTTCCTTAATATTCTAACTTTTTCCTTTCCCTAAAAAAAAAAAAAATCTTTTTCCTTCATAAAAAATTTAAAATCATCTTCGAGACTGATTACGCGATATTCAAGTCACCGTAAAAAATTAAAATGATATAAAGTAGTGTATTCTATATCTATGTGTTTGGCGTAAACACTACTTTAAAAACAAAAATTATTTTGGCCGTCGGAGATCAAAAGCCTTAATACTTCTAAAAATGCAACCAAATTAATGCGATCATCTCAAGAAATCATGATTTAAGTTTAATGATTTCTTGGAGTAAATTGCATGATACACCCCCATATTTTCTAAAACATGCACAAAACACCCCTATGTTCTTTAAATTGCATAAAACACCCATATGTTTTCATAAATCCTGCACCAGAAACCCAATCCGTGAAAAGTAACGGAGCATGGCTTTCACTCGCTCTCTATGCAACTAGTTCATATATTTATGCTTTTAAGATGTGAAAATAGTCCAAAATACCCCCAAACATTCTATTAAATAACATACTCCTCTTCCTTGCTCTTTTTACACATTTGAATAAATAGTTTGATTTATCTTTTAGCATTATGTTAGGCTATAAATCGAAAATTCTAAAAAAAAATAAACATTAATATTAAACCTATAGTTAAAAGACTTTCTTCCTATTATCAATTCTTTCTCATATACTACTACAAAACAAAATTTAATAAAATTCAAAGCATCCATCTCAAATCAAAATTTGAATATATTTAATTCATCCATAAAATTCTACTACTGACCAATAATACATGGTCCGACTCTTGTATTTATATATACACATAAAGTTCATCTTTATATTTTTCGAGAAACTTACATGTATTTATATATATACATAAAGTTCATCTTTATCTTTAGTTCAAGTGACATCCAAAAAAAAATTAATTAAAAATAAAGTTCACAGTACTCATTATATAATAAAAATTCAAGATGACATTTAAATATAGAGTTCAAAATAAGTGTTTAGCACATGTCCACCGAAATTCCTACAGACAAAAAGCCAACAAAAGGCAAGTAGGTACCGTAACAATATTTTGCATCATATTCAAGAAAAAAAAATGTATTGTTCAAGAAAATGATTCTTGATACATCACCAGACTTCATCAGAATGGATGATGCCCTCCCTTCTTTTTCTTAATTTTTCTAAGAACATCATTAGACGACGTTAATTAATCATTAACGGTAGTAATGGAGGGGGAGCGTGCAGAGTTTATTAAAATATGAGGGTGCTTTATGCAGGTTTTAGAAAATATAGGGGTGTATTATGCATTTTATTCATTTACGGACGACGTTATTAACGGTAGTAGACGGAGGGACAAGTGTGCAGGATTTAGTAAATATAAGGGTGTTTTATGCAATTTAAAAAACATAGGGGTATTTTATGCATGTTAGATAAAACATAAGGGTGTAATATGCAATTTACTCGATTTCTTGAGATAGAATCATGATACGATAATTATTTTATTAGAATTTAGAATTATGTCTTACTTCTACATATATGATTAGCTCTGCAACTAATCATTGTTTTCCAGTGGTTCGAGTTTTTTATGTTATATTCTTGTATAGTGCTTGTACTAGAATTTTTTTTTTTAATAAAACACTTCATTATTGTTCCCAAATATAAGATTCAATAATCATCTTCATTCTTTTCAAAAAAATAATCATCTTTCATTACAAAGCGCCGCGCAATTATTGAAGATTGTAATATTAATTTGAATTGGGAGAAAAATAATCCTTCAACTTTCTTCTTTATTTTTATTTTTTTAGCATAAACTTTCGTCTTCTTCTTTATTTTTGTCATGTATTTAATTGTTATCATTATTTGATAATAAAAGGTTGGCTTTGCAACAATAACAAAAAAATTTGAGGTGGAAAATAATTTGTTAACTTGTTAACATAAAAGTAATGTCAGGTTTTGTTTAGTATAACTTCTAAATATTCACATAAAATCTCATTCACACAACAAAACTCATACTATATCTTTGGAGTTCAAGTTTTATTTGGAGATATTAACTTATTAAGTGATTAAAATAACTAATACTTTTAAATGAAACACATACTAATATGGAAAGACTGCAAATATATTTATTCATAAATGGACAGTATTGTTCGTCCCAAGACGGATACCTTGGTGTAGAGGGGGGTGAATATACCAAGGTTTAAAAACTTTTCCAAGTTAAAACTCTTTTCAGAGAGCTGGCTGTGTTCGATCCAGTTGGATGGCAGCTTGATCGACACACGGTAAATTTGTGTGTGTGCGGAATGTGGTGGATTTGGAAAGTCCGTCTGTTGCTTCAAATTATATTGCAAAGCTCTGTTTCACTTTTCAGTTAGTCAGTTTATGCAGCTTGAAATAATGCTCATGAGGGGTTAGCAAAATGCATAAAACAGAACAGTAAAGAACAAAGCAAATTTAACGTGGTTCGGAGTAACACCTCCTGCGTCCACGACCAGGTTCACTGGTAATTCACTATCACTTGATTTCTAAGTACCAAGCAACTTCACAACTCTAACTCGAGCTGTGTTCCAACAGTTTGCGGGCACTGTCAAGCCTATACCTTCAGTTTCCGGGTACTGAAGAACCTATCCACTCGAATTACACGCTTCGAGCAAGCGTACCTTTACCTAACCTTTCTGGGTTTGGGTTTGGGTATGGGTTTTCCAACTGTGAACGAGTTCTTACAATGAAGAACAACGAGTATGATGAACTCGTTCAATCTAGGCTTAAGATGTTTATATTTTGATCTATTCTGCCTAAGACTGAATGTGTGAACAACTAAGAACACAGCTGACTGGCTGGGTGTTCTTGAAAGATATGGCTGTGAAGATTGTTGTTCATTTTTCTGTTTTGCTCTTTTATTGCTTCAGTCGTCTATTTCTTCACCAGTTCTCTTTCTTCAATGGAGGAGGAGAGATATATATAGATAGAGATCCAAACTAGCCGTTGGAAGATAGCCGTTTGAATCTTACCTACTCTTGTTGACTTCTGGCCTTTACCTACAAAGTAGGTCTGCATCTGCAGAGGCTAGTTCTTCTCTTATTTGACTGCGTCAGACAAGATCTTTTGACATCGGGATCTTGTTTTGGAGAAGGTCTTCGTCTTCGAGCTGCTAAGGGTCTCTGTTGTATCTTCAGCGTTTTGGACTCTACTGTGTCTTGACTCTGAGCTGTGTCTTGGACCTGTGCTGTATCATCAACCTGAGCTGTGTCTTCAACCTGAACTGTGTCACTGACCTGAGCTGTGTCATCAACACTAAGCTGGGTCTTTTACACTGAGCTGGGTTTCCGTCACTGAGCTGGGTCTTGATACTGCAGGATCTTTGACTCTGCTTGGTCTTGCTCTGCTGAGTCTGCTCTGCTGAGTTCTTAAGCTGTCTGCTTAGCTGTGTCTTCTGCTATCTTCATCTGTCTTCAGCGATTCTACCTATAAACTAAGAAACTCTATAAGCTCAACCAGGTGAGCTGAAAAACGCTTAGGTTTGTGCAATCATCTACTCGGTTGGGGTCAGCTGGGTTTTGGTATCCAATCAAAACTCTATTAATTTTTCCAACAATTTCCCCCTTTTTGATGATGCCAAAACCTAACTGAGAAAAACAATTTACTTCCCCCTTAACAAGAAATGGGTTTTCAAAAGTTTAAACATACACAACAGCTAAATCAAATTCAGAGTTCAGTGTCTGGACAAAGAGTTATTGTCATCAGGATGAGCTTGAGAGCAAAAACGAATATTTTATTAATAAAAGGATATTTTACCAATTCACAATTACAAAACTTTTAAAAGACAAAAAATTCCTAGTTGGTTGGGTCTTCAACTGAGCTTCCTCTGCTGCTGATTCTTCAGTCTTTCTTCTTCAAGTTGTTCATCCGTTCTCAACCTGTACCGGTTGAAGATCATCCGTTCCAGCTTCCTATATTGTTCTTCATTACTTACCTTGGAAATTTTTCTCCTGATTGCCCATTTATTCACTTCTGCGATAATTTGCGATTTGTTAGGGAAATCGGTTCCAGGTATTAGTGGAGGCTGGAGATGATACAGCTGGGGAGCAGAGAATTGGATCTTTGCGGTCTCTGCAGCATTGAAGAATGCTTTCGCAGTCATCCTATCTTGATGGAAGAGCTCATTTAGATGCATCTTGAAAGCAACATCTGGAGGCATATTTGGGTAGGCTTCCAGATAGTAGTAATCTTCAATGAACTCGAATTTTGTATGTTCCCAGTCGTCGTTTAGCTCTTCTGGGATCCATTCATCTAATCTTCTCTAGTTCATTGGCATCTGAGTCATTTTCTTCGATGCTCTGATGTTAGCTCTTTTCTTCTTCTGCTTCTTTCCTTCAGCATCGAGCAAGCTTTCCTTCTTCTTCTGCTGCTCTTGAAAGCTCCTCATCTCTTGCTTTTGTTTATTTACAAAGTTGTAGAGCCATTGAGTATCATTCATTTCTTCTGTCGTGGCTCCGCTAGCTTTGGCAAGAGGGATGATTATTTTGCTCCATTTTCCTCTCCGTCCAGCTGGTTCTTCTGCTTCCAGCTCAGCAACAACTTCATCAATCTCAGACTGCAGTACTTGGATTTCATCTTCAGCTACAGTTTTTCCTTTGCCTGCCCTTGATGTTTTTCTCTTGTCATTTCCTTCCTCTTTACTTTCCCCATTTTTGGCATTATCAACAAGGGTAGAGGATAGGTTGACGATTGTCTCACTTAGCTGGGCCAGTGCTTTGTCAACTTCAGCAAGCTTGGTTGTGTTGTCTGCAGTGACGAGGTTGAGCTGTGTTGTGCTGGTATTTCCAGCTTTGAACTGAGTGTCCAGCTCTTTGTAGAGGTTGAACAATTTTTGAATGTCAGTCATGTTGGAGAGCGTTTGTTGTTGTAGAGCTTGCAGCTGGCTGGATAAGTTACTGAAGCTGCTTTCCATTGGAGCTTGAAGTCTTGAAATGATCTCAGGGACTCTCTTTTCTAGATGAGTTGACTGATCAATGCGTTGAGAAGCGAGAGATTGCTTGAGATTCTGACTGATGCTTTCTTGTAGATTCTGGGCAAATCTGTGGACTTCATCAATGGTCTGTCCGTTGCAATGGACTTGCCATTCTACAGCTGTGATGCGCAGAAGGGTGTCAATATTTGATTTGAGTCTATCTTCTAATAGGATTTCCTCAACTTGTTTGGCTATTTCTTCCTTCATTGCATCAGAAAGCACGGCATCGGAATCCGTTTGGGTCCCGGATTCAACTTGGCTGGGTTTGACTGCCTCGATCTCGACCAGTGAGCGAGTGTCATTGGCAATTGGACTATGTGGAGCAGTATCTGCGGGCTCCACTGTAGTAGAAGTAGGCTCGTCTTCAATCACCATTGCCTCAGCTGTGTCGGCATGTACAGCTTCCTTGGCAGTCTCAACTAGAACAATCCAGCTGAGAGTGTGGAGGTAGGAGTTGGCTCTCGCGATTACCTCATCAGATGGTGATACATCATCTTGCTTAGACTTATGGATGAGAGTTTGGATTAGCTCGTCTTGATGCAAGAAGGCATCTTGAAGACTTCCAAATCCGAAGATCTCCTGTAGAGCGGCTTCTTCGGCTTTGAGCTTGTTGAAGGAGTAGAGCTCCACAAGTTTCTCATTTACGTACCAAGTAGTCATCTTGGTAGCAAGGTAAAATTTGAAGTCGCTTACGGCGACTAATGAGGCGGGGAGCGAAACAAGAGACGGGTATTATTGCAGTGCGCTCTTTACTTCTTGAAGCCTGAGGTCATCGAACCTCATGATGGTGGCAGCACGTGCAACGGCTCTGGGACTGAGGATTTCAACTTCCTCAGAAGTAGTGGGGCTTGAAGGTTCAGCTTGGTTTTCATCATCCAGCTGCGAAGGAGCATCAGTTGGACGGGACTCTTTAGGTGAGCTGGGAAGAGAAGAGAGTTCAGCTTGGGAGTCAGCTGGCTGTGAAGACGCTTCAGCCAACTGAATATCTGTCAGCTCTCTTAACGGAGATGGTTCTTTGAGGGGAGAGCTGGGTGCTGATATTTGGGTGTGAGAGAGTAGGGCGGTTTCAGGTAATGGAGAATTGGGAGGGAAGTCTGAGATGGTTATCTGAGGATGAATTGGAAGAGGAGATTGTTGATGACAAATTCCAGCTGATTTGTAGTCAGCTGGAGTGGGTTGTGAGAATGCTTGAAGAATTTGGCGAAGGGGAATAGCATCATCTGGGTCAGGGAGAGAGACCACTATTTGACGTTCTTCAACTTCTTGTGATGTTCTCGCGAACTCCCTTCCATTGTCTGAGCTGGAGGAGGTTCCCTGAGCTGTCTCCTCAGTAACTGGTCTCCACTCAGTTTTCTTCTTTTGGACAGGGGAGGCTGTGGGAGTGGATTCCGATCCAGCTGGCTCAACAACTGGTTTCTCTGCTGCCTCCTCAGCTGATTTGTTGGCTACCTTGAATTTCAGCTTCTTCTTGGCAGACGGAGATCCAGCTGGCTGTGTCTCCTCTGGTTGCTTCCTTTTTCTTGCTTGAGAGAGAGAGACAGTCTGCTGCTTTGCCTCTTGCGCTCTCTTCTTCCCTTCAGGGGCTGCCTTCTTCAACAAGTCAGTGAGCTGACTTGGCTTCTCGAACAGTATTCTGGACACAGAAAATTCTTCTGCGTTATGCCACTTGATTTGCCTTCCGGTAGAGTAGCTTTCTATTATGCACGCTACTTTGGTGCATAGATAGATTGTCTCTCTGTATGCCGGTGAAATTTGTCATCTTCAAAATGAATCTTTTTAGATTATTTTTCCAATTTTCCCATGAAGTATGAGAACCAATCCACAGGGTCATTTCTGAGGATGGCTATCATTGGTTTCAGTTTGGGTATGCTGATCTCTCCTTGAGATCCAGCGATACCGAGGATGCACTTCTGGGTGATATCCAGAAGTAACCTGTATTTGGGTTTGAGCAGGAGTTTGGACATGCTCGCCCGCAATACGGTCCCCGGCTTGAACAGCATCTTATCCAGTTCGATCTGGATTTCTTCTCAGGTGTAAATATCTGGGGAGCGGTCCCCAAGAGTCTTCAGGCCGAACAACTTGTTCAACATCCGGTTGATGTTGATGTCAACGTCCCACGGAGTTGTATGTCCAGTCTTCTCCTTAATTTACAGAGAGACGTTGGAACGGAGTCGATCATCTCGGTTAGATATCTCTAAGAAGAACTATGTTACTTCCCGGCGGAAGATATTATTCGGTCTTGCAGTCGCCCACTGCAAAAGTCCGGCATTTTCGATGAGATCCAGAACTTTCTGGAACTCTGAGTTCTGATAGTTCTTGAGAGTCAGGCAATTCTCAAAATGAAGCTTTGACATCAAGTTCTCAGTCTGGCTTGCTCCTGGTGTCGTCTTCTTTGGTGCCATTATTTTCTTCTGTTGCAAGAGGTTTAGAGAATCGATGATACTTGGGGAGCGTATTAACAAAAAGAAATAATCAATAGTCTGAGATAAGAATTTCAGATAAATATAAGCGATAGAAAATATGGCGAAGATTTGCAAATTTTTGATGTATATATCAATTGCCCATTTTGATTAATGGTTGAGATCTTGGCAATTGTATTGAAGATCTGCGGCTGAGAGAGATTTGCGCAACACGTCCTATGACGTGTGAATATTGAGTGTAGGTCACGCGCGCGTGAGGGAGTCGAAACGTTCTGACTTCTGACTCAGTTCTCTCGAGCTACAGTATTCTGCATGCTTTTCATTAAATGCGATAGGATGGATAGCTTGCAGAATAATCCATTTAAGGAATGTTTGGATGTTTGAATTAAATTCAAATAATTTTATCCTTACATAGCATATTACAACAAGAAATATAATAAACAAAATCTGCAAACCCGTCAGCTGATCATTGTAGTCAGCTGATACCACTGCTGTATTCTCTTCTGCTAGATTGAAGGTTCCCCTCAGCTGAGTATCTTGGTGATTAGCTTGAAGCTTCTTCAGCTGAGTTCCCTTTAGCTCTTCGATTGTTGTCCAGCTGAGCTTTATTTTGTTTTAGCTAGATAATCCTTCTGATCTGAGCTTTTGGGGTCCATCTGGGTTTGTTCCCCCTCAGTTGGACGAACTTTTCTTTTCTTCGGATTGAACAGTACGTAATTCACACCATCTTGACTTAGATTTCAGCAAAGGTGCTTTTGTGTGAATTTTCCCAACAATGGATTTCTTCAGAGATTGAGAAATCTCATGGATGATGTCAGCAGGTTAGGGGATCATCCTGATTGCTCTGCTGGATCAGTTTTCCCTCCAGTTGATGACTCCATCTGAGTCTATCTTGGTGAGTGCATCCTGCTGGGTATTCTGCTTGATTTTGCTGATTCTTTCCTGCTATGTAGAGTTTCTCCTCGATTTGATAGTAGGTGGCTTTTTCTTCAGCTGCATCCTACTTCCTTTTAATGAACGGATTTTCTCACCATCGGCTCATTTCTTTGAAGGGGTCTCAGATTGTATAGCAGGTAGTCAGCTGTTCCAAATCCAGCTGATTCATATGCTGCTTCTTTATTCTTTTCTTGAGACCATTGTGCTCTACTGTATGACTGGCTGCATCTTCCGTTATGCATCCAGCTGTCTTTATTTCACAGATGGTCCCAGTCAGCTAGCTGGGTTTCTTCATTTTCTTTGCTCCTTGATGGTCCTTCCAGGTTGAGCTGATTGAACTTCTTCTTTTGATTGCGCTCTGAAGTCTGTCTCTATTGCCTTGGGAGTCACTTTTATTTCATTCATCTGACTGGATGATTCTTCTTCATGTGACCCCCAGACCAATTTTGTTGGTTGTAGCTCTTGGACATTTTTCTAAGCATTCATTAGATATTGTGATGAATTTGGTGGTTGTCTCTCATGGTGTCATATATTCTGAGTATGAGACGTTCCAAATCGTCAATCAGCCTTTCTGTACTTCTCAACTCCTGGTGGCTTGAGACGATTGCATCACAGTCAATCCGGTTTGCTGCTGAGTGAAATTCCTCTCTCCAGTGCTCCAAGATACTTTGATATCTTGTTCTTCATACCCCCAAGTCATGGAGATAATTTCTATAACATTCGCATCTTGGACAAATGTCTGGATTCATGATTTCTCAAGAGCTCATCTATTGAGAGATTCATGCAAAAGGAATATTTCACGACAGTATGCAATATAATGATTAAAAAAAATTTGAAGCATTGAAGGATCTGTTCAGGTGACCACTATCAGCAATGAAATGCTGACTTGACACAGATACAGTGATCTTTTGAACCACTGCTCTGATACCAATTGTTGGTCCCAAGAAGAATACCTTGGTGTAGAGGAGGGGTGAATACACCAAGGTTTAAAAACTTTTCCAAGTTAAAACTCTTTTCAGAGAGCTGGCTGTGTTCGATCTAGCTGGATGGCAGCTTGATCGACACAGCTGGCTGTGTGTGTGTGCGGAATGTGGTGGATTTGGAAAGTCCGTCTGTTGCTTCAAATTATATTGCAAAGCTCTGTTTCACTTTTCAGTTAGTCAGTTTATGCAGCTTGAAATAATGCTCATGAGGGGTTAGCAAAATGCATAAAACAGAACAGTAAAGAACAAAGCAAATTTAACGTGGTTCGGAGTAACACCTCCTACGTCCACGACCAGGTTCACTGGTAATTCACTATCACTTGGTTTCCAAGTACCAAGCAACTTCACAACTCTAACCCGAGCTGTGTTCCAACAGTTTGCGGGCACTGTCAAGCCTACACCTTCGCCCGGGTGCGAAGAACCTATCCACTCGAATTACACGCTTCGAGCAAGCGTACCTTTACCTAACCTTTCTGGATTTGGGTTTGGGTATGGGTTTTCCAACTGTGAACGAGTTATTACAATGAAGAACAATGAGTATGATGAACTCGTTCAATCTAGGCTTAAGATATTTATATTCTGATCTATTCTGCCTAAGACTGAATGTGTGAACAACTAAGAACACAGCTGACTGGCTGGGTGTTCTTGAAAGATATGGCTTTGAAGATTGTTGTTCATTTTTCTGTTTTGCTCTTTTATTGCTTCAGTCGTCTATTTCTTCACCAGTCCTCTTTCTTCAATGGAGGAGGAGAGATATATATAGGTGGAGATCCAAACTAGCCGTTGGAAGAGAGCCGTTTGAATCTTACCTACTCTTGTTTACTTCTGGCCTTTACCTACGAAGTAGGTCTGCATCTGCAGAGGCTAGTTCTTCTCTTATTTGACTGCGTCAGACAAGATCTTTTGACATCGGGATCTTGTTTTGGAGAAGGTCTTCGTCTTCGAGCTGCTAAGCGTCTCTGCTGTATCTTCAGTGTTTTGGACTCTACTGTGTCTTGACTCTGAGCTGTGTCTTGGACCTGTGCTGTATCATCAACTGTATGTGTCTTCAACTGTCTTGTATCATCAACTTGTGTCTTCAGCAGTTGTGTCATTGACCTGAGCTGTGTTTTAGACCTGAGCTGTGTCATCGACACTAAGTTGGGTCTTTTAAACTGAGCTGGGTCTTTGACACTGAGCTGGGTTTCCGTCACTGAGCTGGGTCTTGATACTGCAGGATCTTTGACTCTGCTTGGTCTTGCTCTGCTGAGTCTGCTCTGCTGAGTTCTTAAGCTGTCTGCTTAGCTGTGTCTTCTGCTGTCTTCATCTGTCTTCAGCGATTCTACCTGTAAACTAAGAAACTCTATAAGCTCAAACAGGTGAGCTGAAAAACGCTTAGGTTTGTGCAATCATCTACTCGGTTGGGGTCAGCTGGGTTTTGGTATCCAATCAAAACTCTATTAATTTTCCCAACAAGTATATTGGTGTTTAATTATAAATTAGGACGGAAAGAATAGATAAATAATTCACTATCAAGTACTTAGGGGTGACTGGTACGCATGAATGAGGCTGGAATGGAATGATAATTCATATAGTCATTCCTAATCCCATGACTTGTATCATTTTCCTGCTAGGAATGATAATTCCCTTAGCAATGACTAGGGCTATCAAAATCCCGGGCCGGGCCTGCCCGAGCCCGCCGGGCTTATTGGGAAAATTGGGCCTGGCCTGGAAATGTGCTGCTCAGCCCGGCTCGAAAATAGTTTTTGTATTGTAATTTTTCGGGCCGGGCCGGCTCGAGCCCACCGGGCTTTTACCCATTTCGGGTCGGGCCGGGCCGAAAAATTATCGGGCCTGATAATTTGATGCTTGGCTTTCAGGCCTGAAAATCTGCAGCCCAGCCCGATTTCAGGCCGGACCATTTTTGACACCCCTAGCAATGACTAATCCATGAGCATGAGTTTAGCCATTCCTTCCCTCCCCCTTGGTATTAGCTATTCCTCATCTTAAGGAATGAACTTTATTATTATTATTATTATTATTATTATTATTATTATTATTATTATTATTATTATTATTATTATTATTATTATTATAGTATTAGTTATTCCTCATCTTAAGGAATGAACTTTATTATTATTATTATTATTATTATTATTATTAATGGTATCATAACAATAATAATAATAAATATTATTATTATTATTATTTTATTATAAGTAGTATAATAATAATACTTATTATTATATTAGTATCAATATTATTATATTAATTATTATGAAAATAATTATAATAAAAAAAATAAAAAAAATAATAGAATAATAATAATTGATTAAAATAATATTTATAATTAGTATTAATATTATTATAAACTTGATTATAATAATTATAATAAAACTACTACATAATAATTTTTATTAGCATTAATATTATTATGATTATAATAATAATAATAATTATTATCTTAATATTAATTATTATATTAAAAATAATAAATAATAATAATTAAAATAAAAACAATAATTATTAAAAAAATAATAAACAATAATAATTATCATAATATTAATAATAATAATATTAAAAATAATATAATAATAATTATTATTATAATAAAATATATTAGAATAATTAGAGTATTAATATTATTTTAATTATTATTTACCTAATTATAATAATTAAAATAATAAATAAATTTTAATTATTATTGTTTGTATTATTAAGCTAATTGTAATAAAAATAATAAAATTAAAATAATAATTAATATTTTTTTTATTAGTAAAAATATTATTATAATTGTTATTAATAAACTAATTATAATAAGTATAATAAAATAATAATAATAAATCTACCATTCCATTCCTCATGTTTACCAACCATAAGAATATTATTATTTGATTCATTCATTTCCTATGTTCATTCCGTTACAAATGTCATTTCATTCCTACTAAATTCCATTCATGTCTACCAGTCACCCCCTTAATATTTTTCATAATCTATTATTTTTAACAGCAAAATAAAGTTAAAAAAAAACATAACTCTAATAGTCTATTGACACACGTTGTTTTATTTTATGCATTTAGAAAACCCAGAAATCCTCCTAAAATTTCTTTAAAAACTATCAATTGATTGCTTCAAAAAACAATTAATTAATTAATCAGTACATCACTCCTAGCTTTGGTCCATAGCTAATTAATTATGAATTTGTATTTCCTGGCCGATTGTCTACATTAATAACTAATAAATCCAAGCCAAGATTTTCAATAAAGCTATTTATTACCAGTTGGCCTAATTTGAGTCCACTATACTAAACAACACGATTTGTAAATCACTAAAACACACTTTAACATTTAAAAAAACAAATGTAGCTCTTGTGCCAACCGGTGACTTCGTGGAGCGTCTACTGAAGATTTAAAAATGCAATTAGATCCCTATATAATTGTAAGGAAAACAATTTAATTAATTTCTGAAGTTAATTATGAAAATATGATAATGAGGCTTTTTGGGAAACAGATGTTAACACAACGAAATCTTTGAAGTCTTAATTTTGCACATCTTTTACTTAGCTTTCACACACTTAGCACATAAATATTAAAATTATTTTAACACATAAACAGATGTTAACACATAGCGTGCTATGTATTTTTTATCCCTAGCTAGTTTAAGAAGATAGCGAAAGATTTGCATCAGATGTACTCCCCTCCTCTATATACCTGAACTCACTCGTCTCTAGACTTAACAATTATTTTAACACTTAACTATTAAGAAATACTTCATGCGTCCCTTTTAAAACATGCACACCACCCTTTCTTAATACGGACTTTAATAATTTTAGTTGAGTGTATTGTAAGCGGAGAAAATATCCTATATTTTGTAAGTGGGATTTTTGTAGGATAGTATCTATAAATGAAGAGTATATATATTTGAGAGACGGACGAAAATGGAAATAAGTATATAGTTTTTGGAAATCGAAGGAATACTATATTTGTTTTATTTAGCGATGAGCAAATAAGTACTAATGATTTTGTATACTACGAAGAAGGAGATGGAGGGTAGGGCCCGGGGTAGGGTGGGTGGGTTTATAATATTAGGAGTAATATCCATACGAAATTTGAGTTTGTGGTGTTTTACAATTTAAACAATTGTCGTTTGTAGCTATCAACACATTTTTTATTGTTAATATTGATATTAATAATGTATATTATTTATAATTAATATTCTTATAATATATCCTAGTTCAATTGGCAAAATTGAAGCATTATAAGACTCTCTTTATCGAGAGGTCTTTGGATTCAATCTCGTATGTATGCGATGTAGTATATTTATCACTTATGTGGTGGTGTAGTTGATTTATTTTTAGCATTATTTAGAATTTTTAATGACATAACGTTATAGATATTACATTTGTTAATGCTATATATTTGTGCACACTTTAGCTCCGACTTCATAAACGCAATATGTAACTGCATATTCACGTCTAATCATATAAAACACCAAACACTAATATATATACACACACTTTCTTTTAACATGCCAATTTACAGTTTGCCTCGATTGATCTTCGATAAAGCCAAAGGGTCTTCTCTCAAGCAATTTTAATTGATTTGTATCACTGAAATATTGGATACAAGCATAGCGCGGTTATGGTAGGAATACTCTTTGCCGTAGGAAATATGAATAATCTTGATTCATAAATTTTGATTAAATAATTGGCCAAAATTAATTCTCAAGATAATTCATTTTATGTATTATTATAATGCATTCTTTGTATTAGTATATGATGCATCCGTATATGGCAATAATCCAAATAAGAAATAATTCAAAACCGATATAACAAAAAAAAATCATACATAAATTAAATGTATAAAAACGAAGTCAATAAGTTATTCTAAAAAAATAAAGAAGTCAATAAGTTATTGGCTAAAGAGAATGAAGAGCAAGAAAAAAAATATGCAGAAGAATAGGCCATACGCCCACTCATCTAGAAGCCCTTGACTAATTTTTCCCTAACAACAAAATACAAATTACCCACACCAATTGATTTGAAACTCTCTCTCTCTCCTCTCTCTCTCTCTCACTCTCATGACATTACCAACACAACGGAACCATCTTTCCCCTTCGTTTCCCACTCAAAATCTCACACCAATAAACCATGTATCATCATCCTAGAACATCATCTCCCAATCCATACAGTTACAGCAGCGCCCCGCCCTCGATGAATTTAGTCGACAAAAACGGAAATCTATCGCGCGAGCACCAAATTACTCACAGGAATCGCTACAGCGAGGTGCAATTCACGCCCCTTCATAATCAATTAGCCGCGAAAATCGACGATTCCGGCGCGATCTCGCCGCCTCTGTGGAAGAGTCCGTCGCGCCCTCTCCTCGGCCACCAGAATTTCTCGCCGGATTCGCGAGCTCATGCCATCGCTAGAGGGCGGTCGGAGCTCATGGAAATGGTGCGTCACATGCCGGAATCGTCGTACGAGCTCTCGTTGAAGGATATAGTCGAGCATCACCACAGAGCTGAGAATCAAACCCCTAAAACAGGGGCGGTGGGATTGAGGAAAGAAGAGAGCAAGAAATTTGAGAGGAAATCGAGCTTCGAGAACAAGGGGTTAATTTTGAATATGGCGTTTCCGTTTTCGTTTAGATCTAAGAAAAAGAAGAAAATCGTTGGTAACAATAGTGGGAGAGTTTCGCCGAAGCCGGATGCATTGAAAGGTGGTGGCGAAAAGGATTGGTGGAAGAAGAAATTTACGGGATCGAGCGATAGTGACAGCAGCAGAACTAGTAATAACAGCGGCGCCACCGCCACAACCACCACCAGCAGCGGCGGCAGCGGTCGCAGCCGCAGCGATGCCCGTGGAAGGTATTTCAAATATCTAAACAACTACAAATTGGATTTATTTATTATTGAGGATTTTAAAAAAAAATTCTTGAATATTGGATATTATTTAGATGTGTGTGAATTTATATTCTGTTTTTCCTCGTTGCAGAGTTAATGTTTTATATTCTCCGGAAATTTGATTCTTTTTTTTTTTTGCCCTTAAATATTTGACTATATTTTGAGAATTTGGGAGTGGTGGTTATTTGCTTATTTATTTACTTTTCTTGATTAAAATATTTATGTTGATTAAAATGCAGGAGAAAAAATGGATTGATAAGAGGTTGCTGGAACTTTTTCCACCTGAGAAGAAGCAAATCTGCTTAGTAAAGATAAATGTCTCTCTTCTGAGTTGTTAGGCATCAAAGCTACTCCATAATAATAAATTTGGGGAAATATTAGTGTAAATTCTTTGATTTTTGCTGTTATTAATACAACTTCTACTATAATTATTCAAATTTTAATTGAATTACATTTATACGTTTCTCCATGTATGGACATTTTACCAACTTTTTTCCTCTTTGCAGTACGAGCAATATTTAGCCATATCAGGCTCAATTATTTGCCTTATATATAAGTAATTTTATATGGAAAATTTTAAATAGAATAAATGAAAAAAATCGCTAATTATTGTCTTATCTGTCATAGATGAATTGGGGTACATTTTCTTATTTATTCCGACATATAAATGCATTAGTAGGTTTGAACCCGAGATTTTTGGTCTCAGATAGGTCACTAGACCATCCCAATCTAAATTTTTGTATGTTATGTAAAAGTTCAATGAAGTTCTCAATGCATGATCAAGTGAAAATACATGATAAAATAAGGTGGCTTTTGGTTTGGAGGATGTGATTGATAACATGTGATAGGATGGAATATAATTATATGATTATTAATAATCACACCAAATTTAGAAGGATAAATTATTGCTCAATTGATGGATATGATCAAGGGACTATATAGCCATCATGGACCAAATCATTCAAACCAAATATATGATTATGTTGGATTATTTATCAATCAAGCCTTATCAATTAAACAAAACGCTCTCAAGTAAATATGATTTTTGTTGCTCGATTATATTATATTTATGAGGAATTGTATTTTTGTGTCAATATAAATGGTGAATCCACATTAAATAAATTATAATCGTTATGTTGTCAGAATCATCAATCATATAATAATCTCTAATATTTCAATAAAAGTTTATAGAAAGTAAAACTCAATGTTCCAAAATTCTATATGTAAACCTAACTTACGTGACAACACACACAGAATATGATTGATATTAATGAATGTCAACTTAAGAAAGATTGGTCCCTTATTAACAAACTCCACCCATGATTTTTTTTATTACGAGATAATCAATCCACAACAGATGTGTATTGGATAACAAGACTTCTATGCTTATGGTAAAAGTTAGAAAGGAACTAGTGAAATGGTGTTGTACTGTAATTTTGCATTTTATTTCACAAAAATAATTTATGTTGTGTATATAAATACCAAATTAATGGAATACTATATTAGGTCCTTTGTGTCACAGCCCAATTACAATTTCAAGCCCATAGTTCGATCAGCAGAGTTATAACTTGTAACACCCCGCTTTTAATAAGTTTTGATTCCTTTTACATTGCTTATTATTGTTATTATTATTTTATTTTGATGTGAGAATTTCAGCTTAACTAGCTTGAGTTGTCTAAATTGATTTGAAGGAGTCCATAGTTGCGCACTAGTTAAAAGAACAAAGTTACATAAAACGTTTTGCCCTATTATTTTTATAAAAGAGTCCTTAATTATTGTTTCGAGCTGAAATGAAATATTATACTTTTAACTTTGATTTTATTTCTTAGAGAAGGGCTGTTATATTAAGTGGGCTAGAGTTGTATTGATGAATCTAAGTCTTGTAGTTGGAGTAAGGCCCACTTGAGTAATGGTAATTTGGAAGATATAAATTTTCTTTATTAAGGATAATTAACGTGAAATATAAGTCAGATTAGGATTTCTTATGAGGATTAATCTACAAACCAATTTCTTCGCCAACGAGAATATCTTGTCACCTATTTTCTCAAAGCGCATCGTATCTCTTCAATTCTACTCAAAACCCTATCACAAATTCAACCTTCAAAAACTCAATTCTCAGAGTTCTTCCAATAATATTTATTAGTTTCGATCGTCAAGAGTAGCTTTTCAAGGATAGTAAGTTTTCTTCTCAAATACGATCAACAGCTTTTTCTCCTTCGCAAAATCCGAACGGTATGATATTTATTTTATTAGCATGAGTATAGTAGTTTTTTTTCGGTTCAAGAGAGAGTTTGAGAGTTTTACATTAATGTTCCAAATGCTTCGGGTTTTCTTTTAAAAAAAAAAACAAGATTTGTAATTTAAACATTAGAGGCTTAATAATTGTTTTCTAACTATTGTTCTGATTCTTACATTATTGAGTTTCAGAAGTGGAGCTTTAAGTATTAAATCGATTGTTTTTTTTTTATGGGATTAACGATGGTTTTAGAAATTGATCATTATTAATAATTTATTGGTTTAAGTATTTTATCTTTAAGGATTAAAACCATGTTTCATATTTCGCAATGATTTGTTGAAGTGCTGATCAACAAATTTTCCTTAATTATGTGCTATTGTGATTTTTATCTATTATAAAAAGCGAAAAAGACCTCCATCATGTTTTTCTTTCTTCTCCGATTTGAGTCGGCCAAGTCGTAAATGGTTTAGAGAGAGATTTTAGATTCTGGGATTTGTAGTGTGTGTATATCGAGTGCAGGCGAGAGAGAGTTTATTTATTTTAAATTTAATTTCTCTCACCAGTGTCAAACATGATTAATTGAGAAGGGTAGAGTTAGAAATTGAAGCTTGTAAACTCTTGATTAATTAAAGTACTGATTTGATGGTTGTGGATGAAGAGTGAATTGGGGAGAGGAAGTGGAAAATGAAAAAAAAAATATATATTATATATATTTATTTAAAAATACTTATATAGATATATACATATACACGTTTATATATAGATACTAGCAGGACTTCATATGTATTAGAGTTTTGGCAAAACAAGTTGATTCAAAATGTGTTCTCTTAAACTAATAGTATCATAAATGATTGCAAAGTTAATATAATTTAAATAAGAAATATTTTGGGCCAATGCATATATGTTCAATTTCGACTTTTTATTTATTGAAGTATATTATATACTGGATTAGGTGCGGCGCAACTAGGACCCTCGTCCCCTAAAGTGATATTTCTTGGATCGTTTGTGCTCTGCTTTTGAGGTGGGTAAACCTTCTTTCAAACTCAAAAGTTGTGATTTGTTATGTCATGTGGGTAAAATTCTTCTAACTCAAGAAAGTATTTTATTATTATGCCTTATGAATCAAATGATTTAAATGAGAAAGAATGATGGTTGCGAAATGTTTTATGTCCAACATGATATATCGTATGGAATGTGTTATGTGAATCAGAATGATGCATATAATCGCCTTGAATGCCTAGAGCGCTTGTGGGTTATATGTTAATGGATGTCATGTGCACAGTGATTGATTGTCCTATAATCGCCTTGTATGCCTTGAGCTCTTGTGGGTTATAGATGATCATGTTTTGTTCTATATTCGCCTTGTATGCGCCTTGGCTCTTGTGGTTTATAGACAAACGTGATGGTACGTTTTACACTTCATGCGTTATGTATGTTGTTGGACAAGAAAGTGAAATGATCCCATGATTAACCCACCACCGAGCGTTTTTATGAGTACTCACCCCCATATTTTTAAAAATGTTTTCAGGTCAGTGAGCTTGGAGCGGCGTGGAGGAAACGGGGTGTCAGTTATTTAGTTAATGTTTAAACTTCTTTTTGAACTGTTTTCCGTTAAGTTAGACTTTTTATGCGCATTAGTTTTACTTGGATTGAATTATGATTAAATTTTCGGATTTCTAGAGTTAGTGGTTTTATTTCAAATTGAACTTGAGATTTAATTTGGACTAATTTTATAGTATTGAAACTTTTGAGCAATTTATTTTATGTTTGCTTGGTTTGTGAAGTAGTTCTTGTATAAAGAGTTGTAGGATGTAAATGGCTTAGGAAATAATAATTTAGTATCTGTCAAAAATTTTTAAATGGCCCGATTCCTTTAAGTTAATTCCGCATTTTTGAAGTTAAAGAGTAACATTTTAATTTAGTAAAATAGGGTGTTACATAACTCGTTATTGATGGGCCAGGTCCAAGTTTCCATAATTTTATTATATTATTACACTCCATTAAAAAAAAATCAAAAATTCGAAATTAATAATAGTTATAAGAAAAGAAATGTCTTTCTCGGAACTAAAATTTAGCTAATGACATTGATCTTAAGCTATATTTCTGGCTAAATGTTGCCCTTGGGCATGAAAATTAAAATCCTAGTAAACCTTATTACAGTAATAATATTTTACTTCCTAAATTTCTTCTTAAACCACCAAGTCAAAGTGTACCAAAGCTAGCTATGTAGTGTGGCAAGGGCTTAGAGACGGTATTTTCGTCGATCTCCCGTCCCGTCGGAGAACTGCTTCCTAAGCATGATGCTCGAGCTCCGTAATGCTCGAGCATTGAGAAGACGAAGACGAAGACGAACTAGCTTCTAGTAATTTTTTTTGAACAAACATTACAAGAAATTTTAAAGGCCGCGTGACGGTGAACTTGAACCCGTGACCTTTGGCCCGAGCATTAACCACTCTACCACTAGGCTAACACACGCACACATCTTCTAGTAATTTGCAGACAATGTGGAGGCTCTAAGTTGAAGAAGAGGTAAATTAAGCAGCATTGCTCAAAATTGTGCTACAAGAGATGATAACATTTTGACAAAATTTTCTGCAGGATTTTCTGTAGCTTCTTCAACTTTTATCATTTTCTATATACACTTACATTTTGACAAATTGGACAGAGCAATAATCCCAGCAAGTTTCATCCATAACACAACACTACCAATCTCATTAAAATCATATATATATAGTAAACCTTATTAGTAGCACAAATCATAATTAACATGCATAAGCGCCACAACATGAAAACAGGATTATGAATTTTTATAATAACAAACTCGGAGCGTTGTTGTGGATGCTCTTATTAACAAACTCAACACATGGTTTTTTTTATGACTGGGAAATCCACAACTGCTATTTAAAATGTGCACTGGATAACTAACGAGACATCCATGCTTATGGTAAAAGTTGGAATGGAAATGGTGTTGTACTGTAATTTTGCATTTTATTTACACAATTTATGTAGTGTGTATAAATACGAAATTAATGGGAATTCTATATTAAATTATGATAAAAAAAAAGCCTCATATGCTATATTGTTCTCGTAATAGGATTAGGTCCTTTGTGTCACAGCCCAATTACGATTTCAAACCCATAGTTCGATTAACAGAGTTATTAATGGGCCAGGTCCAAGTTTCCATAATTTTGTCATATTATATATATAAAAAAAGTTTGAAACTCGAAATCAATAGTAGTTGTTAGAAAGAAATGTCTTTCTCGTTATTTCGAACTAAAATTTAGTTAATGACATTGTTTTTAAGCTATATTTCTGGCTAAATGTTGCCCTTGTGTATGAAATTTAAAATTCTAGTAAACCTTATTACAATTAATATTAAATGACCATGAAAACTTAACAGTATACTTAATAATGAAGTAGTGGCTTTATTTATACCTACTGCCATTTTCCCGCTCAAACCAATTTCTCAGATTTTTATGTAGTTATTTTTCTCTATTTTTCGATCTTTGTTCATCGTGTGCAAAAGTTAAAATCACTTGTCATTGCTCATTATTTATTAAAAGATTTATATTGATTGTATATTTGTTTAAACTATTTATATATGTAAATGTGTATCTATAATTTTTTTTTTGGCAGAGTGTGTAATTGTGTATCTTATAATTAGTGGTTTTGTGTTGATAAATTGTAGACGGCTATAGATGTGCCTCTAAATTTTTTAAATTTTATATTTCAGGTACAATAACTTATGTAATAAATTTAATATTGCTCTAAGTAGTTGGAGTTCTTTAGTGATGTATCTAAAGTTAGTTTTTTAATTAGTAAAATTGATTTCTTTAAATTTAATTGTACTTATGTTGCTAATATTATTTTTGTTCAGATAAATTCTTTAATAGCTTGATTTTTTTTATTGATTTCTTTAAATTACACTGCCATCTGATCTATGTATTGATTTTTTTATTGTGATAATTTATCAATCAATCGGTAAATTGAATAGATTAGCTCCCACGAAACCCGATAAATTGAATAAATGAACTTTTAGGCCTAAATTTTATACATTAGCATGTCAACCGTAAAATTGAAAAACCATTGCATAAGTTCCTAGATAAACCTCGACGTTAATAAAGAAGTAGACCAAGACATTGATGGAGCAAAATTATTATTTTTATATGTTATCTTGAAAGCATTAGTATACTTGCTAATCATGGAGCAAAATTGTTCTCTTCATACATTATTATCTTGAAAGCATAAGTATACATGCTAATCATTATAAATTTTCTTAATTTTTTGGATTCTTTTTATTTAAGTTTTAATCATGTCGTGTCGTTATGGTATCATGTCAACATAAAAGAAATCGTGTTTGTGTCGTATTTGTGTTTATACATTTCATGTCGTGTTCGTGTTCGGATCGAATAGATTCATAACAGATTGTGTTCATGTTTAATTTCAACAGATCGTGTCGTTATCAGGTCAACACAATAGTTATCCCACACGCACGATTTATCAACCGTAACTCGAATAAAATTAGTATCGTTTTACAAACGACAAAAACAATTTATCATATGAGGTATGAAACGGAACCTAATAAGCAAAGGTCAACCTGAAAGTATAAACGCGCTTTCCACATAGATTAGTCATTAGTCGCCGGCCAGCCAAGGAATTAAAAAAAGTCAACACAAAGAATAATCTAATCACAACCGTCAAACGCCGGTCAACTGTAAATGTCGTTGGCTAGTGTATTAAACATGATTACTGGCACCTGCCAGTTCAGCAAATGGGCGCAAGATAGCATAATGTCGGTTTGGACGAGATAAAAGTTTAAGGTTTAATGGAAATTAATTCATTCCTTTTAATGTTCTTCAACATAATTTTTATTAATTTTATTATAAATTAGCACTTAAATTTAAAGTCCCCGCATTTTCTGTCTCGAACTTAAGACCTTTAGCCTCGAGCATTAACCACTCTACCGCTAAGCAACACACAAAATAGTAAAGTTATTTGTCTCAAGTAGTTGTTAATAAAGATATTGGATCTATCTCTCAAAAAAAAAATTGATATTGGAATGTATTCGGAAAAAAAAAAAAATGAATGGCCTAATTGAAGACACCTGAAATCAATAACACCATGATTATTTCTTAACATTTCAATATTTCTTTTCTCGAATCATATATTTTTCTTTTTTTTAGAACTTCTCGAATCATATATTAGGAGGTATAAATCCATTTTTCTTAAATAATTATATATCTAATCGTAACGTTTTAAGGTGTAAATATCGAATTCCAAATGAAAGATAGTGCGTGTATTTATTCTGACCAAATAGTACATTGGCTCAAATTAGTAATTTAATCTTTGTTGTTAATTGGCCGATTTATTTATTTTGCCAAACGCGGCCTTAAACAAGAAATTCTATGCAAAAAATTCATTTTACTTGAGCACACGCACAAGATCCCACAAAACACGCAGAAATATTTAGTTAAATTGAAGCATATAATTAATTCTTCACGCACACCAAATCCATCTACTCTGTTTTTTTCCCTCCCTAGACTAAAGAATTTATCAAAACACACACACACACACACACAAATAATCCATTTTGGTTTTGGCCCTCTTTTGACTTGACAAAGACTTGAGGCTTCTGGCAGAGGTAATCTTCGAGAGATCCTCGCTTTTTCTTTCTTGATTTATGTGAACTTCTCACCGTCTTTATTTGATTCTTGATCTTCGTTGTTGCGCATTCGAATTGTGTAATTTTCGTAAGAAAGGTATGATCGTTGAGGTTTTCGTGCTTTTACTTTGAATTTTGTGACGGTGGTTGATTTTGGAATTTTGGGGTTCCATTTCTTGTTGGGTGTTGTTTCACGTTCTTGAATTTGGCTTTTGGTACGGTTGTTTATTTGAATTTCGGATATGTAATTTATCCCAATTTCTGCCTTTTGATTATTTCCTGAAACGCTTTTAGGTTACTAGGTTAGGTGAGATAGAAGGAATTAGATTGTGGCTGCACTCAATTTATTGGTTTGCTGAATTTTTCTGCTAATGGTTATTTAATGCCTCTACTGATTCTGGTTTACTTCTCATAATTTAGATATAATTAGTATATATATCTGATATATGCGCCTTCTCTTTTCTTGATTTCTCCATGTATAATACGAGGCTTGCTCATTGCTGGTGTATCCATGATTTTCTTGGTTGCTTTGTTGACTTCTGTTTTTTCGGGTTTACAGACTATTTTTGTCTTCCTTGATGAACTCTACCCAATATAAGCTTGCCAGATTGTGTTAGATCCATTTTTCTGCTGACATGTGCTTACGGAATTGATGACGGTGGTTTGATTTTGAATTGTAGATATTGAAACTACGTGACGATACAAAATAGACAAAATATGGCAAATGCGGCAGCTGTTACTGAGAGGGCTACTAGTGATTTGCTGATTGGTCCAGATTGGGCAGTGAATATAGAGCTATGCGATTTAATAAACATGGAACCTGGGTATTTTTCATTTTAATTTGACGAGTGCCTGTTAATTTGTTTTGGGTAATAGTAGTCGAGGTGTTATTTCATCTATTCTCATAAGAAAATTCATATTGTAGGCAAGCCAAGGATGCATTGAAGACACTTAAGAAAAAATTGGGGAACAAAAGCCCTAAAATACAGCTCCTTGCACTGTTTGTAAGTTTGTTCTCTTCTCTTCTCTCAGTACCCATTGCAAATATGCTGGAAATCTCTAATTGAACTGAATTATGGCATTTGTCATTATGAAATAGTGGCTGTTCCTAACTTTATCGAGAATTTCCACTAAGTATATATTTAATCGGTTTTTTCATGGCAATTCGATTTATGAGACAATTTTGTAGGCATGGTTCCAGAATCATTTCATTGATTTTCTTTCAAATAAAAGTATTGCTATATCAACTGTCCTTAGGCAGTTTCCCTGCATTCTTATAAGAAATTTGATACTCACAAAGTCACAATTCACTAAAACAAAAGCAAGTAATATTAACTTATGAGCCCTAGATATGTGAAAGTCTTTCGGTCTTTCCCGTCCTTAAATTTTTCTCTGTGTGCCATCAGGACAAGGGGTATACCCTGACTACTCAAAGTTTGTAGAAAGTGCGTAGGTGCCCCTTTACTTAATTGTTATTCTTCTTTATTAGCCATAATGGCTAAAGTCCTGTTTTGCTATAATCCCTTGTGCTATCCAACTTTAAAGATATAGAAGCTGCTATAATCCCCAAAAGATGCTCCCCTTTGTAGGCTCAAAGGTAAATATTGGAGTAAGGACCTCATGATATTTTCTGTTTGTGATGGAAATTACTTTTATGATTTACAATGAGTACGACAGTTATGAAAGTGAGAAGACTTTCTTCATTACTACCCAGTTATGAGAGGAATTGCACTGCCATGCAATTATGAAGATGTATGAATGTGGATAAGTGGATTTCATTTACTGACAAGTTTGGTTATCTGGGATCTATCATTGTATGTGTATGTAAATATATGTTGCTTCCTTTGAGAGTATGTTTTTAGATAAAACACAATCAAATAAAGTCCCCCCAGGAAATACATGCATGCATAATTACATAAATACATACAGTCATATGCTTATACTGCATATCTTTCTAATCAGTTATGATTCAGGTACTGGAGACTCTAAGCAAAAATTGTGGGGAACATGTATTTCAGCAGATTGCCGAGCGGGATATCTTACATGATATGGTCAAAATTGTTAGAAAGAAGGTAATGTACTCTTTCTTTTACTTGGTGTTTCTGGCTCCCTCTCCTGTCCATACAACCTAATGGGCCTTTATCTTCTTATAATATTAATTTGCAGCCTGATTTAAATGTGAGGGAGAAGATTCTGACTTTGATTGATACCTGGCAAGAAGCTTTAGGGGGACAAGGGGGAAGGTTTCCCCAGTATTTTGCTGCTTACAATGAGTTGAAGGTGATTAGATTCTGTCTGCTTATTTCTGTTCCATATCAATGTAAAGTGGAGTCCTGTGTGGTAGAGAAAATTATGCTACATATGATAGTGGTCCCGCAGAAAAACTCACTCTAGTTGGAGGGGTGGTGAGTTGCGTTTAAGCTATGTGCTTGAAGATTTATAGTATTTGTCTATTAACACTCTTCAGAACTTCATCTAATGGCATTTCCTTTTTGTGTTTTGAACAAATTCCCTTCTCTAGTTTTCTAGCCATTGCCCTTGATATTGATAGCTAACTTTTGGCAAGGGTCTAATGCTAATAGGTTGTCACTTGACTATCTTCGTTATGAAGTTACATTTACCATTCATTAATCTATCCCTGGAAATAAAATATATGCATCAGCTTTTTGAATGTTTTGTTCCGTTTGTTTTCTAGTTGCTTTGACACCATTGGAACCGTAATTTCTCGTAGTCATATACCATCATTCTTTTTACCCCAAAAGTCTCACAGCTTATAATTTGAATCCCATGAATCTGGGGCTGCAACAAATGTAATCATCAACAGGTCCTTGGCCAGGTGCTCTGGGATCTCTGGCAGCCAGATTTTAGACATCTATCTAGACCTGCTAGATGTACTCTGGTCCTGGTTTTATGTTTATTGTTGGATATGTAGTAGTTGGTATCATTTTGTTTTGTCACATTTCATTAAAATCCCAGCTCAGTGGATAAGAGCTGGCAGTGGGACTTGTAATAATCCTTGATCAGGTTGGGGTAGGTTTTGGTCCGACTTATAAATGTAATCAGCCTTGACATGGTCTATTTTGGACCCAGTTGTGATTTGGACTGGTTGTTTATCTGATTTTCCCCACTGAGTTGCGAGAGTGGACTATGAGATTGAGAGATGGTGTTGCTCTTTATTGGAATTCTTCTAGCCTTAACTATTTGTGTTTTCTGTGTTTGAATTTGATAGTCTGCTGGGGTGGATTTTCCACCTCGAGAGGAAAATAGTGTTCCATTGTTCACTCCACCACAAACACATCCAATAGTTCAAACTACAATTCCGTATGAGGAAGCTGCTGTTCAAGCCTCTCTAGAATCTGATGCTTCTGGACTCAGGTATATGTTCTTCATTTACTACTGGATTGCCATAATTTTGTCTAAGATGTCAGTTCTTATATAAGAGGGTCTGTTTTATTTGCATTCCAATAAATATTTGCTAACTTCCATAGGGTAGAATATATATTTGGGTCGCGCGTCTGATTAAAAGTGATGGGCCAAATCTTTTCAAAAGTTACTCTATGTTATGACTGAATCAGTAATAATTTTGAAGGTCAAGATGTAATTGACACTATATGGTCTAATTTTTAACTTCTTCCACGAGGTGTGTGGCAGTGTGAGCATCTGTTATATTTTTCTTATGTACATCCTAGTTGACATGTCCTTTATGTAGTTAAGCAAGGGGAATTTGATATACTATGAGTCCGATTCTCAAATGACTGTAAAAAATTACATGCCATACCTAGAAAAATTATGGGTGCCTTCCTGCCCATCAGTCTATATCCTTTTTCTTCTAAGTTCTCATAAATTGCACATCTTGAATTTGGCTATCTTTCTTTTGATATAGCTTGCCAGAGATGCTAAATGCTGAGGGAATTGCGGATGTTCTTATGGAAATGCTAACTGCCTTGGATCAAAATAATCCTCAGGTTCAACTTCTTAATCCAAATTGTACTTACATTTTTTTATCATTCTTTAAGATATGCATTTATGCCAATTACTTTGGCATCACATGTTGCTTTCCTGGAGCTCGAGGTAATGATTGATTTGATTGAGAATAAGCTTTTAGTATCATAACTTTTTCTTATGCTCTGTGATTGTTTTGCTTTGATTTCTATCTCTATATATAATAATAAACTAGTATAGAATACAGTGCACATATTTTCCTACATACGCTTACTATGTTTAGAAACTACTATTATTTTATTGTTATAATATCTCCACTAGTACAATTTTAATATACTCTCTGTCAAGTATTAGTATATTATTATACCAACTCCACTAACTATTAATGTATTGTATCTTTGTACACACAGACACACCCACTTCCTAATATGTTTTTACCTAATACAATTGTATCTTAGATATATCTTGATAGTTAAATCTTTCATGCCATATGTTATTAACTACAAGATGTTCTAGAAAAAATCAAGTTGAATTTGAACCACCTTAAATAGTGTTGCATATGTGATTATAGACACGTTAAAGCACATCAATTTGTTTCATTTCTATTTGTGAAATTATAACTTCATAGTTAAATTTTTTTGAAATAGTATTTAATATAGTTAGTAAATAATAATTATACCTATTGGATATATTGATACTTCGATGTATATAAATGTCAAATACTTAATAAGAATTTTGTAAATGTGTGTATAAATATATAACAATATGCTTTAATTTTCTTTTGTAAGATTACTTAATTTTGGGAATTTATTATTATTATTATTATTATTATTATTATTATTATTATTATTATTATTATTATTATTATATCTTAACTGGGTCATCTCAGCTGACCCACAACCTACTGGATGGGCCCGTTGACGTTCCTATATTTGCATAGCACAAATGCTAGTCTAATTTTGATTTAAAATCGAACCTTGTACCTCTTACATTGTAGGATGCAGTCTTACTCTGAATGCACGTCAGACATCATTAAATTTGATTCTCCTAACAAAATACTCTTATGATGATACTTTATTCTACTCAATGCCTTCTGATGATCGTCTAGTGACATACTTTAGTGAAAGCTGGAAATATATATATATATATATATATAGATATATGTATTTCAGATGTTATTTAGTGCTAAGCATGAGTGCTTGTAGTATTGCAATTTTTTCATGAACCAAATCCTATATATATATATATATGTATGAATTTCAGATGTTATTTAGTGCTAAGCATGAGTGCTTGTAGTATAGCAATTTTTTCATGATCATATTGCCTTTTCTGATTATTATTTCCTGATTGTGCTGAATGAAACAAAAGTTCAGAAGTAATTTGCAATACAGATGCCAGAATCTCTCTCTTTTTATTTATTTATTTAGGGGGAGGGGAATGGGGATCAAACCCCAGGTCTCTCATCTTTACATGGGTTAGGAATACCACTAGATTATGAGCATGTGGTACAGACGCCAGTTACACTAACTACCAGTTTTCTGGATCATACTGTATAGGGATTGAGGGACGAGATCATCGTTGACTTGGTTGACCAGTGCCGTTCATACCAAAAGCGAGTCATGGTTCTTGTGAATAATACTGTGTAAGAGGACATCTGACCCATGATCTTCATTTGTCTCTTAAACTAAATCGGCTTGTTAATAATTACTATTTGGATTTTCAGAGATGAAGACCTTCTATGCAAGGGATTGGCTTTGAACGATAATCTGCAGCGTGTTGTCAGTAGACATGATGACATTGCCAAAGGAACTCTAGCAGCTTCAGTGACGAATGAAACTCCAGTTGCTCCACTTATGAACGTGAATCATGAAGATGAAGAGTCGGAAGATGATTTTGCTCAATTAGCACGCAGGTATTTTCAACTATTACTTACTTGATGATATGAATTCTTCTATATATTTTTACAGATAATTTGGTCATTTTCCTTGCCATTATTGCTTTATTTCGTTATCTGTGCCATAGCGTGTTAATGAAATGATATTTGCAGATCATCGAGGGATACTGCACAAGGACCGGGTAAGAAACCTGCAGTTGTCAAGAAAGAGCCTTTGCATGTCAGCCCTTTTCTTCCTCCTCCACCATCATCAAAGAAACCAGTTAGTTCGGATTCTGCCATGGTCGATTATCTCAGTGGCGACACCTATGAGGCAGAACGATCCTCCAGAGCATCAGGTTCTGCAACTACTCCAGTCCCAGCTCATTCAAGCAACCAGAACTCGATTCCTCCACCAAATCCAACGCTCTCTACCTCTCCCCCCGATGATTTCATTAATCCGACAGCATCAATGTTTGCTCCAAAACCAGCATATGATGAATCTGCCCCTGCAAGCAAATCATCGGCTGACAATTTGCCTTCCGCTCCTTGGGATGTTCCAGCAGGCAACCTTCCACCTCCACCTTCCAAGTACAACCAGAGACAACAATTTTTCGAGCAAACCCACACTCCTGGTGGTTCGAGTAGTGGATCTGGTTCTTCTTATGATAGCTTAGTTGGTCAAACCCAGAATCTCTCAATCAAGACAACTACTCCATCTAAGCCAGAAAAATCTGAAGACGCCCTCTTCAGAGACCTGGTTGATTTTGCCAAGGCCAAGTCGTCATCACCCAAACCAAATCGGTCCTATTAAGTAAAATAACGAGCTGCGATTCTCTCGGCCTGATACTATGCACAGATTGCTTGCTCTCTGCACATCATTGGGACTTTGTTATTGTACGTATGGACCTTTGTCTATTATGTTGAAATGAACCTCAACTTCCGAGATATGAGTTTGTGTTTTTTTTTTTTTTCCTTTGTTAATATAGTTAGTTCATCCGGCTTCTATTGTTTAAAACTTCCATTTCTGATGATGGTTTAGACCTGATATTGGTTTCGGAGTTGCAGTGTGAAGTTACCGATTTCTTGTTACAGCTCATCTCTCTCTCTCTCTCTCTCAGTTTGCACTTTATTAGTTTCGTTTTATAGCTGGACTGTTGAAGCATATTCTTGAACTGCATTTACATACTTTCTCAACAATTAGGCTCTAAAATGAGCAAAAAATCATTCTTTGAACAAGTATTGCCAGTCAAGAAATCATCTGAATAAGCTACATACAGAAGAATCAAATGACCTTGAAAACAATTCCTGCTAGTATGAAACTCAACTCATCGACATGTATGTTGGTTCGAGGTTGAAAACCTTAGCCCTCGTCTTCCTCTCGTGTTCTTCAAATTACAGCAGGAAGGTGACAAGTGCTTGAAAGATCGATTTTGGGCTCCCCCAGAATTTGTGAGCATGCGAAGTTTCCCTACTTGCATATAAGTAGCCATTTATCATATCTACTCCTTTCCCCTAACAAAAAAGCAGCATTTTCAGACAAGATTCATTTCAAAACGGGACACTTAGTAGGGGACGAAGGGAGTAGTTACCAGAGCAGCATCTTTCAACGGCCCCCAACACTCCATACGGTTATATTTGTTCGAACTAGAATGGAAATACACTCTCACTAAAGCATCCATAAGTTGTTGATGCTCTCTGAAAAACTCTGCATCTCCATACAAGACAGCTTCAAGAACCTGCAAATTCTCAATGTCACATTTTCTGACCTAAATTCAAGTTTTGAAACATGAATGTAATTGTAGTTTTTTTTTATTTTTTTTATTTTTTATTTTACCAATGGCAATTCTTTGGAGAAGATAAGGTATCTAAGTTCTGCAGCCATAGCAGATAAAGGGTTAGGTCCACTGACATAGCAGTGAATGTTGAGGAACAATTCACCATTCACATTAGTCCATTCAGCAACGACGTCGTCTTTGCTATACCACCCTTTCAACTGCAGTGAGTGTAGTAGTATACATATGGTTAGAGAGTTTGGGTTTTCACATGGAAGACGAGCATCCAAATGGAACATTACCTGATCGCGCTGAATTATGTTTGAGATGGTTAGAGTGAGAGCAGCGGTGAAGTCGCAATGAGAGAGAGTGTAGGTTCTTGGCACCACTCTAGTTGGTGTGATCACTTCTTCCCCAACAAACAATACTTCAAGCTTTGAAGCTTCAAATCTTGCCGGAGGGCCTAAAAGCCGTGCAGCCTATCAACACGAAACGAATATACATGGTTTAGTTATTCACTACTTCACCTCTATTAACAGAGGACTAATCTTTAGAACCAAATAAGCTTAACATCATTAATCCAATAAGTTTACATATTACGATAATGCCTAGCAAAAAGATTTGGATCCTAAATTGAGTTTCTTCTTGAAAATCTTATCCACATTCACAGATTTGAGTAGTTAAGGTTCAAGTTAGTATAGGCTAATCCACCATGTATTTCGATGGATTGAACAATTTTGAGGTTGTTTGATCTTCTAATTCTTCAAATACTCGATCATACATATAGTTAATCTAATCTATCACTCAAAATAAACGCCTCCTAAGTCAACTCTATCAGCAGAGGACTAATATTTTGAGCCAAATAAGATTAATATCATTAATCCAATAAGTTTACATATTAAGACAATGCCTAAAACAAGATTTGTATCCTTAAGTTTCTAATGGAAAATCTCATCCAAAATCAAAGGTTTGAATAATTAAGGTCCAAGTTAATATAGGCTAACTAATTTACTTCGTATTTTGATGGATTGAACAATTTTGAGATTGTTTGATAGACTAATCCTTCAATACTCAATCATACATATTGTTAATCTATTGAGCCAAAAAAGCTTAACATCATAAATCCAGTAAGCCCTAGCAAAAAAAATCCTAATTTCTTCTGCATAATTTTATCATTATTCTAGTCCAGCTCCATCTAAATTTTATCAAATCAAGACCTTATTTTGCAGAAAGATAAGCCTCAATAATCATCCTCATCTCACTGCATTTTTCAAACCTAAAACATATGCTTTCAAGTAATTCGAAAATCAAATACAGAAGTGTAAAGTAGCAGCATGAGAAAAATGAAAATGAAAAAAAGAAGAGAGAGAGAGAGAGAGAGAGAGAGAGACCTGGAAAACAAGAGAATTGTAAGAAGGCCTCGTGTCACTCAGTGACTGTGGCAGGAGAACAGAAGGGGGTGAAGTTTTGATTTTGCAGTTATGAATGAAAGAAGGTGAGAATGCAGCAATGCGAGTAGCCATGGCAGATTACTCATTCTCTTTCTTGCATTACTTCATTCTTTAATTTTACTTCTCCAGTTTCCCTCTCCACAATCCACCACCAAATATTTTGTTTTCTGTCTTGTCTCTCTCCTCTCCTCTCCCCTCCCCTCCCTCAATGTGTGTTGTGTGTGAGTGTGAAAATCACAGAGAGAGAAAGAGAGAGAGGAGAGAGAGAGAGAGAGGGGGTTGTGGACATGATGAAAACACATTGGAAAGAAATTGGAGTGGCAAGAATGGTTCCGGGTGATGTGGGGCCTACAAGATCCATGGCTGACCAATAGCACCACTCGTTTTTGAACATGTAAATGTATGTACGTATATACTCCTACTATCGAAAAAGAGTGATGCTATTCGGACATAAATGTCCGGACATAATCTAGCTCGTTTAGGTAAATGAATCGGTTCGATCCGTTTAACTTATTTATTTAATTTTGTAATTTCTCCACATTCATTCAATTTATTATTTTTTGAGTAATCTAATTCAAGTGAATGCATAAATATCTATTAAGTAATAGTATTTCCGAAAGATTAGTGAAAATCACAAAATAACTTTATTAATTTAATTTCGTATTTTTTGTATTCATAATTCTCTCTCTAAAAATGGCGGTTTAGGTTAATTAAGTAAATATATTAGAGTACTAACCAACACCATATTTTATTTGATAAATTATAAGTTAAGATTATTAATATATTCATTTTATGTCCGGACATAAATGTCCAAAAAGTATTAGTGATCGAAAAATTATGTTGCGAACGCCCGCTAATAACCTGCTAATCATGTTTAATTAGTACTTAAGAGTTAATTAATCACAATTAGAATTTAATTAAAATGAATAAAATAATAATTAAAATATTAAAAAAATACTATTGGGGTGATATATACTATACTATATAGACTAGTAAATGAATTATCATGAATGGGTAATTTATATTCAATGATATAGGGTTTGAATTAAAATCAATTTCAAATAGAAACAGTTTAATAGTAATTCATAAAATTATTTGACGAACTATATTTGGGCCTATAAAGGCAAAACTATTAAATAAGATTATTTTTTGTGTTTTAGTTAATTCTAGAGTCTATACAAGGAGAAAATAAGGATTTATTGTGCTACTCACCCAAAATGAATACTTCTACTATATTTTCAGTTGTTTGAAAGTTTGAATATGGGCTCCATTCAAGAAAAAAAAAGAAGTAGTTTTGAATATGGGCTGAGGTGGAATAGAATTAATTGGGCCACAAAATCTGGGGTATTTCTTGATTGTCATTGGGCTTTATTACAAGAGGATCTTGATCCCAACAAAACTTTTTTTTTTCTTCTTTTTTTTAGTCGAGGAAAAAGATAGCAGTTAATAAATCTTATGATTGAATCTATAACATATGCTTTGTACAAAGAAGAGTTCCAATGCAACACCCTGTTTCATCTAATACATCATCCTCTCATAGAAAAATACAATTGAATGGAGAATTTACCTAATGTGCACCAAAAAGTAAAGATAGCAAATGCAGGTTTTTACAGTATAAAAGAAATACAATTAGATGTTATAAAAATATGAAAACGTATTTAGATCTATATTTTTAACGTAAGGTTCGTTAGGGTACATCGATGAAATATTTACAATCGAGATGCACGTAGTTAAAATAAAGTGTTGTGCTATATATATGGTAAAATCATTCATTATACTTTACTCGGAAAATGATCACCTGATAACATTTTTTAGGTAGGATATAGGAACAAATCGAGACCATCAATCTTTATTGATCTATGATAGAGATTAATGGGTGCATTACAGTAATGAAGCTTGTACATTAAAATGGTGTATTAAAGTAATGCGTTTTGTGCATTAAAATACTAGAGTTTGTACATTATTCGACATGATAAAAAAACATAGTTCATAAGTTCTATATTAGGGAGGATTCCTACCCTATCTCATCCCGACATTACCATACTATTCTTATGATTATTCAAAATAAAATCAATTTCTGTAACATTTAATTTCACACTAATTCGATCCAATATTTTCGCTCTATTTCCAATTCTTATACCAAACATATGCTCAAAAGGTCGGAGGCAGATGACACAATCCTCATAATATTTTTCTTCCCTTAAAAGATGGATGACACAATCCTTTTGTGTTTGATACCAAATAATTTATTTTGTCAAAAGTAATAATAAAGATATACACCCCCCGTGTGCAATTATTATTTTTTTCGACATATTAAACGTCAAAAAGAAGAATACGAAATCAAAATGACAAAAAATAATTTCGTAGTGGACCCCAAAAATATTTGAATATTAAACTTAGGACCACCACTTGGGAGAAAGGTGCATTTCTCCACCTTGCTCCAACTCCTCATGTCTACATTCAATCATGTACATATGTAGACTGTACATTCAAAACTCAAGAAACCATTTTCAAAGCTAAATTCTTTGCAATTAATTTGTATCCCTACATAAATTAAGGTGTTAATTTTGCATCCCTACATATTTTATTTTCTCTATGAAAAAAAAAACCACATATATAAAAAAAATGAAATAGATGGGACAATGTAAGGAGTTTTATTCTTCACCAAACAATAAGTTTCTTATTCTTCACTAAAATCAAGGTTTTCTTTCTATTTTTGTAGATAAAAAATCAAGGTTTTCTTTTACCAAAAAAACTATAAATTTTAATTTTTAAAAATAAAAGAAATCAACTTTCAACAATATGTAGGACTGTCCCATGGAGTGAAGGAGGGGTTGAACCTTTTCTTGAAATACTAATGTCAAAGACTATAAAAACTAACAGACAGTACCTACTGGCATTAATTCTCTTTATTTGTGCATATAAATGAGTAGTATTTTTTTTTCTTGTGCTAAAAAGGAGTGGACAAAGAGTTTTTCAATCTGCTCTTTTGAGACTTCTGCAAACACACTTTCACCTTTTGAAGTGTGGTTTGTCTCCCTATTCTCTTGCCTATATATTATTCTAACCCATTCTCCCCTCATGTTTGCATGATTGGATTTCAAGAATCAAAACAAATTTTATTTCTTGCTTTGAAATCATCTTTTATTATATAACATACACTTACATGAATGCATTAGAAAAATCATACATGCTTTTAGTTGGTCCCTTTTAAGTTATTTTAAATTCTTTCTTGCTGCATCAAATTGTTGTTAATTGAAAAAATATATACACATTGCTTCACTAGAAGAGAAACATTCCTTTGAAAGGAACCTAATAACTATTTGGTCCCTTTTGGTAAAACCAAAGTGTTAATTTATGCGCACAGCCTTATATGTTGGAATATTCTTGTAACAGTAAAGTAACAAACTAAAAATATGCAAATAGTGATACAGAAGTGTTGTTTATGTCTTCTATGTGGTTTGCAGTAACTGCACCTCGAGTAGCGGCTGTGAATTATTCTTGTCATAAAAAAAAATAGTAATTTGGTAAACTTTATTTTGATATGATGTGAGTCACCATAATTGCATGGCATGTACAACATCAAACAAACAAAGTAGCATTCAAAAACAAGAACATATAATCCTTAGTGGAACTAGTGATTGTTATTTACTTTGACAATTCTGACAAAGAAATCTCTGTCCCCAGTTTAAAAATGAGTAATTTCCTACTACAGTGGGGTCATGTGCAGTTGAATCATTCCTCTAATTAGTTCCACAGCAAATGCTGCATAAGTTGTTTTCTGATTGGATAAGATAAGAAAAAGCATCAAACACAGAGTTCCTAACAAACTTAGCATTATTTTATTACACTATTGTCTGCCAATTGTTACATCTTTCCTCTTACAAACAAGTTGGCACTTCTTAGATTGCTCAACATGTCTGCTTCCTACAGCCTGCTTAAAAAGCAGCTTCTCTCAGAAGGATTAAATACAGGCCAATCACAAATTCTTGTACTGCATCACTCACTCACTCTCTCTCTCTCTCTCTCTCTCTCTCTCTGATCATGTGGAGGCACAAGTGCTTGGTATTGAGCTTGCTTGCTCTTGTTATCATGTCTGAAGCATCAAGATTGCCTAAGGCATATAATTGGGAGCAGATGCTGCCTAAGAAGCTCCCAACACCGTCTTCAGCTCCATCGAAGGGAACGAATTCTGTAACTGCATCTTCTAAAGCTGCAGAGATGGATCAGAAGCTGCCTTCTTCTGATGGGAAAGTTTAGCAGTTATGGGACTAGTTTTAGCTTAACTTGTCTAACTCTAGGCAGGCGCGACGTGCTGAAGAGAAGAAATTGAGGCATTTTGTTTCGATCTGTGTGGTGATGATGAATTAGATTGATTGCTGCTGCTAATGGAGATGATCGAAGATCGATTGTATAGATGAGGCAGATGCAGCAAGTCAGCAAGAAAATAGTTTCTACTTCTTGATCCTATTTTTGGGATTTGGAGAAGGCAGAGATTATGGTATTTTAAGCACTGATTAGTTCACTGACAGCAAAATGATTGTATGTAGAATATGATTAATGTGTTATGATAGTCTTAGATTCTAACTTGAAATTTTAGGGGACAACTTCTGTAAGTGTTAATTTTTAATTTTTTTTTTCCTCTGAAAATAAACAGAACTTTCTTATATTTATTTAGACCATTGCTCTGATTTCTTGGCTTTCCAAACTGAGTTGTAGATCATGAAAACAATTAAGGGTGGAAAGTTATGTTTTTTGGAGTCTCTAGTAATGTTTGAAATGATGGAAACATATGCAAAGAGGAGATTCCAACTGGAATATTTACTCATTGTTAGAATCACAAAACAAGAATTCAACTTTTCACAACACAATTATTTATTTCCTAACTGATTATGACACGTTCAAGTGAGATGGCCACTTCCTTCATAGTAGGTCTCTCATGGGATGAACTTGATAGGCATCTCTTGGCTATCTCACCAACTTCTCTCAGCTGCTCAACCGTATCATCATCTGTAACGAGACGATCATCAAGAATCCGAAGTAAGTCACCTCCTCTACTCGACCCGACAAAATATCTGGCAAGGTTTTTATCTTCTTGCAGCCACTCAGGACTCATCACACCTTTTCCTGTCAACAGCTCTGCTAGGATGAATCCAAAACTATAAACATCGGTCTTTTCTGTCAACTGACCGCAAGAGATATAGTCGGGATAAAAATAGATGGGTATATCATCACAAGAAGTACACTCCGAACATGTTAAAGCAAAACCATTCACTTTGACAGTATAAGCATGGTCCAGCAATATGCTGGAGCTACTGAGGCTTCCATGGATGATTGGCACAGTTGCAGCAGAATGCAGATACGCGAGTGCTCCAGCAGTATCAGCAGCTATCCTCAAACGAATATCCCATGAGAGAGAATTGTCGTTAATGCAATCCAAAAGGGTCTTACATGTGGTGAATTCATAGACCACTAAAGGGACTTGTGTCTCTAGACAACAACCAAGCAGCTTCACCACATTCCTATGACAAATTTGGGAGAGAGCAACTAACTTGCTGATGAGGATCTCAATCTTGCATCGATCAAATGCATGACAGCTATGTATGGTAACACCGCCGTTCACCCCAGGCAATATTCCCTTGTAAATGATCCCAAGAAGATCTTCCTGACAAAGAACGTTATTTTCGTCATAATTGTTGGTGGCCTTCTTGAGATCTTCTGCTGTGAAAATGGATAATGTTTTCTGAATGGATTGCTTAGCTTCTAATACCTCACCGCCATTTCTAACGAACAAGTCCCGTCTTAGTTTTACCACTTTCCTTTTCTTGCTGAACCGAATTATCCAAGATATACCAAAAGCAGGAACCAAGATACCTGTATGGGAATTAGAAAATTACTGGCAACTCTTGCTTCATTGTCAACAAATTTGTACAGTTTATTATGCTAAATTATTTCGAACTGCAGAGAGGACTATATGTGGTATAGACATGCACTAACAAAATTGAGTAAAGAATAATTGAATCCAACATCCAGTTTCTGATTATGAATATGCAAAGTAAGCTTAAATCTCAAGTATAAATATGTGCTCTCCTTGATTAAGAAATTTACCCAAAGAAATGCAGTACAAGCCAATGGAACTAGTGTAGCTTAGTGTATTGTAGCTTGGTTGATAGCAACCAGAACCATCTATCTTTCCATCACCTTTAAACCCTGGTGGGCAGGAGCATGAATAGCTTCCAATCAGGTTTGTGCAGGTCCCTTCACAGGGTTCCAACAGAAGACATTCATCAATATCTGTCATACATAGACATAATCAAATCAGAAGAAACATAAATGATTTACGGACACACATATGAGAACCAACTAACTAATACCGTGACAACCATCAACAAGATAAGGGTTGCCCTCAAATCCCGTTGAGCATTTACAATAATAGCCTGATCCACTGCTTGCATCAACACATTCACTGTTTGTTGCACGGCATTCAAAGATTGAAGCGCTTTTCTGGACATCATGGCAACTTAGATTTGCTAGAGTCCATCCTTTAGTTAGATTTGCTATAGTCCACCCTTTAGGAACATACGGCATCTTGTCACTTACCGCCCAGGTAAGATGCTGTAAACCAGAATAATAGTCACTTGCAAGGGAAGATGCAGCTGTAAAATTCCCATCAACTAATATGTCAACAACATCCATGCTACCCAGGTTTGAGAAAGGTTTAGGAGGATTATAACTGTAATTGCAAGTGTCAAGGAAAGAGTAATCAAGATTACAACTAGAACTTGTGCCAAATGGAAAAGGGATTGCCAGATCCCCACATCTAGCTGGACAGGTAGGCATTGGCTTCGGCTCCGAACACCTTCCGGTATCCAATAACATCATCATCGTCACCAGTATTGCTTGAGCAATCATGGTTTTTAACCTTGAAACATGTAAAAGTTTGTTCAAATAGGAAATTTAAAGTTGATATTGCGTTATAAATACTTGTTTTTCTGTTCATAAGACTTATACATGGAGTAGGTATCATAAGAGAAAACTACTGGGCATGGGCATATCTTACATTATTTTATTGTCATAAGTAATTAAAGTCTTAGCAACGATGACAATGCTACTAACTGACCAACAAGATGAAGCAACCAAGAAGTTTACAAGAAATGTCAACTAGCCGACCAACCGAAAGTCTTTGAATAATTGTCCGAATTTGGTAGGTATTTTCTACGAAATGCCCTGAAAGAAAATTATCTGCAATATGATATATCTTTAGATCTTGACTCCATTTTATTGCAATACCATTGGCATGTTTTCTTTCATAATGGAGCAGAAATCGATGTCATCAAATAACAGGAAATTTCAAGAATAATGAATTCCTGCGTAAAATATATAATTTCTCTTAAAGCTTTCAAATTTTCTTCTTGTAAAAGATAACAATGTCCGAAACAAGAGACCATGTCTCTGTTCGTCTCGATAACATACTTCTCGACTTACCTACCTCCAACAGCAAGCCCACAATCTTCAGAGTAGATGATAATCTACGCTGCATCAACCAGAATCTCTATGATCCAAAAGTAGTCTCAATCGGTCCCTTTCACCACGGCAAACACCATCTGCAGAAAATGGAGCAGCACAAATTCAAGTACCTCAAACTTTTGCTCAAACGCCAGAAACAGTCCAGCGTGGATAAGTACGTCATGGCAATGAGATCACACGAAGAAAAAGCACGTAAATGTTATGCAGAAGCTGTTCAGTTAAGCCAAGATGAGTTTGTAGAAATGCTGATTCTTGATGGTTGCTTCATCATTGAATTGATCAGGAAATATGGATTGGATAACTTGAGGGAAGGAGATGATACCATTTTCCAGTACGACCAAGTACTCAGCCAGGTACGCCACGATCTAATGTTGATCGAGAATCAAGTCCCCTTCTTCATTCTCGATCAATTGTTCACTATGACAAGAACACGAGATCCAGACGACGATTTTCTTTACCTAATCCAGCTTTTCATCGGAGACACGTCTCCGTGGCCGGAGGCTTCACAGGTGGCTGAAAAATCATCGCTAAGAACTGCCCAACACCTTCTCGGCCTCGTGCACACGATTTGGTGCTCTCCATTCGCAAAGATGAGAGGCAACAGACCTATTAAAACAGAGGTAGAGAAAATCATGACCATAAATTCAGCTACTGAGCTGCAAGAAGCAGGAATCAAATTCGAAAAGTGCAACAATAGCAATACATTGGACATCAAGTTCATCAAGGGGAGCATCAAAATCCCAGGGTTAGTTGTTTCGGACGAAACAGAGTCGATATTGAGGAATCTAATCGCATACGAGCACTCATTCATCGATAATCATCCCAAATTCATAACAGATTACGCGTTTTTTTGGCACTGTCTCATCAATTCGTCGAGAGATGTTGAGATACTGCGCCGCCATGGGATTCTGGCAAACTATCTAGGCGATGATCGGACGGCGTACCTGATGTTCAACAGATTAGGGCAAAACATCCTCATATCCAGCGATTTCTGCTACGCAGACGCCTACGACGAGATGAATGAACACTGCGGCCGTCGCGGGAATAGATGGATGGCGATTTTGAGGCATGATTACTTCAATAATCCATGGGCGTTCGTATCATTTCTTGCCGCATCCATGTTGCTCTTGTTCACGCTCACGCAGACCGTGTTTGCGGTTCTTGCATATGTCAACCGCAGGTGAACGTTGTTTTGCTTATGTTGTTTCCATTGATGCAAGTAAAATGTTGAATTGTTTGTTGCTTCTATCGAATCAAAAGGGGAAGAGAATCAATCTACTTTCGATTTCTGTATACCAAGATCAAACTGACATTTCTTAGGAAAAGAAGTCGTTACTCAGCTTAGAGAGTTTCCGACGGCCGACTAGATTTCGCCGCATCGAATTCCGCCGTAATTTTTACATAATCAGTTTTCCCAATTGCTATAAGAGGGATTCTGTGTTGCGACGCGTGGCACTTTCGATCGGTCAATCGTATCAGAATTGACTTTTTTAAAAAAATATTTTTTTTTTAATTTTTTTGATTTTTTAATTTTTATAAATTTTAATTTGAAATTAATACATTCTAATAAGAATAATTAAATAAAAATTAAAAAAAGACGAAAAATAATAAAAATTTAAGAAGTCGAAAGGCGTGTGAATGCGTCTTGCTATGTATGAAATAGATAAATGCTTTGCAAGCACCCGAGCTGCAACTGGAACTTGTGCGACCGGTTGCATTGCATGCGAAATTTTGTCTTGCTGTGATCTAATGCTAATTACCTTGGTGCGGAAACACTCATATGTGCGTGTTAGCCTAGTGATAGAGTGGTTAATGCCCGGACCAAAAGTCACGGGTTCAAGTCCACCATCACGTGATCTTTAAAATTTCTTGTAATGTTTATTTAGATACTAGAACTTAAGCAAAAACTGCTAATAAAACATAAAATGTACTCCCTATATAATTGAATTATTATTCACTAACTGACTAAACGTCAATACATAAAATTTAAAAAATTGATATGTCGCACGTTATTTATGAGCACAGCTGTAAGTATTCTTTTATTTAATCTTTTTTCTTATACATCATAAATTGTGACTATGATCATCGATCTCATAATATCCAAGTCTAATTTATTCTATTCCCCTTCAACTTTAAAGAGAGGAATATATAGAATAATAAATTAGACTTTGATTTTTATGTGAAACGAGAGAAGACTTCCATTTTGATAGTTGGAAATCATGGGTGGAGACATGAGAAATTAAATCGGTGGAAGGTGGAGGCATGAGGAAAAAAAACTGGAGTAATTAATACATTCATGACAAAGATCAATGATAGGAAAGCCAAGAAATTAATCGAAATTAAGTTTCCATCTTAGGTAGTGGAAATTGGCTTGTTTTTTCTAACCACATTTGGGATTTCAAGATCAAGATTGGTCATAATTTGCCTAACAATTGCCATTTTCCATACGCTTTCTTTCTTCCTATACTAATGAAAGTTGAATGACCTAGAAAATTAACATATTGATGCGGGCATGGATCCAGTCTCTGGGCAAGTGAGAAAGATTCATTTAGGTGCGGTAAGCCTGAGGAGGTCGTTCCATATTGATTGGGTATGCAGTTGTTGGAGTTTAAATATGCTGGCAAATCTTCCCTCTTGACCATGATTTTAAGGCGAAATTAGGCTCAAATATTTATAACTAGCCTGCATCACATGCATTGTCGTGTTGGTTTGCAAGTTGAAACATACAAGAGTGATGATGTCATAAAGAGTTAGCAATTTTAATTAGTTAGTGGAAGACTTAGACAGGGAATAGGAGTAGGGGCTTGTATTCTTTGAAATTTGCCATTATAACTTCTTCAACATCGCAATATGTGTGTATATATATACTTCCACTGCCTGCCTACAAACCAGCTACTTCTTACAGTGAGATTAAAGTAGTCACAGTCTTTGTAATATATTTTTGTGACAATAATGTCAGTTTGTAGGAGACAAAAATGTTTGGTTTTGAGCTTTGTTGCTCTTGTTTTCATGTATGGAGAAGCATTAAGATTGGGCAACAAGGCATATAATTGGGAAGAAATGCTGCCCAAGAAGGTTCCTCCACCTTCAGCTCCATCAAGAGGCACAGATTCTTTCATTGCTTCTCCCAAACCAATGGAGATGGATCACAAGATGCCTCCTCCATCCCAGTTTGCCAATTTCAACAAAGGATAGAAAAATGAAATGTTACTTTTTTTAATAAATCTAGGGTATTATGATAATTTTAGAGCAATCGCGATAGATTTGTTCTCATGCTGTGTCACGCGTCGCCTGCACGTGTTGCCTGTCCTTGCGCCTATCCCGTCACACGCTGGCTGTGTAGGTTAACATGCTTCCGTTGTGTACCATTTTCAATTTTTTTTCTTCAATTTCAATTTTTTTTATGTTTAATTAGTTTGATTTTATACTTGTTAGAGAGGATTTGGTATATCCAATTAATTACCTACATATATGTTTTAGTATTTATAATTTCAATTTTATTAGTTAATAATTATATATTATTACGGTTTGCAAACTTCAATTTTAGGTAATAAATATTAATTATCATTCGTTACATTATGATAATTTTAATTTTTATATTAAATATTAGTATTTAAATGATAAATTTAGTAGTGAGACAGAGAAAATATTGGGAAGAGATCTGAACATAATGTTGGGCTAACATTCCTATTGTTTAGATTCCTATTTTTAAATTCTCTCGCCCTACTAGATTTTTCTAATCGTAGAAGTAGATCACATGAAAACAAGGATGATATTAATGTTTTTGTCTAACTTTTCTAATTAAACAAGGATGATATTAATGTTTTTGTCTAACTTTTCTAATTAAACAAGGATGTTAATTAAATTCAGCTCATCATAATTCATAAACAACAACAAAAACCTCCAATTCTAACAAGGTATAACTATACTCTTTTTCTCCTTTACAATTTATGAATTTAATGAACAAAAAATAGTAAAGAAAAGAGCTTGGAACTTAATTACAAAAGAAATCCCAAAAAAAAAAAAACACAAAACAACAAGATTTAAAATAAAAATAAAAATAACACTCTATAAAAAAAATTATCACACTCACACCCCACAAAATCCATGCAGAAACCTAACAAAATTAAATCACAGAAAAATAAAACAATCCAACGCAATAAGAGGATTATTAATATCCTCCATAACAACATCATCTATTTCTCTACCTTCAATCTTACTACTAATATGCTGCGAAAATGCATCATTTTTCCTTTCTGAATACTCACCACCGATGATCATTTCCCGTTTCGGACTCTGCGTCGGAGCCCGAAAACTTTCCCTTTTCGGAGTCGAACTAACCGCATTATTCCCTCTGGACACAACCGGCTTTCTGTAATAACTTTCCCTAACTGGAAAGATTCTGTTACTCTCGCCGTTAAATCTTCTGCTGGGAGAAGGCGACGACCGCAGGCCTCTGTCACTCTCGCCGTTAAATCTTCTGCTGGGAGAAGGCGACGACCGCAGTCCTCTGTCACTCTCGCCGTTAAATCTTCTGCTCGGAGAAGGCGACGACCGCAGGCCTCTGTTAGGGCAATTCTGCTCTTTCCTGAAGCTCTTCTGCCTAACTAGAGTCGGCGAAGCCGCACGCGCCCGTTTCCTAGGCGTCGACGCCGTCAACGACGTCCGCTCTTGCGCCGTTTGCTTCGTCGACTTCGCGATTAACGCCGTTTGCACCGTTTTCTCCACGCTTTTTTGGTTGAGGCCGACCAAGTGTGGATTCTCCTTCACGCAAGACCACAAGTAGTCGTTTGAGAAGGATCGGTCTTTTAGCACCGAAGAAGAATACGAAGACGACGACGATGAAGACAACGATGAAGATGATGAAGATATTGATGACGCCACGGCGGATTTGCTATTGGCAGAATAAGAGAATGACGAAAAAGAAGCTGCGGAGGAAGTGGATGGAGCTGGAGATAGAGGTTTGTCCGAGGGTATAATGGTAATATCGGGTGCGATATTCGGAGGAGGATCCCTTGAGATTACGAGCTTGTCAATGTGGTGGCATGGATCTTCTTCCTTCGATTTCTTCTTAGGTCTGCATTTGCTAATGCAAGAACCCATTTTTGGAGTGATTTGGAATTTTTTTTGGAGAAATTAAAATTTTTGAAGGGGGATGAGAAAGTCTTGATTTAAAAACGTTGCATAGTGTGATATGTGATGTAATAAGATATGGAAATTTTGTTAAAGGCAAAGGGAAAAGGTGTTTGGTGGACTTTTGCTTTTTTTGTGTGCGACACTTTTTTTCAGATTTTTGAAATTTGTTGCCGGGTTATTTACCCGTTGGGAGTAACGGTTATTAATTTGTATCGAATTGCAATAGAATGGTGATTTTTTTTTTTCACTTTATTTTTCAAGTACTATGGAATATTGAGCTTCGTAATTCTGATTTTGATTCTTCAGTTTTTTTATACTTGATTTTCTTCTTCTTTCTTGTTAGTCATATTAACGAAAAGATTAAGTTGAATTGGACCATTTTCGGTTTAGTTTAATTTTGCTGATTATATCAATTTGTATTATTAATCAATTCGGAACCGTTTTTTTTTTTTTAATGTATGAAATAAGTTATCTTGAGCGAATTAATGTACATTACTTTAATACTATAGTGCCAAAATTTAAGATTCGGTTAGTGTATGTAACAACTAATCTTTAGACCCTCAATTATCCCACTTGAGATCTTCTCTATCCCGCTTTTGGCGTTCGGTTTTATGTCCCACTATTACTTTTTTTAGGTATTATTATTTCAATCTCATGTATTTTACTTTAATTTTATGATTATTAATTAATTAAAGTTTTCAATAAGGAATTATTGTTATTATTTTTTTATATTCAATTTTCAGTTAATAATTAATTATTAAAATTGTTTATTTCAAAAATAGGATATATATATATATATATATGTATGTATATTTTTAAAATCTAATCTTTAGTAATAGATACTCCCTTCGTCCCGTCATAAGTAGCCACATGTTTTTTGCTTTTTGTGAGACAAAAAGCAAAACATGTGGCCATTTATGGCGGGACGGAGGTAGTATTAATTATAAGAGTAAAAATGTCAAATAGTCACTATGGATAGTGAAAATTAATAGTTGTCCAAAACTTAATTTATCATAAATTTTGTCAAACTTTCGGATTTCTGGACAGATTTGCCCTTATTCTTGTTACGAATAGGACGAATGAGTTCTTTCGTACCAAGTTATGGAGCACATCTCGTTGGTACGAACGGAACGAATGGTTTCATCCGTACCAGTAGTACCAAGTTACAGAGCACAACTAGTTGGTACGAACGGGACGAATGGATTCATTCGTACCAGTCATACCAAATTATGGCACTTCGTCGTGGTCATTCCACTGACCACCATGGAAAACAATGATAGCAGATGGAGCCATGTGCGTGGAAAAAAGAAAGAGAGAGAGTAAGAGAGAAATATGCTTTAAATTCTGCCCAAATATTGTACGAAGAAGAGTTTGCGTACTAATCGTATGACTACAAAATATGGTACGAATAGTACGAATCGTATTATTCGTACAAACGTCAGTAATACTGTTAAAAAACGAAATTAACTTGGGGAAACTGCCATTAATAAAGCGAAGAAGTTCATACAAACATCCAAGGCAATTCATCAAGATTAAAAACATTACCTATACATGTAAATCGAACAGAGATGATAATTGCACAGGAAAATTAAATCGAATGACCGAAAACCACACACAAAACGGATCAGATAACAGATCCACTTCAAGCCGCCATAGATTGCCGAACTGATATAAGACGATTGCCAGTCGGAAACAAAGCATCATGGTTGTATTCGTTAGATCTGGAGTCGACGTCCGATGCCATCAAAGTTGGCAGATTTAGAAAAAAATAGCGGATATTTTAGACGATGATTGTTCGGATCGTGACGGAGAAGACGACCGGAGAAGATGATAAGTTATTCGGAGAAGGAGCGGTGGAGGCGGCGATGGCAAAAGGCAGCGACAACGATGGGTGAAAGGCGGTAGCTGTTGAAGTGTGTGTGTGTGTGAGAGAGAGAGAGAGACAGAGAGAGAGAGAGGAAATAGATAGATAGATAGAGAGTATACGGGGGAGAAAGGTTGTGGGAGGAGAGAGAAGGTGAGAGTGGGGTGAGTGGTGGCTATAAAGTAATAAATGGTAAGATTTTTTTTTAGTTTGTTTAAAAGTTATTTTGGTCCATTTATGCTAAAATCTGACAAAATTTATAATAAACTAAGTTTTGGACAACTAATATTTTCCACTATCCGTAGTGGCTATTTGACATGATAAACTCTAATTATAATTCATTATATACTAAAATTTTATTTTATAAATAACTTTTATTAGAATAATAGAAATATTAGTGGGTACGAGTGATGATATATATATATATATATATATATGGATATCTTCTAGTGAAAGAGCCCCTTAAAGTAAGAAATAAGAATAAATCCCAACCCTTCATCCACAATAGATGGATGGCCAGATCTGAACAGGGGCGGATCCGGGTCAAACGGGTCGGACTCGGGTCAACCCGTTGACTTTTCAATTTTTTTTAAGTTTCGAAATATTTTTTTCGTTTTTTTTTAATAAAGTGTGGTGCATCTCAATACACTGTGTGGTGCATCTCATTTCATATTGTGGTGCATCTCATTACACAGTGTGTTGCATCTACACATTGTGATGCATCTCATTATACATGGTGGTGCATCTCATTACACATAGTGTTTCATCTCAAAATGCATCGTGGTGCATCTCATAATACATGGAGGTTTATCTCATACACTATGTGTGTGTGTATAACTATATTAAAACGAGGGAAAATCTTGGGTGATTTGGTATAATGAAATCAAACTACTTTTCAAATTATTGTATTCATACCATATCAATAAGAAAGTGTTTGGGATTTTTTTTGTCACTGCCTTCGGCTCCGATTTTAATTTATAGATAATGAATGTGACAACATTAATGTTTTTTAGCTCGCTTCGAGGCCTTCGGCTCCCCTCGCTCGACTCTTGAAAAAAAATCAAAATAAAAAATACAAATAGTGAAAATGAATATTAAAAAATGAAAAAATGGTGCATTCCAATACACTTAATGGTGCATCTCATTGCACAGTTTGGTGCATCTCATTGCACAGTGTGGTGCATATCATCTGACTCTTAAAAAAAATTCAATTTTTTTTTCAAAAGTCAACGGATTGATCGGGTTCGACTCGTTGACCCGGATCCGACCCGGTTTGACCCGGATCCAATCCGATTTGACTTGGGTCAGATCTGACCCTCCATCCATTGTAGATCTATGATGGATCTATTCATATTTTTTACTTCTTAGGTTAAGATCCATTCTTAATGGCGTGACAACGGATACATTCCGGAGTTATATGGACGAAATTAAATCAGCAGCACTCAATCCAGGTTGAAAACTACGCTAAAAAAATACAGGTTGAAAACTAATCATAATCGATTTTCAGTTATTTTAGTATAACGAGCTAATCAGTATTCTTAGTTTAATATCATTCAACTATTAACAACATATATCAACACGAATAATTACTATGACTTCTGATAGATCTAGGGTATTCGAAAGTAGCTAAAAAGGACAATAACACGATGACACAGTGATTTACGTGGTTCGATCGATGTGATCTACGTCCACGGGAGAGAATATAGAGAGCTTTTATTATGCTTGAGAGTACAATGAGTATTGAATGTCCTACACCTCTAATCCTGCATCTATTTATAAGCCTTGAATTAAGCCCTCATCCTTCTAGGGATCGAACTCCTTATACATATCTAGTTTCTTAATACATGCATATCCGATTCCCGTTCGTAGTAGAATTCTTTCTTCTCCCAAAGTAGGGCTTCGTTACTTGGTCTTCAAGGAAGATGTTGACTTTGTTTGGGCCGAACTCCGTGGGCCGAGCTTTAATATATAGGCCCAAATAGCCTTAGGTCGGGCCCAGGATAAGGCCGGTACTATCACATCCCCCCTAAAAAAGTAAAGAAGACATGTAGACGCAGACTACGAGGTCGAATTATTCGAGGGGATTGATCGCGCAAATCACCTGGACGAGCTAAATTACCGAGCTTATGTGTCGAGCTGAAGTAGCAGAGGGAACAGGATGAGCGATCTGAATATCAGCGACCTTGTTAAGTTGGGTCGGTAGGTCAATTTACACGGCCCAGACCCAATATAGAAGGCGGGAAAAGTAATGGGCTATTTGAATTTTGTTGAGGGACGGTACATATTCCAAGAAAGGCGGGCCCACGTTCACACGTGTCAGATGCAACAACGTGATTCAAATGTATATTCACAGAAGTTGAAACGTTTCTTCCCCTATCACATTATTTCACATCCACCGTTGTTAACAGAAAAAGTTCCTGCATAGAAAAGTGTTCTTCTTCCCCAAAATCCCTAATTTACTGTTCCTGTACTGCCGGCGTTCACTCCGTTGGTCCTCTCTTCACAGCTGCAAATCACCCGCCGGAGCATTTATCCTCTATTAAACAAGTAAGTAAGGCTTCCCATTCTCAATCTACAAGGGTTAGTGGTTCCCCGTTGGCGAGTTCCGTCGATAGCTGTGTAGATTTTAAGATTTGTTCACTAGGATCCTCGATTTCTGTTGAAACTTTGACAGTGCCCCGGTGTGTAGAGGGAAAAGTGGCCGATTACCCCTCAATCTTAGACGAGTCTAGGATAAAGTTCCTTGCCCGGTCGTATAATTTCCCTTCTAATATCGACCTGATTGAACCGCGTCCGGAAGATAGGGCATGTTCGCCGCCGATGGGGTTCGTTACCGTCTATGAGGACAGTTTGCACTCCGGTCTCCGTCTACCCCTCCCTGAGCCGTTTGCCCAGCTCCAGAAGAAATTGGGTTTAGCTTTGGGGCAGATAATGCCTAATTCTTTTAGGCAATTTACTGATTTAGGCGTGGCAGCGGTTCGTGAGGGTTACCAATTATCGGCCGAGCTCATCCACGAGCTCTTTGTCTTCAAAAAATCGGCGGACTGGTACTATGCCGCTGCCCGTACTGAGTTCAAGGGTCGAACTCAGAATAAAGTAGAAAGATGGTATTCGAAGTATTTTTTTTGTCGACACGATAGTTTAGTCGAGCATATGTGGAGGGTTGGTAAGCCCTTTAGTGGGTGGGAGGCGAGGTGGATAAGGATCTGGAGGCTGCTGTTAAAGTAATGAGGAATTGTGGCCCCATCGAGGGGAACTATGACGAAGATTCCTTAGCTGAGACGGGGTTGAGCCCGTTTGAGCCACAGAGGATGGTGGATCCTGCAACGGGTGAGACCCCGCTAGTGCTATTAGGATTGTGATGTTTCTGCTCATTAATCATCCTAACTCGTCTCATGCTTTGCATTGCAGTGAAGTTCGGAAAGATAAAGGGAGTCGATGCCAAGGCCGCAGCTCGAGGGAGTAAGAGGCCGAGGTCGTCAGGCCGATCTGCTTCCTCGTCTGACCTGGTTCAGCGAGCTGAGGTAACAGATCCTTCCGCGACAGATGTTCGCTCTCCTTCTGCCAGCCCGCACAAAAAATCAAAAGTTCAGGATATCATCGAGGTTTCGGGTGGTGATGGGAGCCCGGTAGCACCTTCAATAAGGCTGGAGGATCTTCCTTTTCCTGAGGTAAAGATTTATTGCGTTCGTTTATTCTCTTTCGGTATTTCTGCCCTATGCTTTTCTTTTGTTTAACTCCGCTTTTTCTTGCAGAGCCTCGGTAGGGTGATGAGATGGCTTGAAAATGGCGTCAGGCAGATGTCAGCTCGGCATGAGGACGAGAAGAGTCAGTACTCCGATAGGCTGACTTCGACTAAGGCTAAGCTGAAGAAGGCTGAGGGGGAACTGGTCATGGCCAGAGAGGAGGTGAAGACTCTCAAGTCCGAGCTGGCCGCTCAGCTTGCGAAGGCCGAGGTGGAGGCTGAGAAAGCCCAGAAAAGATTTGAGGCCGAGCTGAGTGCAGCTAAAGACAGGGAGGCCCAGCTGGCAGCTGGTCAAGGCGAGGTCTTACGGGCCTTTACAAAGAGGCTTCTATTGTCGGAGAGCTTCTCCGGCCTGGCCAATGAGTTGGCTGGGCTTATCAATGGAAACTACGCCTTGGATGCTTTGGAGGAGGCCGCTAGAGACTTTCCCGGCTTGGATGCTTCCAAGTATGGCTACGAGATCACCTCAACCAGCTACCTGTCCTGGACGACATCGCCAATTCGTCTGTGCTGCTCAAAGCCGAGCAGATTGCTGCCTGCCCAACAGATCGGGACTCCACCCTGGACGCGGTCTTCGATGCTCTTCCTGATGAGGCCGAAGAAGAAGGCGAAGCCCACGAAGAGGAAGTGGAGGAGGAACGGGAGGCCGGGACTGGTGAAAATCTGACCTCCAACAAGGATGTGGAGGACCCCCCCTCCGAGCAGCCACCTTATCAAAATAAAGAGATCGGCGATGTTTAGTGTAGTTTTTTTTCTTTTTTTTTCATTGTATATCTGTACTGAACGTCTTCGAATCAATGAATTTGTTTTCTTCTTCTTGAGTGTAGAGCTTGGATTCTGTCGGTATTTCTACTTTGCGCATACAAATAGCTCTCATTTCTCAAGACCTGGTTGACCAACGGTCCATTGATCAGCAATGGAGGGAGAAATGCCGCCGAGCGAGGAGCTTTTCAGCAAAAAGTGTACTCTGCTGAAATCCCAAGAAGCCGAGCTGACGGGATGGCAGATGAAGTTCGAGGCACTTTGTGAGGAGGTCGAAGTCAAGCGGCTCGCTTTTCAAGAGAGTACCGACTTGCTTCAGGCTAAGCTTCTTCAGGCTGAGGAGGAGTTGGAAGTTGCCCGAGGTCGAGCTTGCCACGTTCCCAAAGATTACGAGAAGATTGCCGAGGAGCATGCTGAGTATGAAGATATTATCCGTCGCGGCGGTGGTATCACTATATCCGAGGCGGAATTAAAGGCAAAAGAGGACTTGGAACAATATCTCGCGCTGAAGGAAGCACTCGGGTCCGAGTCTTTTGGGCTTCAGGGTGCTTTTGAGATGCTGAAGGAGAGTGCGGGCAGGTATAAGTGTATTTTGGACCGCCGACCTAAGTTACGTGCGCTTCTGGCATGTGGTGCGGGTGCGGACCTTCCTTCTTCTGTTCGGACAATGCCTGCTCGTGAGGTGAAAACGGCTTCGTGGGGACATCAGGTCGGTCCGAGCCAAGGTAGGCGAGCTGTCGGTCGCGGTTCGGCTACTCTGCGAGGTCGAAGTTTTCCTGCTGGAAGAAGTCGAGGTCGGGGACGATGTCGAATCTCGATTGATGATCTCATGGGGCCTTCCTCGTTTGAGGAAGATTGGCTTAGCTTTAGCAAGAAACACCCTCCCTCATAGATTAGCTCGATTCTGCCTGTAATTTATGTACACACAAACTTTTCCAAATAGTTAGAAATAAAAGTGTATATATTGGGTTTTTGAACTTTCCTGTTCTTCGTGAAGATTGCTTCCTTGGTTTATTTGCGTGTTGCACCTTTTAGGGAGTTGAACTCGGGCTTCTTTGTGTTGACGAGGGAACCATGGTTCGGACCTCGTATTTTATCCTCCCGGGGGAACCTGGTTCCGACCCCAGTTGAGGACTAATTATCCTTGGGAGGGAGTTTGACTCGGGCCTCGCGGGATCTTCCTTTTTGGAGGGAGACGAGCTCTGACCTCGGAAAGGGTTTCCTTTGCGAATTATATGATATTATTACCCCATGTCGGGTCATTACTGACCACGCAAGGGAACCGTAGTTCGACCTTATGAGGGGATTTTTGATGTTATGGACACTTCGTATAAGCAACTCAAAAGACTCAAGATGCAAGATAAAAAAGAAATTAAAAAGGACCAAAAACAAAGTAAAAAGATTTTTGACGAGCTCGTTAAAAACAAAACATTAAAGACAAAAAAGACAAAAAAGAAAACCTAAGACTCTATATGCAAGACTTTGCTGCTTATACGAAGAATCTTTTTAGATGGGCGATGTGCCATGTTCTGGGTATTAGCTCGCCCGAAAGATAGGCGATTTTGTAAGCTCCTTTGCCGAGAACTTCGTGCACTCTGTAGGGCCTTTCCCACGTGGCTTCGAGCTTGCCGAGCTTCTCTGAAAGGCTTATCTCATTGTTTCGAAGCACAAGATCACCGACCTGGAACTGTTGGGGTTTAACCCTTTGGTTGTAATACCGAGCCATCTGCTGTTTGTACCGAGCTTCTTTTATGCTGGCTTGTTCCCTTTTTTCCTCCAATAAGTCTAGGTCGGTTCGGCGCTGCTCTTCGTTAGCTTCGGCGGAGAAATTGATAGTTCGGGGACTGGGTGCTCCGATCTTGACAGGTATGACTGCTTCTGACCCGTATACTAAACGGTACGGGGTTTCTCCCGTTGGAGTTCGGGGTGTAGTCCGGTATGACCACAGGACGTTTTGGAGATTGTATATCCACTCCGTTTTCTCCTTCTCTAGGCGGGCCTTGAGTCCGTTCACTATCGTCCTGTTGGTGACCTCGGTCTGGCCATTAGTTTGAGGTCGGTTGACCGAGGTGAACTTTTGCTGGATATTGAGTCCTTCACAGAATTCTCGGAATTCTCTGCTTGTAAACTGCGTTCCATTATCCGAGATAAAGACTCTCGGTACTCCGAATCGGCACACGATATTCTTCCAGACGAAGTTAACGGCTTTCTCACTTGTGACTTTTGTGGAAGGTTCAGCTTCTACCCACTTGGTGAAGTAGTCGACAACGACTATTAGAAACCGTTTTTGCTTAGGTTCCGGGTAGAAAGGCCCTACGATGTCAATGCCCCACTCCATAAATGGCCACGGGCTTTGCATAGTAGAGAGGTCGGTCTGGGGTAGTCTCGTCACCATGGCATGCAGCTGGCATTTCAGGCACTTTTTCACGAACTCTTCCGCATCTTTTGCCATTGTTGGCCAATAGTACCCCCATCGCATGATTTTCTGGGCTAGTACCCGAGCTCCAATGTGGCTTCCGCATGATCCTGTGTGTACTTCGTTTAGTATGTAGTCCGCCTCCTTTGGTCCAACACATCTTAGGAGAGGCTGTAAGTATGACCTTCGATAGAGGACCCCTCCCTCGAGGACGTACTGCGTGGATCTAGCTAGAATTTTTCTAGCATTCGTCTTGTCCTCGGGCACTTCTCCGCTCTCCAAACATCTTATTAGGGGGGTCATCCAATTTGGGTCGTCCTCTATGATCGCATTGACTTCTGCCTCTTCTATACTCCTGTTTCGGACTTCTTCTACTAGCGTCGAGCTGGTCGGGGAGTTCGCCAGCTTGCTTAGCTCGTCAGCTCGGGTATTTTGGCTTCTGGGAATGCGAACTATTTTGAAGAACTGGAAAGACCGTTCAAGGAGCTTGACCTTCTCCAGGTACTTCTTCAGCTTCTCACTTTTCGCCTCGTATTTCCCTAACACATGGTTGACCACGACTTGGGAATCACAATGGGCTTGGACAGCTCGGGCCTGGAGGGTTTGGGCGAGATGCAAGAAACGACATAATCGGAAGCTATTAAAGCCAATACAAAGCACACTAACACCAATGGTGTTATATGGCTCGAATCGAGCTAAAGAATCCGAGCTTTTGGAGATTCTCCATTGAAATACATCTATAATCCTCATATCTAATCTAAAGAAGACTTAAACGAGAAGAAAAGGCATAATCGGAGGCAATTAAAGCCAATACAAAGCACACTAACTCCGATGGAGTTATGTGGCTTGAATCGAACTAAAGAAGCCGAGCTTTTGGAGATTTTCCATTGTAGGACATTTATCATCCTCATATCTATTCTAAAGAAGACTTAAACGAGAAGAAACGACATAATCGGAAGCTATTAAAGCCAATACAAAGCACACTAACACCAATGGTGTTATATGGCTCGAATCGAGCTAAAGAATGAGAGCTTCATATTCCGCCTCGTTATTCGTAGTGGAGAACTCGAATCGCAGCGAATATGTTAATTCCCTTTTCTCTGGGCTGATGAGGAGTATGCCGGCTCCACTTCCTTTCTTTACGGAAGCTCCATCCACGTACATCTCCCAGCAGTCTGGGGGTGTCTTCTCTGGGACTTCCTGGAGTTCGGTTTTGGCCTTGATCTCTTTTGGTTCCTCGAGGTCCTTATACTGAGCTTCCACAAGGAAGTCTGCCAGAGCCTGCCCTTTTATAGCTCGACGGGAACCGAACGATATAGAATGCTCTCCTAGCTCAATTGCCCATTTCGCGATCCTTCCTGAAGCTTCAGGTTTAGTAAGAACTTGCCGAAGTGGTAGATCAGTCAAAACTTGTATTGGGTGAGCTTGGAAGTAGGGTTTTAGACGCCGAGCTGCGTTTATCAGGGCTAGGGCGAACTTCTCAAGAGGCTGATACCTCGTCTCTGGGTCTTTGAGAACTCGGCTGACGAAGTACACCGGTAGCTGCCGATCTCCTTCGTCTCGGACCAACACTGCACTTATTGCTTCATTCGATGCTGCGAGGTACAGAGAGAGGGGTTCTTCCTTTTGGGGGACTGACAAGGTTGGTAAGTCCCCGAGGTGGCGCTTGAGCTCCTCAAAGGCTAGCTCGTGCTCTCGTCCCCATCCAAATTCCGGTGCCTTCTTGAGAATTTTGAAGAATGTGAGCTGTTTCTCGGCAGCCTTGGAGAGGAAACGACTTAGCGCGGTTATGCACCCTGTCAACCTATGCACGTCGCAGATAGTCCGGGGTACCTTCATCTCCTGTACGGCTCTAATCTTCAGCGGGTTGGCTTTGAGACCTTCTGGCGAGATCCAACACCCTACGAATTTTCCAGATCGCACGTTGAAAGTGCACTTCTTTGGGTTCAGCTTGAGGTTCGCCTGCCTTAGTATGTTGAGCGTAGTTCGTGGGTCGTTCACCGCCGAAGCCTCTTCTTTACTCTTGACGACAATGTCGTCTACGTATACTTCGACAATCTTGCCGATATGATCTCGGAAGAGGAAATCGACCATTCGCTGGTATGTCGCCCCGACATTCTTTAACCCGAAGGGCATGTATTTGAAAGCGAAGACCCCGAAGTTTGTTGCGAAAGCTGTCATGATCGCATCTCCCTCATCCATTAGAACCTGATAGTACCCTTTGTAGAGATCGAGAAAGCAGAATACTTCGTGTCCCACTAAGGATTCGATCTTTTCGTCGATGTTGGGGAGAGGATAGCAGTCTTTTGGGCAAGCTTTATTGAGGTCGGTGTAATCTACACACATCCTCCACTCTCCTTCTTCTTTCTTTACCACTACCGGATTAGATAGCCAAATTGGGTACTTGACTTCAAACAGAAGCCCTGCTTTCAACCATTGCTGCACCTCGTTGTAGATAACTTGATTTCGTTCGGCAGCAAATGATCGCTGCTTCTGCTTGACCGGGGTCGAGTTCGGGTTAATGTTAAGCTTATGTGTAATGATTTCCGACGACACCCCCGTCATGTCTGTTGGAGACCAGGCGAAGACATCTTGATATTCCCTAAGGAGCTGGATTACCTGCATGCGAGTTTGAGTCCCCCTGCAAAGCCGACCTTGACGACTTTCGCTGGATCAGATTTGGATAAGGGAACCTGTTCCGCCGAGGTGTCTGGGATCGACGTCGTTTCTTTCAGCTCCTTGGGATACTTTGATTGCTACGCCTGTGGTTGACCTCGGAGAGCGACCTGCATGCACTCCTTGGCCTTTATCTGGTCACCTCGGACAGTAAGGATTCCAGCCGAGGTCGGAATCTTCAATAGCAGGTGGTAGGGCGAAATGATAGCTCTGACTGCATTCAACCAATCCCGACCTAGTATGATGTTGTAGGGGGAGTTCGCTTTAACCACGTAGAACTGAATCAGTTTATTGACTCTGGTGGGCGGGCTGCCAATGGCAACATCGAGCGCGATGGTTCCTTCAGGTCGCGTCTCGTGCTGTGTAAAGCTTTTGAGGGTCAGGGGCGTGGAGTTCACCCGAGCTGGGTTGAGGCCCATCCTATCCAAGCAGTGTTGGAAGATGATGCTCACACTGGCCCCGCCATTGATGAATATGCGATGGACCACCTTGTTGGCCACTCCGACCTGTATCACCAGGGCGTCATTGTGTGGTGTAGCTGTAGGCACAGGGTCATCCTCAGAGAATGTGACTGTTTCTCCCTTCTTGAACCTCTTCTTCGTTTGCTCCTCACCCGATGGGACTGGTGGTCTGCGAGCTTCTGCCTTCAACTTAGTTTTTGTCTTGCCTGGGGGTAGCCCGGTGATGGTGGAGACGACTCCGTCGTACTGTGGTGCGTCGTACGGAGGGTCGTCATCCTCCTCGTCGTGATCGACCTTAGCTCGCTTATTGTGGGGAGCACAATGACCCTGTTCTCCTTTCCGTTTTCCTTTTCTGTTTTTCTTTCCCCCGACTTCGTATTTCTTCAGAGTTCCCTCCTGGGCTAACCTCTCTATCTGTTTCGCGAGGTCGCGGCAATCTTCCGTGTGGTGCCCATGGTCGTCATGGAAGGAGCAGTGTTTGTTTCTGTCCCGAGGTTTAGACCCTGACATAGGACGTGGTTTAGCGAACCAGTCCTCGTGGAGTGCGAAGATCTCAGTATTCGTTTTCACAAAAGGAGGCCGTTGAGACGGCTCTGGTCCCACCCGGGGTCCAAGCCGGGACTGGATAGGTCCTCTTTGAAGGCGCTCGTGAGCACTTCTCCGATCACGATCGTTCCGACCTCGATCACCTTCAGTTCTCTTCTTCTCGGTCTCCTCCCGCTTCAATCGGTCCGCATCTTGGCCATCAGCGAACTGGTATACAATCCTCCACATCTCCTGGGCTGTCTCAGGTTTCTGCTTAGCGAGCTCTTGGTTCAGGGACCCGGGAGCAACCCCATTTCGGAAGGCCGAAATGAGGAAGACATCGTCGATTTTATCGACCTTCAAGCTTTCCTGCATGAATCTGAAAGCGTACTCCCTTATAGATTCTTTGTCCTTTTGCTTCACCGATAGGAGGTAGGCTGTGTCTCGGCGAGCCTGAACCTTTGTATGGAATCTTTGCTTGAAGATTTTTTCCAAATAGGTCCAGGACCCCACGCCTGCACCCGATTGGAGAGGCTGTCAAACCAAGCTCGGGCATAATCGATCAGCATCTCGGGGAATAGCTTGCACATGTGTTCCTCTCTAAGGCCCTGGTTGTGCATGCTGTACCTGAAACGCGTTAAAAAGTTGAGGGGGTCATCCAGCCCATTGTAGGCTGGAATGTTTGGCAATTTGTACACCGTGGGGAGTTTGGTGTCAAGCAGCTCGTCGGTGAACGGGCTGACAAGCCGAGCAGGTTTCTTTTCACGTCGGTATTGATTCCTCGGGGGACTGCGACTCTCACTATAGCTCGGACTTCAGTACCTTCTGGGGCTCCGAGGTCGCCTTTGGATATGATGTCGCCTGGGGCTCTGCTGCGAGCTTGGACTCTGACGTCGAACTGAACCCCGCCGGGGATCGTGCCTCTCCTTTAGCTCCGGTTCCTGCATCTCGGTGTAGCAAGGAGCTTTAGGTAGAGATTTTTGCGTGGAACTCTCCCTAGCCTCGGGTATGGGAGACATCCGGGTCGTCGCGAGAAAGCATTTGAAACGCTCCTTGTTCGCTTTAGCGAATTCGGCCGCGGCGTAGGTGATGGCAAGGTCAAAGTCTCTGGAGAGATCATCCTCCTTCAACTCGGATTCCTTCGGCTCCGACTCGTCATTGATTTCTTCGACGTACCCTTCTGGGGTATCACCTGTTCTGAAGGATTGTCCGTTATGTGTCCTCCGATGCCAATTTTGCGATGGGTTTCTCTGAGGGATGTACTCTAGCGCGGGCATCCCTTCGGAGGGATTTCCTTCTATTGGGTCCCTGGCGTGCCACTCCTTTGGAACCGAACTGCCTTTCTGGCGATTCTCCTGGCTTATGGGACAGCTTTCTGCTTCGTTAGGATTCCCGCGTTGACTTTGGGCCTCCCGCACGCTCTGTGATCGTGTTACCATCATAAATCAGCTACGAACAAACCGTTGATCTGTTCCCACAGACGGCGCCAATGATAGATCTAGGGTTTTCGAAAGTAGCTAAAAGAGACAATAACACGATGACACAGTGATTTACGTGGTTCGATCGATGTGATCTACGTCCACGGGAGAGAATATAGAGAGCTTTTATTATGCTTGATAGTACAATGAGTATTGAATGTCCTACACCTCTAATCCTGCATCTATTTATAAGCCTTGAATTAAGCCCTCATCCTTCTAGGGATCGAACTCCTTATACATATCTAGTTTCTTAATACATGCATATCCGATTCCCGTTCGTAGTAGAATTCTATCTTCTCCCAAAGTAGGGCTTCGTTACTTGGTCTTCAAGGCAGATGTTGACTTTGTTTGGGCCGAACTCCGTGGGCCGAGCTTTAATATATAGGCCCAAATAGCCTTAGATCGGACCCAGAATAAGGCCGGTACTATCAACTTCTAAATTATATAGGGAGAAGGTCCCCTCCAGTTTTAAGCAAAATGCACTTAATTGTTCAATATTTAGTTTTGTGCAATAATACTTTGCCCCTTAAAATTGGTAAGATTTGTGGGCCGTCAAAAACACACATTCAGGAGGTAAAAGATGTGATTGCACAAAACCCAAAGTTGAGGATTTAAATGCATTTTGCTCAAACCTAGAAAGGTTATTTGCACCCCCAATTATATATTCCCTCCGTCCCATTCATCTTGGCATGTATTCTTTTTGAGACCGTCCCACTCATCTTGACATGTTTCATTTTATAAATAATTAGGACTCAACAAGTAAATTAATTAAGCCAAAAAGTCAATAAAAAACACTGCAGGATTGAAAAGTCAATAAAAAATACTAGAAGTCAATAAAATAATGTATACAAACTACACTAAACATAACTTTTATACTTAATATCTTTCTTCTTAATACCCATGCCGAAAAGAACTAGACCATGATCAACGGGACAGAGGGAGTATAATGATAAAAGAACAATTTAGTCCTCTTGAAAGTTGAAGTGCAATAGTTAGCGAATGAAATAGGTTATTACTAAAACGTCGTGATCAATATACACAAGTCCAAAAATAACAAACATAATTATATATTTGCCAGACTATATGGTATAAGTTCAAAATGAAGCAATTATTATACTTTGACGGTAACTTAATTAATTTCTTATGCAATTAAAGTTGGAGTGAATGTATATATCTATATATATATATATAGGATATATACCTATCAAAGATAATTAGTATGGGCCGGGGTGACCGGTTTGTAGTGACGCAATAGTACTGGTATGATGATATATCTATAGAGCTTAATTATGGTTAGAAATGAGTATGGGATTATTTTATATTCTGAGTTGCACTCCTGTGCAGCTCGATGCACATACATCCGACCCGATCCGACCCGCCTCGGTCAATATTTACCGGTTAATGGTCAACGTTTAACCGTTGACTTTTATGTATTTTTTTCCTCCGCCTTAAGCTCCGATTTTAATTTATAGATAATGATTGTGGCAACATCAATGTTTTTTAGCTCGCTCCAAGACCTTCGGCTCCCTTCGCTTGACTCTTGAAAAAAAATTAAAAAAAATAAAAAGTCAACGGTCAACGTTGACCGGGTCGGGGCGGATCAGGTCGGGTCGGCCGGCTGTATAGGAGTTTTTGCCTTATATTTCCATCTATATGTCATTGTTCAAATTAACTACTGTTGTGAAAATCCTTGAATATGCTCTACAAAAAAGTTAGGCCATAGCACCACAAGTCTCTCCTTAGTGAATGTCTTGAGTTCAATCTTGTCTGCATGCGGTGTAGTATATTCTCATTTTATATTGTGGAGATTTCAGATATATGGCGGTGTAGTAATTTATTTGATATATATATATATATCGTGTAATTCTCTAAAAAAGAAATTTCGGCCATAATTTTACCGCAACGACAAATGTCTACACAAAACCAAAAAATCAATGCCCAAATTAATTCAAGCCTAATAAAAGCATATAGTTTACACGAAATAGATTTATTTTCCTAAAAAAATTTAAACCTTTGAGCACAATTTAGGATAATAATCATATAATAGGGACGAAGGGAAATCTTAAGCCCTTGACCACACCTCTAACAAATGAAACTGTAGCTCTCGTATGGCATATATATTATATCTACACAGTATCTATATATATATGGATAGGATTAAGTGAAAATCATACCCTATGTAGGGGTGGGTCGGTACGGTATATCGGAAATTTTGTTTCATACCGTATACCGTACCGAAAATTTTGGTATGACAAAATTCATAACGTTACCGTACCGTACCTTACGGTATACAAATCGGTATTCCGAAAAATCGGTATAGAATATTTTCATATCGTTACCGTACCGAACTTTCGGTATACCGAATTTTTACGGTTTACCGATCTTTCATCGTATACCGTTTAATGCCGAATTTTTACGGCATACCGAGCATATTTTATAATTTAATAAACCTGTTAGTTATGATAATAATAAATTTGAGATCAAATAAAAATAATATCCTAAATTCTCAATAATTAAATTCCAACAAAATAATTTTTAATTATTTTTTAAAATAAAAATATAATAATTAATAAATTAAACTTGTATGTGGAATGGTATACCGTATATACCGGACGACGGTATGTACCGTAAGTTCAGTATATACCGGAGATATATATCGATATATACCGCAGTATCGGTATCAAAAGGGATACCGAGGTATCAGGAAACCTCATACCGTTACCATACCGAATTCCTACGGTACGGTATCATACCATACCGAAATTTACGGTATACCGTAAATTCGGTATTTTCGATACGGTAAGAGCGGTATACCGATTTTTCTGTATACCTCCCTACCCCTAACCCTATGTAAAAACTAGAAACTAATATTAACAATTGATTATGATGTAATCAACGGACAAAATCCTTTAAACATGAATCGATTATTTTAACAAAATTAAAAATATGTTTTCAATAAGGGTAACTTTGTCACACATTTTTTTTATCTCGCTTCACACTCTCCTTAATTACGCCAAATTTTTCTCACCCTTCCAATTTAGTGCTGCAAAAATAAATAAATAAATAAACAAAACAAATTATCCAAAAATCCCTAAACTCCATACGTCCCCATTCTTCAACCAATCCTTGCAAATTGAAGATGGACAAATCAACTTTAGATTAATTTTTTTTGGTTAATTTGTAGAAGGAAAACATTGAAATATGGGGAAAAAATCAATATGGCTCCGAGACAAAGGAATAAACCCGTCGCAGACGATGATGGTTTGATATCTTTTTTTCTTCTAATCAATAATTCGAATATGTATCCAAACAATATTGTATGATAATTGTAGTGGTCAAAATCCGTTTGCTTAGCCCAAGCTCAATAAATACCTCTAGTCGGCTCAACTAGTTAGACGGAATTAACCATCTAGCCTAACAAACCGAAAATTGACATTGACCGAATAGGTAAAATCCATCTACACGCCCTAAGTCCAACACGTACATTGTAATACACGCGCAATTGTAATACACTCGCCGTAAACACGTCAGAACGTGATGAGTGATTCTCTCCCAGCCGTTGATCAGAATATCAGCTGTCTCAATCTCAACCGTTGATTCATTATGGCAGTTGATATACATGGAAAATATACGCAGAATTCTTCCATCTTTATCTCTGCGAATTTCAAATCTTCAAATCATCTATCTATTTTCTGCAAATTCTTCGCTCGATCAAAATCAACAGATTGCAGAAATGGCACCCAAGAAATCAACCGCAAGGATGAACCAGTTCGAAGTTCTTATGACAAAGTTGTCATTTGAAAGTTGTCTTTCCACCGCCAACCTCCAAGTCTCAGAACTCAAAGAGATGGTTGATCTCGTTGTAGACTCCGGTCTCTTGTTGTGGGCAACCTCCATGCCCAAGCTTATGCTGAAGAGAGATGCAGCTCTCTTCTATCTCAACATCATTGACGAAGAAGGCTTCTACTCATCTTCATTCGATGTAATTGTCAAAGACGATGACGGAAAATTTGACTCAGCAACCGTCAACATCAAACTCAACAAAATGCTGCGAAAAGTGTTCAATCTGCCTAGCGAAGGAGATTTCATACCAGACGATTACAGCCGTGAGGAAGTGGATGAATTTCTCAGTCAAGAGATGTTTATCTCCCCAGAGCCGTACAGAGCGAGCATGTCAAAACTCCTACTCAAGCCAAAGTACAGGCTGCTGCTGGATATCACGCAGAAGTGCATTCTGGGGATAGCTGGATCTCAAGGAGAGATCAGTATTCCAAAGCTCAAGCCGATGATTGCCATGATCAAAGGCACAAACGTCAACTGGTTTGATTTCTTACTCAACCGACTGATCAAGGAGTCAGAAAAGATCAAGTTTGACTCCACCAGGACGACGTATTCAACCTCAGAGCCCCTGTATCTATGCTCTAAGATTTCATTCGTAATAGAACAAGCTCTGAAAGGATACATAGTAAAGTGGGCTGATTCAGAACCGTTTCCAGAAACGAAGATTTTCTTCCAGAGAATTAGTCAAATCAATGATCTCCTGCGGAAACAGCCTGCTGTGAGCAAAGGCAAGAAGCAGCTGGAAAAAACAGAGGCAGAAGTTCCAGCTGAAAAGAAACAGACAAAAAGGAAGACAGCTGACCCCAAACCAGCTGGAGGCCCAACTGAAAAGAAAAAGAAAACAACTGTCGTTCCAACAACTGAGGCAAGCTCTTCTGAAGAAAATCCAAGTCAAGCAATAGTGATTCTCTCCCCACAGCCAGTATCAGCCTTCAATCAATTCGGATCAAACATCCTGGCTGATATGAGATTGAATGATGGATCGTCATCCAGTTCAGAGGACGAGCTGGATAATCCAAAGAGTCAGACACCTCTTCCCAGCTCATCCCTGCCCTCACCGCCTCACAGCTCTCCGCCCAAACAACCTTCTCCTTCACGCAGCTCTCCAACCAAAGAGCCATCTCCTGTAAACGTACAAGAAGATATTCAACTGGCTGAAGCTCCTTCACAACCAGCTGACAACCAAGCTGAACCCACTTGCACCAATCCTAGCTCACCCCCAAAACAGCCATCACCCAAAATTCAATCTCCCACGCAGTTGGCTGATGCTTCTTCACAACCTACTGTGAACTCACCTGAACCAGCTCCTTAAATCTCCACAGAATCAGAGGAGAATGATTCCACTGCCTATCTATCATTCAACTCCTCTGGCTCAGCCTTCATGGAAACCATATACGAGGACTTGCGCATTGCAGGGATCAAGAGTATTCTAACTCAGTATCCTATCTTGGCGTACCTGCCTATCGCCCTCGTCAAAGTTGGAGATCTCAAGTTCTATCTGGCCACCAAGATGGCAACTTGGTACCAGAATGAGCAGCTGATAGAGACCTTCTCCTACGAGAAGTTGAAGACAGATGAAGCATGCCTCCAGCACACTTTTGGCTTTGGAAGTCTGGAGGATGCATACCTGCATCAGGATGATCTCATTAGAGGTATCATCAAAGTGTCTCAGCAGTATCCCAAGCCGCACCCAGCAGACGTCTGGGAGTCAGCAAACAAGCTTCTTACAGCAGCGGGATGGGAAGTGCCTTCTGAAGCTGACAACTCCAAAGAAGTCTCAGCTGAGATTACCAAGGAAGCTGTATCAGATAATACAGCTGAGGTAATAATCATTGAAGAACCAGCTGATGCAACAGCTGAACCAGAGACAGCAGACCCACCAAGTCCAATTGCCGATGACACTCGCGCACCGGTCGAGTTCGAGACAGACAAACCCAGTCATAACGAATCCAAGACACAAACGGACTCAGCTGTCGAGCTCTCAACCGCATGAAAGAAGAAATCGCCAAACAGGTTGAGGAAATTCTTTTCCAGGACAGACTGAAGTCTCAAGTCGATATCATCCTGCGATTCACAGCTCTAGACTGTCAAGTTAGAGAGCAACAACGGACAATTGATGAAGTCCATAAGTTTGCTCAAGATTTACAAGAAAGTATAAGTCTAGATCTCAAGCAATCTCTCATCTCTCAAAGCATTGATCAGTCACATCTTCTGGAGAAGAGAGTTCCTGAGATTATAACAAGACTTTAAGTTCCACTGGTCGACGATATAACAAATCTTTCAAGCCAACTGGAAGCAATCAAAAAGTCTACTCTCTCCAACAGCTCTGACATCCGCCAACTTTTCAATCTATATAAAGATCTGGATGCTCAATTCAAAGCTGGAAGCAGCAGCAATGCTCAGCTGAACATCGCCACAGCTGACAACTCAGCCAAGATCGCTGATATTGAAACCGCTCTCGCCAAGCTCAACGCAACAGTCTTTAACCTCTCTGCCTCCCTTGTTGATAATGCCAAAAAAGGGGAAGAAAATAATGAAGCTGGAAAAACAATGGAGAGGAAAGTTGCAGCTAAGGGGGAACCTGTGCAGCCAATTCAATCGGAAATCGACGACTTTGCCAAAGAGCTGGACGAGGAAGAGCCAGAGCCAACTGCAGCAGCCAAAGCAGTCAAAGAGATATGGAGAGAGCAAATGGTTGCTCTTGCCAAAAAGTGTGGATACAAGCCAGAAGAATACAATGACTATTACTGGCTGTGTAACTTCCACAACGAGCAAAGAAGAGAAATGTAAAAGCTGGACAAGATCATCAAGAAGAAAGCCAAATCTCTCAAGCCTGCTGAGAAAAAGCAGAAGAAGAAAAGGCAGAGCTACAGGCAAGCTAGGAAGAAACAAACAGATTCAAGCATTCCAAGATCTGACAAGAGGAACCCAGATGAAATCAACGAAAACTGGGAACAATGCAAAATATAATTCATCAAAGAATTCTACTACCTGAATCAATACAAAGATATGGATCATGAAACTGCATTCAAAGAATACTTGCTCGAACTTCATGAAGAAGATCCAATGATGGAAAGATCATTAGCCCTAGCTGCCAAGAGAAACGACATCCAGCCAAAAGCTCCAAAAGTCAAGCAATTGAAACCTTCCACTCTAGCTGGAACGAATCTTCCCGACAAGGCCCAGATTATCAAAGAAGTTCATCACTGGGCTGGCGAAAGAGGAATCTCCAAGTCTAAAATCAAGATGAATGGAGAAACTTGGAAGAATTCATCTTCAACAGATATGGTCTCAAGACTGACCATCAGATGGACGAACAGAGGAAGTAGCTGAAGACCCAGCCAACTGGGAATTTTGTCTTTTGAATTTTTGTAATTGTAAATTTGTAAAATTAATGAAATGTTCTTTTTTTTTTCTCAAGCTCACTCTGATGACAATAACTCTTTGTCCAGGCACTGAACTCTGAATATGTTTACCTGCTGTGAATGTTTAATCTTTTGAAACCCCGTTTCTTATTAAGGGGGAAGTAAATTGTTTTTCTCAGTTAGGTTTTGGCATCATCAAAAAGGGGAAAATTGTTGGGAAAATTAATAGAGTTTTGATTTGATACCAAAACCCAACTGACCCTAACCGAGTAGATGATTGCACAAGCCTAAGCATTTTTCAGCTCACCTGAGCTTATAGAGTTTCTTAGTTTACAGGTAGAGTCGCAGAAGTCAGCAGAAGACACAGCTGAGCGGACACAGCTGAAGTACTCAGCATAGCAGACTCAGCAGAGCAAGAGCAAGCAGAGTTAAAGACCCATCAGTATCAAGACCCAGCTCAGTGACGGAAACCCAGCTCAGTGTCAAAAATCCAGCTTAGTGTAAAGGACCCAGCTCAGTGTCAATGACACAGCTCAGGTCAATGACACAGCTTAGGTTGAAGACACAGCTCAGGTTAATGATACAGCACAGGTCTAAGACACAGCTCAGAGTTGAGACGCAGCAGAGTCCAAGTCGCTGAAGACACAGTAGAAACGCTTAGCAGCTCAAAGATGAAGACCTTCTCCAAGACAAAATCCCGATGTCAGAAGATCGTATCTGACGCGGTCTAATCAGAGAAGAAATAGCTTATGCAGATGCAGACCTACTTCGTAGGTTCAAGGCCAGAAGTCAATGAAAGTAGGTAAGATTCAAACGGCTCTCTTCCAACGGCTAGTTTGAATCTTCACCTATATTTATCTCCTCACCATTGAAGAGAGAAGAAGACTGGTAAGGCTGGCGAAACGACTGAAGAAATAAAAGAGTAAACAGAAAAATGAACAACGATATTCATAGCCAAATCTTTCAAGAACACCCAGCCAGTCAGCTGTGTTCTTAGTTGTTCACATATTCAGTCATAGGCAGAATAGAAATATCTTAAGCCTAGTTTGAACGAGTTCATCTTACTCCATGTTCTTCATTGTAAGAACTCGTTCATAGTTGGAAAACCCATACCCAAACCCAAACCCAGAAAGGTTAGGTAAAGGTACGCTTGCTCGAAGCGTGTAATTCGAGTGGTTAGGTTCTTCAGTACCCGGAAACTGAAAGTGTAGGCTTGATAGTACCCGTAAACTGTTGGAACACAACTCAGGTTAGAGTTGTGAAGTTGCTTGGTACTTGGAAACCAAGTGGTAGTGAATTACCAGTGAATCTGGTCGTGGACGTAGGAGGTGTTACTCCGAACCACGTTAAAATCGCTTTGTTCTTTATTGCTTTGTTTTATGCATTCTGCTAACCCCTCATGAGCATTATTTCAAGCTGCATAAACTGACTAACTAAAAAGTGAAACAGAGCTCTGCAATATGATTTGAAGCAACAGACGGACTTTCCAAACCCACCAACTTCCGCACACACTCACACAGCCAGCTGTGTCAATCAAGCTGTCATCCAGCTGGATCGGACACAGCAGGCTCTCTCAAAAGAGTTTTAACTTGGAAAAGTTTTAAACCTTGGTGTATTCACCCCTCTCTACACCAAGGTATCCGTCTTGGGACCAACAATACTAATTGATTGGAATTGTCGAGCATGTTATTGATTTCTTGTTAAGCATGTTCGTTGAGATGTTGTTCAAGAATAAGTTTAACTCCCGGTATCGTTGTTTGTTAAGAATAGTTGTCAAATGTTTGGTTTTGTTGGATAACTGGGTCGTTATCGATTCCTTGGTTAATCATAAATTGTGTATGTCGTGGGACCCACCGGCTCGATCATCTTTATTCTGAGTCGGGCTGCGACAGAGTGGTATCAGAGCAGGTCTGTCTGCTCTGAGTTATTTCTTGAAAGTCTAGTCTAGTTTAATTCCTAGACTAGTCGAGAGCAAGGTCTGTTGCTCTAAGTTCATATTTCTTCAAGTCTAGTCTGGTTTGAATTCTAGACTAGTTAAGTTTCAACAACAATAAAAGTCCAGCACCTCATCTCATCCGGCAAACCAGGTACGCATTTGAAAGTTTCCTATATTTAAAAGTTTAAAATCTGAAGTTCCATGTCACCGACGGACTGTTATATGGATTTGATCAACCCACATAACTGGAAACTCAGTAATATGGATCTTCCACTTTCATAATGAAGTCAATTAACGAGATTAAGTTATAAAGTTTGAGATATATGAAATTGTGTTATGGTTTTGAGCTTTTAATGAGATTATTTTTGTGCTGATTGATCGTAAGCGAGACGATGAATCAGTTGTGTAAGAAAGTTGGTTGTTTGTTTTTGGAAAGTATAGTGAGCTTGGAAGCAAAATTAGCTTCTTGAATGACGAGGCCATTAAAGAGTTTCAGTAAATGCGTATTAGCTATGCAGAGATATTTGCAGAGTTGAGCCGTTTCTATTGTGTTTAGATGGATATTATTAGAGTAATATTTCGGGAGTTCTCAAAATACTAAAATTGGTTCATTTTCTTCCCAACAAGTAGCAGAAATGGGATGCGTCACGTGCATCGAGGTTCTTAATGAAACAATATTGGGATCGTATGCTTTAGGGCGATTGCCGTGGATTTATAGCCGAGATCAACTCTCACTATATGTGCTTCTCTGCACCACCGCCGGACTGTAGCAGCCACCGATCCGAGTGGACGGAGCAGGACTTCAAGATTCGATGTCTCAAGACAATCTAATTCCTTCTCATTACTCAGGAGAACCCTGAGCCTGTTTTTTCTCCTTATCCTAATAATTATGATTTTTGATGTTAATCATTTCTTTCTTAGCTGTTGTCGAATGACTGTGTTTCACCTCCACCCTTATCAAATGTTTTGCTCTTGTTTTCGAGCTTTCAGCTTCGGTGAACAATTTGGTTTCAACTCCCTCTATTGATGTAGTTCCATTAAATCCTTCTTTGGATACTCTTCAAGCTTTGAATTCTTCAGAGCTTGATTATTTCTTTGGAACTCAGCTTGTTTCTTTCATTTTCACGAGACGAGTACGTCCGGACCGCGTCGCCATAACAATGACGAGGATACCATTGACCCCGAGGTCAGAGCAATCGAAGAATATTCTCATCTTCGTCGTATGTCATTTAGTCATAGGTTTCAACCTAGTTTTAGACCTTTTCCGGGTGTGGTCGACGTGAGTGTTGTTCGTTTGACGTTAGAAAAATGGACAGAGCTGAGGAGAGTACCGTGTCTGAAAATGAGGAAGAAAAAGAAGAAGAAGATCCATTAGAGGATGAGTAGAGAGAGAGTTCGAGAGTGACGTTAATTTAATAGATTATTAATCGAACAAATTTTACGCTTTGTTGTTTTAAAGTTTTATGATTGTTAAGTAGGTTTCGTAAAAAGATGCATAATATGTTAAGTTTTTAAAGATCCGGTAGCGATGAAGAATTCCGCTCTGAGAAAGTATATTTTGCGTGATGTCCTAATATCACGGTTAACGTAGGGAGTTTTTATTGTTGATAAAAATCTGTAATAGATCTAGAATTTCTATTACGTTTACTGCGTGATTTTTTTGCAAATAATAACAATGATAATTGAGAGTTGTTGAGAATAGGAGGAAAGATAGAAAGAAGAGATTAGAGATGGAGACGAGATAGGACAGAAGATAGATAATTCATTTTCTAGGGTTCCATAATACAAGTGCATGTGCTTATATAGCATGCACCCCAAAAGTGTACGAGCATAAAGTAAATACAACCTGGAAATTAATAACATTTCATAAACTACTAATAGATATAATAAAAGTAGGCTAAGTTGTGTTTCAGCATATGGGCCTCCTCCACAATACTCAGCCACGTGTATGGTCATGATATGCTTTCTCCTCTTCTTCCTTCTCTCGTTCAACACACACCTCTTTGACCAAAATAAAAACAGATCCCTCCTTCTCTCTCTTCTCTTCAACTCCGCTGCTCGCCATATCTCCGACCCCAGCCGCCACCGAAACCTCTCCCTTATTCACCTTGTTTCCCGATAGATCCACACTTCCGGCCCCAGCCGCCAACCTTTCCTCTCACTTATTCTCTTTTTTTCCCGATAAATCTCCATCTCCGGCCCCAGCTGCCAGCCTTCCCTCTCCCTTATTCTTCAGATCTTCAAGTAGGTCCAGGATAATACCCCTTTCATCAGCAGATCCTTGTCCCTAAGGATCGAAATTGGGAAATTGTCGGCGAATTAACTTGGAGTCCTCCCAGCTTGTCATGGAATCGTCATCGGAAGACCAACGAATGAGCAAATGCAGGACGACTTTCCCATTCCTGTGGATCTCTCGCTGCTGAAGAACAGAAAAAGGTGCGACCTTGAAAACTCCATCAACATCAATATCCGGTAATTCCTTCGAAGGTATGATATCGTTTCCCAAACACTTCTTGAGTAAGGAAACATGGAATACTGGATGTATCATAGAGCCTTCGAGCAGCTCCAATTTATAAGCAACCTCTCTAATTTTTTGCAGGATTTTGTAGGGACCATAGTACCTGGCTGAAAACTTCAAGTTTTTTCGCAGTGACACAGAATTTTGGCGAAAAGGTTGAAGCTTGAGGTAAACAAATTCCCCTTCTTCAAAAATTCTTTCACTTCTCTTCAAATCTGCAAAAAACTTCATCCTCTCTTGCGCTAGTCTTAAATTGTCTTTCAACACTTGCACCATTGACTGCCTCCTTTGAATCCAATCCTTCACCTCCTGATTGGTAGTAGTTAGGAATGCACCAAGTCCAGTATGAGGAGGTGGAACCCCATATAGAGCTTGGTAGGGAGTGCACCTAAGGCTTGTGTGGTAGTTAGTGTTGTACCAGTACTCAGCCAAAGATAGCCACCTTGTTCACTACTTAGGATTAGATCTAACCATGCACCGCAGATAAGTTTCCAAGCACTGGTTGAGCCTCTCAGTTTGACCATCTGTCTGTGGGTGGTAAGCAGAGGACATCTCTAGTTTAGTCCCCATGATTTTGAACAACTCCTTCCAAAAATTGCTTGTAAAAATCTTGTCTCTATCAGATACCACACTCACTGATGGTCCATGTAGCTTGTAGATGTTATCAATAAACAGTCTAGCTACTGAATTAGCTGAATAGGGATGTGACATAGCTAGAAAATGTCCATACTTACTGAACCTGTCAATGACCACCAAAATGACATTCTTTTCGTAAGACTTGGGTAATCCTTCAACAAAATCCATAGAAATATGAGTCCAAGCCTTGTCAGGGATAGGCAGAGGTTGGAGTAGTCCAGGATATGGTGCATGCTCTGACTTGTTTCTCTGGCAAATATCACATCCTTTAACCAAATCTTGAACTTCCTGTTTCATTAGAGGCCAATAGAAGAAAGCCTTCAATCTGTTGTAGGTACCCTGAAAACCAGAATGCCCACCAAAAGATGTGTTGTACACCTCCTCTAATATATTCTTCCTCAATTGCCCAGTAGAACCCACCACCACTCTATTCTTATACTGGAGAATATGAAACTTGAATGAATACTCAGGATAGGCAGTAGAGTCCACAGCTTTAGCTAGTAACACCTTGAAGTAAACAGGATCATTCAAATAACTTTGTTGTACTCTCTGTAACCAAATAGGCGCTGCAGTAGAAATTGCATAACGTGCATTATCAGGATGTCTAGATAAGGCATATGCCGCCTTGTTTTCCACTCCACTCCTGTATTGGATGTCATAATTCAGGCCCAGCAACTTAGTAATCCACCTTTGCTGAGTAGGATTCATTTGCTTTTGATCCAATAAGTGCCTTAGAGCCTGTTGGTCAGTCCTGATCACAAACTTATTGCCTTGTATATAAGTCCTCCATTTTTGAATTGCCATGACCACAACAAGGAATTCTCTTTCATAAACAGAGAGGGCTTGATCCCTAGGACCCAAAGCCTTACTTAAAAAAGCTATTGGTCTTTGGTTTTGCATTAATATAGCACCTATTCCTTTTCCACTGGCATCAGTTTCTAGGATAAAAGGTTGGCTAAAATCAGGTAAAGCTAGAACAAGAGCTGTAGTCATTGCCTCTTTCAAAGTCACAAAGGCCTGATCAGCTTCTTCACACCATTTATAGATGTCCTTCTTGAGCATGTTAGTGAGAGCCCTGCTGATAACCCCATATCCTTTAATAAACTTCCTGTAGTAGCCTGTCAAACCCAAAAATCCCCTCAGTTGTTTGATGTTTTTAGGTTTTGGCCACTCCTGCATTGCCTTGACTTTTTCTGGGTCAGTAGAAACCCCAGACTCAGAGATTACATGACCCAAATATTCAATTCTATCCTGCCCAAATTGACATTTACTCTTTTTAGCAAATAGTGTATGCTTTCTGAGAATTTCTAGAACAGCTCTTAGATGTTGCAAATGCTCCTCCCAAGTCTTGCTGTACACTAGAATGTCATCAAAAAATACTAGGACAGACTTTCTGAGATGTGGTTGGAACACCTGATTCATAAGAGATTGAAAAGTAGCAGGTGCATTGCAGAGCCCAAATGGCATAACTAGAAACTCAAAATGACCATGGTGGGTACTGAAAGCTGTGAGATATCTATCCTCAGGCTTAACCAGAATCTGAAAATACCCAGACCTTAGATCCATTTTAGAAAAGAATCTAGCTCCATAGAGTTCATCCAGCAACTCATCAATTAAAGGAATAGGGTAATCATGTTTTACTGTCAAGGAATTCAAGTACCTATAGTCTACACACATTCTCCAAGTACCATCCTTCTTTTTCACAAGGATTACTGGTGAAACAAATGGACTTCTACTATGCTGTATAACCCCAGAATTCAATAACTCTTGCACAATCTTTTCTATTTCATCTTTGTGGCTGTGGGAGGTTCTGTAAGGATATTGATGCTTTGGATGACTTCCTTCTTTTAATCTGATTTGGTGTTCTACTCCTCTCTCAGGTGGCAAAGACTTGGGTTCCTCAAATACATCACCAAACTCATCCAAAAGAGAAGAAAGAGCTGTTGTTTTAGAGGGTGGTTACAGCACTGACTTAGGCTCAAGTAGGTACAGTTCCTCAATTTCATCTGGATGATAATGAATCATATTGAACAGACCTTTGGAGTTGATGGTCTGAAATTGTGCATTGTCTGTTATAGCTTTGAGTTTGACCTTTTTGCCCCCATTCATCATTGTGAAGGTCATCCTCTTGTAGTTTAGAGTGATAGGAGTGCAATGTTCGAGCCAATCACTGCCAAGAATGAGATCATACCCCACATTAACCAGTATTCTTGGTGAAGAAGTGAATGAATGTCCCTGAATATCCCAGGTGAAGCCATTAACCACTTTAGTACTAATCAGCCTCTGTCCATTGGCTACTTTAACCAAGATGGGGTTATCTTTCTCTTCAACCACCCCTAAAGCTTTAGCAGTATCCTCTTGCAAGAAACTGAGAGTACTTCCAGTATCCAGCAATATCTTTAGTTTCTTACTCCCCACCATTCCTATACATCTCATAGTCCTGCAGCTAGACTCACCTAAAATAGCATTAGTTGTCATATGTATCTCTTCTACAGGAGCATCCTTAGCCAACAGCAACTCTATCACCTTCAATTCATCCCTATTATGCTCTGCTTCTTCTTCATCATCCATCTCCATGTAAAACACTTTATGCTTACACTTATGCCCAAAAATGTATGGTTCATCACAATTATAGCATAGACCCTTCTCCCTTCTAGCTGCCATCTCTGTACTGGTAAGAATCTTCACCGAGGTTTTTGTACTGTTGGGTGGGGCATTCTTTTGCATAGCTACAGCTTCAGGCCTCTTATATCCACCTTGAGTGTTGTATGTTTTCTGAAATGGCTTAATCCTCTTAGTCAAGGCTTCAAGAGTTATAAGTTGTTTCAAGCCAATCTCCACAGCTTCTGATACGGAATTAGGCTTAAACAATAGAACCATATTCTGTAATTCTTCAGACAGACCACTAACAAAACTTGCCACAAAATACTCCTCAGAATAGTGCATAGAGTTACTGAGCAGAAAACAAGCCCTATACTCTTCAAACTTATCCACATAGGATTCAAATGAACCAGTCTGCTTGAGGTTTTTAAATTCGATGATCATTTTTCCCTCATTCAGATCCATGAACTTAGATGAGACAAGATCCACAAACTGCTCCCAAGTATTAGCAAATATGTTATCACACCCCACATTTTCCAACCATCTAAGAGCTTTTCCCTCAAAATTATGCACAACTAGTTGAACCATATGCTCATCACTCATTGCAGCAGTTGAACGAAAGTAGGTATTACACTTAATAAACCAACCCCTAACATCAGTTCCATTGAACCTAGAAAAGTCTATTTTGTGCACAGATTGACCAGTACCCAGACTACCTTGTGAATAATCAGTTTTGCATCTTGCAGGTTGAAAAATTCTGGAGTGATTACCTTCCTTGTTGATTGAGAAAGGTGATGGTCCCAAAATAGATGGACTGGATTAATTCCCCTTGTCTTTGCTAAGTGTCAGCAGCTGTCTCTGAATCTCCTTCAACGCATCAGCAATGAAGTCGTGGTTTGCATCCACCTTTTGCTCCAGATCAGCAAACTTGATGTTCATTGTCTCCTCAGCTTTGTCTCTCTTAGTTGCTTCTGATTGCATAAATTGATCCATTTTCTTTTGCGTCTCTTGTAAGTCCTTGGATCTAGTGTTATATTCTGTCATTTTTTATTCCCAAGATATGCTTAAATAAAAGCAACTTGGCTCTGCCATACCAGTTGTAATAGATCTAGAGTTTCTATTACGTTTACTGCGTGATTTTTTTGCAAATAATAACAATGATAATTGAGAGTTGTTGAGAATATGAGGAAAGATAGAAAGAAGAGATTAGAGATGGAGGCGAGATAGGACAGAAGATAGATAATTCATTTTCTAGGGTTCCATAATACAAGTGCATGTGCTTATATAGCATGCACCCCAAAAGTGTACGAGCATAAAGCAAATACAACCTGGAAATTAATAACATTTCATAAACTACTAATAGATATAATAAAAGTAGGCTAAGTTGTGTTTCAACATATGGGCCTCCTCCACAATACTCATCCACGTGTATGGTCATGATCTGCTTTCTCCTCTTCTTCCTTCTCTCGTTCAACACACACCTCTTTGACCAAAATAAAAATAGATCCCTCTTTCTCTCTCTTCTCTGCAACTCCGCTGCTCGCCATATCTCCGGCCCCAGCCGCCACCGAAACCTCTCCCTTATTCACCTTGTTTCCCGATAGATCCACACTTCCGGCCCCAGCCGCCAACCTTTTCTCTCCCTTATTCTCTTTTTTTCCCGATAAATCTCCATCTCCGGCCCCAGTTGCCAGCCTTCCCCCTCCCTTATTCTTCAGATCTTCGAGTAGGTCCATGACAGAATCTCTCGTTTTTGTAAAAGTCCTCGAAGAGGTAAAATTTCTGATGGTCCCTGAGCTAGGTATTTGGTGTAGAGGGGGGGTGAATACACCAAATAGATTTTTAGAAACTTTTTCAAGTTAAATCACAGAGTTGGTGAGCTCAGTTATCGATCCAGCTAAGGAGGGTCAGCTGGGTAAATAACTCAGCTGGCGGTGCGAAAAGTGGTGGTTTGAAAACTTAGCTCGGTTACTTAGAAAAACTCAGTTTGAAAAGATTAACTTTATATTTTCAGCTTAGTCAAGTTGTGCAACTTTCAGAGAGACACAGCTGTCTTTGGAGAGCAGCTGCGTATGCAGTTTTGAACAAATATGCAATGATATGAAAGAGTTAGTACAAAACTGAATATAAAGAGAAAGTAAAGAGCACGTGAGTTTTTACGTGGTTCGGAGTAACATCTCCTACGTCCACAACCAGGTTCACTGGTAATCCACTACCACTTGGTTTCCAAGTACCAAGCAACTTCACAACTCTAACCCGAGCTGTGTTCCAACAGTTTGCGGGCACTGTCAAGCCTAACCTTTCAGTTTACGGGTACTGAAAAAACCTTACACACTTGAATTTCCCGCTTCAAGCAAGCGTAACCATGACCTAACCTTTCTGGGTAAGAGGGGTTTGGTTTGGGGTTCCAACTGTGAACGAGTTCTTACGATTAAGAACTTTAGAGTATGATGAACTCGTTCGAAATCTAGGCTTAAGATATACAAAGAGTTTGGCCTAGGGAACAGACGAAAAACTAAGCAGTTTCTGAACTAGAAACACTTTAAGATAAAGTGTTCTTTGAACTATGTAGAACTGCTTGAGAGCTTTTTAAAGATTGATGATTTCAGAGAATGAAAGCTTGTAGAGAGTTTTTCGTATCTGATCCTGAGATTGAAGACGGGTTTATATAGGTAGAGATTCAAGACTAGCCGTTGGAGGAGCCGTTTGAATCTTACCTACTCTTCTTAAAGTCAAGATCTGCCGTTGGGCGAATCTGCACCTGTCTTCATTTGTGTCACATCCTAGGTCCTGAAGTCTAGGATGCTGATTTGGCAATCCCTCATTGGTCGAGGCATGTTGACTTCCTCTGACGCCGGGATCTTCTGCCTTTGGAGCTGGCTTTTGAATTCAGAGCTGGACTGACTTGAAGTGAAGTCTTCAGAGTTAGTTCCCTTTGTTCTGTACAGCTGGACCGGCTGTGTTTTGAACTCAGCTCGAATTCTCTTCAGCTTGATCATGCTCTGCTGGAGGACTCAGCTGAAGGTTGACGCCTGCTGTCTTTCGCTAGCTGACTCCTGCTGTAGACACAGCTGGGTCGACTGCTGTCTTCCGCTAGCTGACTCCTGCTGTAGACACAGCTGGGTCGACTGCTGTCTTCCGCTTCCTTAACCTGTAAACTTAGAAAATCTAAAGCTCAAACATGTGAGCTGGAAAACACTATTTAGGTTGACGCGATCATCTATTCGGTTGGAGAATCAGTTGGGTTTTGGTATCAAATCGAAACCTTATAATTTTCCCAACAATTTCCGTCATAAGAAGAAGTATGGCCAAAGCGGTCATTTTAGAAAATTTACGAGAATTTTTGAAGTAAAATGAAGTTTATTTTAGTAAATAAAAGCGTTAAAACAAGGATTTAAAGGTAGAAAGTTCGTTGAACGCATAAAGAATCGAAGGAGAAATTTTTTAGCCATGAAAGTGAGAGATGGCTGCACCTCAGAGATCGCTCAAAATTAATACAGGGATTGAAGTGAGAGACCGCTGGAAAGTCAAAGACGGCTGAAAATAATACAGGGCGAGAAGTCAGCCATCTCCTAGACTCAGCGCTCGCTGAAGGAAGCAGGACGCCGGAACTCAGCATCCGCTGAGATCGAGCGGTCGCTGACCATGGGAGGTCAGCCGTGGCTGAGGCCCAGCGGTCTCTGACCTGGGCGGCGGCAGTTCTCCTACCTTTTACTCCGGAGACCATAACTTCTTGCTCGTTTAACGGAATTCAGATCCGTAAATTGGGTTGGAAACTAGACATCCGTGGCTTTCTAATGGTACATGGTACTTCCCCTGGTTTCAAGTATTCTGTTCTGAAATCCAGTTAGAATCTGATGCAGCTGTGCAGATTTTTCTGCAAGTTGTTTCTTTCAAGTTTAATCAATTTATTTTGATTTCTTGGAACTTTCTAAATCAAATTTTTCTTGTTATTATGAGCTTGAAATCCTTTATGTGACGAACTTTAATAAGCGAGATGATGAATTAATTGCAAGCATGGCGATTGTTTGTTTCTGGAAAGTAAAGCGAACGGGAGATATCGTTGGGAAGCAACAACGAGATGAAGTTAACTGAAGAAAAAGAAGAAAAATGAGTATGAAAAAGTGAATTAAAATAAGTAATGAAGAATGAAAACATAGCTTAAAGTATAGAAAAAAAAATAAAAATAAAAATTTTCGTTATTCGTTCATCATTCGTCATCTGTTTCGTTCTTTGTTTGTTTCGTTCGTCGTTCGTTATTCTTCTCTTTCGTTAATCACATTCTTGTTGTGTTTTAGAACAAGATTGAGATGAATTAATATCTCAAACGAATTAAACAATAAAGTTAATATCTCAGGATAATGTTATTCCTTTCTGTTTTGTTAGGAATACCTGAGCTAAAATTTTATTTAGCCTCAGTTATTCGATTTAATTAAGGTTTGGGATTCTTTCATTACCCAACCTACTTCTCGGATTGTTAATCCTGTCATTTTCTTATTCGGTTAAACTCGTCAGTCTTGACTTCAGAAATTTTTATTTTAAGGATTTAATTTAATTTTAGCCTTTCGCGCAGAGGTGATTTATTTTCTTTTTCCGAGGGTCCTTAATATTCTCAACCTACAAATATTAAGTTTTCTTTCGCTTCCATTTCTCTGATTTAGCAAAGGAGCTTGAAGCGAGATTATTCTAACTATATCACAAGGATAATAATAATATGACGACCTCGACAGCAATTCAGCTACTAAGAGGATGGACTGTTTGGCCCAACTTCGACGTGTTCCTCCCCAGAAGTCAAGTTACGAGGTCAGTTTCTCGTCAACACCGGTTGCGGATACTGAAGATAAATTCAAGCTTATCTTGGGCAGAAATGTGATCGTCGAAGAAGAAGTAACAGAAAAAGATGATTCAGAAGTCGATAGTGTAGATTTCGAGAATGTGTTTAATTTAAAGAAGAAAAGCTTTCCAAGGACGACCAGTAAAGAGTCGGCCTTTTTAATTATTGTCAGTTTCGAGAGCATGAAAGGAAGAAGTCGTAAATGCAGATGGTAAAAAAATATATATATATGTGATGCATAATTTGATCCTAGATTTTTCAGTAGCAGATTAGTAGTCTGTGTCATCGCTATTATGTTTGTGTGATGTTAGAACGTCATAGTTGAGATAAGGATAACTTTTCTGTTGATAGAAAAGATCTCAAAGAGGAAAAAAAAATTTCAGTGCATGAAAGAATGACTAAAGTGGTCATTTGGTTCAGTTGATGAGTTCCTGATGTTTTATGCATAAGAAAGATAAGAAGTTATTTTGCTTTGATAAGCATAAAGTAAGTTGAAAGATAGCTGTCAATATGAAGCTAGAGCTTGAATAATGAGAATTTTATGAATATAAGCTAAGTATGAAAGAAGTAATTTGCTTGTCAAGAGTTATAAGTTAAGTTAAGTATTTTGCGAATTGTTTGAATGAGTAAGAAAAGTTTATGAAGTTGAGTATTCTGTTGTTGAATGCCAAGATGAGAAAAGTTATGAAGTTAAGTTGTTATGTTATTGCTTAATTATTAAGTTAAGTTATGAAAGTGATTATGCTATGATGAGATTTGATTTGCTTTTAAGTTAATTTCCATGATTGGAACTATTACTATGTGAAGTAAATGCTTTTATGATGAAGCTTGAAATGTGAAAATGCCTAAAACTTTCAAGTGAAATTATTGATGTTTTAAATAAAACAAATCTCGTTTAAACCCTTGCGCGTGTTAATTAGAATGCTTTCTAAAAAAAAAGAATCAGAATAGAAGAAGAAGAGCAGCAAGAACCTACCCCATCTTCTCTATCTAGGAAGAGAATTGAAGAACTTAATCTTCGTCAGAATTTTTCCAAACTTTTGACGATATAGGAAATCTATCAGAAGAAGAAAAATAGATTGTGCGTTAGATCGAATCTTTAGGTTATTCGATGTGATGACCACGAGGAAGAATCAGCAACCTACTGGTGGAAAGCTTGCCAGAAGATTTATTCCGAACAGCTCAAAAATATCTCTCTTGGATGTTTAAGTAGCCTTTTTGAAAGATATTTCGAAAAGCTTTTGTAAGCAGAAGTAAAGCTAGTTCGTAAATTTTAAAACAAGGAAAGAAGACGATGGCAGAGTTTGTAAAAAAAAAAATTAACCTAGCTCGTTCCGTCCTTGTCAAGTTGATTCGGGCATGCAAGAAGATGTCTGAGCTTTTTCCTCGGACTCATTCCAGATATAAAGAGTAGTTCTAGTAAGTCAAAGTGTTTTGACTTATGCTGAAGCGTTAAGCCGAACTCTGCTTATGGAGTGGCCTCAATAGCATCAAAGAATTTTCGCTCTTGATCAGAAAGCAAGCGTTAGAGACCAAGGTAATCTGGAAGATATATGCCAGTTCAAAGGTGTACCAAATATAAATTATTGGTACTGGTGCATCGCATTATTCAATGTTGAGTGCATGCGTAGATACTCTTGGCCTTAAAATAAGGTGAGCTAGTCAGAGCTTAAGAGTATTGACCTTAGTAGGTAAATCTATCTCACTGATGCATGTTTGCCCTATTTGGGAACTTGAGATTAGATTCCCTTACGATGTCAGCTAAAATCCTAAATCTATTTTGATTATGGATGTAGACATCATTATGAGGATATACTAGTTAACCGAAAACCTTGCCACCATTTGGTGCCAGCAAAGACAGATTTCTTTCCAGTCATCTAAAAAAAGAGCCAACTGTATTCCTTAGAATAGAGAGAAGCAGTAAAAAGGTTGTCGATTATTTCGACAATTTAAGTAAGAAAGTTGTTAAGAAGAAAAGATGAATAAGCATATTTTAGTATTTATCTCAATAAATATGGGAACCCAAAACAAGAATATCATTGATGTTGCTGTAGTCCGAGAGTTTAAGGATGTTTTTCCTGAAGGTTTACCAGGACTAACCAGACAAACAATTGGAGTTCACCATTAACCTTGAACCTGGTTCAACTTCAATATCAAAAGTATTATATATATAATGTTTTAAATGGAGTTGTGAGAATTGAAGATTCAGTTAAAAGAATTGCTCGACCTTGGTTTTATCAACCTAGTATTTCCCGTGAGGAGCCCAATCTTATTCGTCAAGAAGAAAGACGGAAGTCTAAGAATGAGTATGAGCTACCGAGAATTTAGCAAGTTGAAAATAAAATATCCTTTGCTAAGGATAGATGATCTGACAAATCAGCTCTGAGGAGCTAGCGTTTTCTCAAAGATTAATTTGAGATTTAGCTGTTATCAGCTGAAGATTTATCAAGAAGATATTCCAAAAACAGTGTTTCAAACGAGGTACGACCACTACGAGTCTGTAGTAATGCCATTTGGATTGTTAAATGCCCCAACAGTATTCGTGGATCTCATAAATCGAGTTTTCCATGAGTATTGGGATAGAATTATCATGGTCTTCTTCCACGATATTCTCGTTTATTCAAAGAAGTGAAACGGAGTATGAAGAGTAACTCCGAATTATCTTAGAAAAGATAAGATCTAAGAAGATGTATGCCAAATTTATCAAATGTGAATTTTGGCTAAGGTAAGTAAATTTCCTCGAATATGTTTCTTCCGAAAGAATTAAAGTCGATGCTTCAAAGTGCTAGCAGTCCAATATTGGAAATAGTCAACCTCAGCCCATGAAATATGTCGTTTCTTGGGTCTAGCGGGTTACTATCAGAGATTCATTGAAAGATTCTCCAAAATAGCAAGGCTAATGACCCAGCTTCTGAAGAAAGAATCGAAGTTCAAATGGTCTCTTGAATGCAAAGAAAGTTTTCAAGAACTTAAGAGAGCTAACCACTACTCTAGTTTTAACATTACCAGAACCAAGCAAGGATTACACCGTGTTTACTGATGCATCAAAGAATGGACTAGTTAGTGTCCTAATGAAGAAGGAAAAATAATTTCTTATGTGTCACGACAACTCAGACCTCATAAGATAAATTATCCAACTTATGATTTTAATGAGCTATAGTTGTATAGCACCGAAAATCTTGAAATATTATCTGTTTAGAGCCAAGTGTGAGATCTTTGCAAATCTCAAAAAAGAGTTAAGTGAGGCAAAGAAGATGGCTCGAGCTAATACAAAACTACAGTTGTAAAATTTCCTATCATCCAGGAAAAACAACCGTAGTAGCCAACGCCTTAAGCAGAAGGGGCAAACCTATGTGGGAAAGTTTAAGCCATCAGATATCTCAATTTAGAAGTCGAATGATATTACCATGGACTTGTAACCAGGTTACCTAAGTTCAAAAGAGAGATGATACAACTATTTGGATGATTTTGATCAGACTGTCAGAATATGCTCATTTCATACCAATTTCAATAATGCTTGGATCAAACAAGCTAGGTCAGTTGTATGTTCATAAAATTTTGCATGTGCACGTTATGCTTAAGTCGATCGTTAGATCGAGATTCTAAGTTTACCTCTCGTTTTGAAGAAGCATGCATAGTTAAGTAGGCATTAATGTTGAATGTTAGCATCATCTTTCATCCTCAGACGGATGATCGATTCAAGAAACTAATTCAAATTTGGAAGATATGTTCAGAACTGTTGTGTTGAATTGAAGTGACCAATGAGAACAAGTTTGTCTTCTCATTGATTTCGCGTACAACAATAGTTATTAAATGCCGATCGTCATAGCACCTTTATGAAGCTCTTTAAAAAAAAGTGTCGATTCCTACTTTTATTTAGTTAAAGTAGGTGAAAGTAAAGTATTAGGTCCCAATGCTATTGAAGAATTGATCAAGATAATTCGCCAAATCAAGCAACGGGCTAAAGAAGAGTAAGATGACCAAAAGTTTCATGCTGATACTCAGGTATCAGAAATAGAGTTCGAAGTTAGAAATAACGTTTTTCTACAAGTTTTGCCTTTGAGCAGAATCCTTAGATTTTTCGTGAAAAGAAATCTTAAGTTTCGATAAATATGACAGTTTGAAATCCTGGAAATAATGGGTCAAGTAACGTTCGCTGACTTTACCGCTAAGCTTTAGTAATTCGTGCAGCGTGTTTAAGGTATTCCAATTACGCCAATACGTGTTCAATCCCAAGCACGTTATTTAAGAATAAGAAGCAACCTTAGACCCAGATCTCAGTTTTGAGATAAATCTAGAAGTAATTTTGGATCGAAGGGTCCATCAGTTAAGAAAGTTAAATCGATTATGTTAGTAAAGATTAAGTGGAGCCGATGGCTCAGAAGAAGAAATGTTGAAATTGAAAGATAAAGATGGAAGAAAGATATCCCGAGCTTTTTCCTTGAGATAAGCAAATTTTGGGACGAAATTTATTTTTAGGGGGAGAGAATGTAATACCCCGTTTTCGTGAATAATTAAACCTAGTATTTCTTTAATTAAATTAAGAGAATGAAGATGAAGAAAAATTCCCTTTTTAATAATTTATTCGGCAATCCAAATTTGTACCGAAAAAGTGGAATTTAATTATGTTTGTTTCGTCTCGGGTTAACCGAAACGAATTAGAATTTATGTTTATTAAATTGTGCATTTATGCATGATTTTTAATTGAGAAATTTATGAATTTAATTTTCTTAATTTATTTTATTAGCAATTAATTATTAAAAATAATAATCTTATATGTTTCTTAAATAATTCATTTTTCAGTATTTTCTTCCGAGAACTTTCATTAGGGTTAGAGATGCCCTAATTGATTTTTCTTGATCAAGAAATTAGAGAATGAAGTCATGATTAGCAAGTTAATAATTAATTGATTAAACTAAGTATTTAACTAATTAAATAATCCTAATTATTACCTAAGCAATGACCTAATGGAATGACCTAAGCTTGTTGACTTTGATTAGTATTTAAGTGTGTATGTTATGCCTTCTTCCTTCACCATTTCTCGCCATTTTTCAGCAGCAACACAACACACACATTTCTTCCATTTCTCTTCAATCTTTGAGCTCAAGTTCAAGTGTTAATCCATTCCAAATTATTAATCAAGGTAAGACAAAAGTTTGGTTCAAGTTGTAGCTTAAAATTCAAGCTCAAATCATCCTTTTAATTATTTTAGAATTTTCAAAATTTTGGCCAAAACATGATAGACGATCTTGATTTTAAATTATGATGTTTAATTCATGAATAGGATGCATGACAGATTATTAATTCATATTTAATTCAAACCCTAACCTTAATTATGCCATTTTCGAAAATGAAGGAAGAACTAGGGTTTTTGAAATTTGATGATGGATGATCAAATAGATTGATCATTTGAGCTTAGATAATTATTCTAAGCATGTTTGATGTTGGAAGTAATCAAAGAATCAAAACCCTTCACTAATTTTGGAATTAACCGATAATTATGAATTTAATTAGGGGTTTTTGATCTTGATGTTTTATGATTGATTAAAAGTTTAAAATGAGCTTATATGATGTTATTGAGTATGATTATGTATAGAATTCATGGATTGAATCATTAATTCTCCAATTTTAAATTAATTTTGAAATTAGGGTTCATCAAAATTAGGATTTTGATTTTGATCTTGAATGATGAAATTGATGATAGCATTGAGCCTATGATATTTATTTAAGCATGTGAGAATATTATTAGAATTTTTGGAGTTCAATTTCCATTATTTTAGAAATTTTCAGCTTTTAAATTAATTAAGAAATAATTAATTTAAGGCTTAAATGGATTAATTGAAGTTATAATTAATCTCTATGATTTTAAATCAAGCATGTTATGAATTGATTTGAAGAGAAAATAATCATCTATGCCTATTTTTGGAAAAGGCCGAAAATATTTAAATATGTGGTTTGAATTTTTATTCAAGTTACTTAAGAAATTAAATTATAATTATAGTTATAATTTAATTGAGCTTGTTTGGAAGTGATTAGAATGAGATTGGATATTTAATCCAAGAGTTGAAGAAGGGCAGCCCCTTGAATCTTTATTTTTAAAGATTATTTGATTTTTAATCAAGAAAATAATCATATATTTGAGTTCTACAATAAAAATTAAGTATTGTGGAATTTTTCAGAAATTAAATACGAAGTATTAAGAATTTCTATTTTCCGGCTATTTGTCCAAGTTGAAGGTTTATATGCGTACGTGATCTGGATTGATAATATGATTGCGTAATTATGTTGATTATGTTAAAAGATGTAAATGGATTTAATTTCGTAATTTTTGGACTCTGTTTGACGAGTCGAGATTGTTATAAGCTGAATGCTTTGATTAAAGTGCAATGATGATAAGTTTTTAATTGCTTAAGTGTTTAAGTGTCGCAACCCGACTTAGAATGAAGATAACCAAGTCGGTGGGTCCCACGACGTACACAATTTATGATTAACCAAGGAACAAGATAACGACCCAGTTATCCAACAAAAACCCATCAAACAATAAATCATACTTTCAAGTCAAACCAAGTCGAATCAAATATCAATCAACGACCTCAATAACAATTTATAATTTAAGTTTAAAATCAAAATAGTCGAGGATGGTCAAAAGACAACACCATCTCGTATCAGAGTTTAGCAACGGAAATGAGGTTTATCAAGTCATAGCTTCAACATCATAATAAGACAACAACTACTGAATAAATTCAGAGTGTTGCAGCGGAAAACATCATGACATATCTTTGGTTATATGTATGAAGACATATAACCCTGCTCAACATCAACAAAGACTTAAGAGGTCAACAACAAAAGTCCGTCCAGCACACTCCATCTTCATCCGAGCCAGCCTGCACATTATAGAAATAACATGCAGGGCTGACTACTTTCGCACTAAGTGGACACATGCCAAAATAATTGAAAACTGCTGCTTAGAGCTATAGATTGAATCTTTGCCATAAAGCATAGCACAAGTATATATTAAAAACAAACATGTGCTTGCCAAAACCTTTTCTTTCATTATAAGTGACTCGAGTCAAATACTTTAACATGTATGTACCACATTTACTATAACTTTTGAGTGTTGAGAAGTAGGCCTCCTTCTCAAACACTTGTAATCGTCCACTCCTTTCGGAAGGCTCCCGATTACAAAATAGTGTACACAAATCCTACCCCTTTCGTAGGACCGAATTCGTCTTTCCTTGGTAGATGTTATCATACAAAAACTTCAAAAATTTGGCAAGTCAATCACTTTAAAAACATCATATACATATATATATATATATATTATAATATCACATTCTTTATTTCTTTAGTTCAGAAAGCCCACATGGACTGAAGCTACTTTATCTATACTTTAACTTCTCGGCTTTTCCCTCACTTTTCGGTCCCTCTCGTTCCTTCATTTAATAATTAAATTTAAACATAAGAGCGAGAAAAATTAAATATTCAAATGAGGGATGCCGCTGCTATTCTTAAAATTTCTCTAATTTGTCTCGGCTTTTTCTAGGGTTTTTATCTCGGTAATTAGGAACTAAACTTTTCTAATTACTTCCTCTTTCTTACTTAACTTCTTAATCGATAAATAATTGATTATAACTTTAGGAAATATTTAAAAATATATAATCACATAATTCTCATTTAACTTCATAAATAAACATATTAACATATAATTCATCATTTAACTTCATAAATAAACATATAAACATATAATTAACAATTAAACTCATATTAATCACTTCATCCATCAATTAAACTTATTCATAATCATCTTATCATTCCAAGATAATAAACATATCCTTTAATCATATAAACATTTAATTAATACTTAAGCACTTCATTTAATTAATTAAGCATATAAAATGCTTAACTTCTTTATTAACATATAATAATAATAACATCTTATTAATAAAATATGTCCTTGACATATTTATTTATTAATGACGAATCATTAATACTTAATTCGTCATTAGAGCGTCATTAGCAACTAATAACCATCAACATATATAATTAATAGCTAAAATCATCATTAGCATTTAATTGATGATTAATATCAGCATTATCCTTCATTTAATATATATTTAATTTCTACTATTCATATCTTTAACTTAAAAATATTTCTCGACTCGACAAACGAGCTCCGAAAAATTTCAAATTAATTTCTTGTACTTTCTATACTGAATGTGACATAATTACATATTCACATTATTAAAATAGATCCTCTATACATATAAACCTCCGACTTCGAAAAATACCCGGAAAATAGAAAAATCTCAAAACTTCGTATTACAATTCCGAAAAATTCTACGATGCTTAATTTTTATTGTAGAATTCATTTCTACAGTTATTTTCTTGATTAAAAATCAAATAATACTTTTATTTTCTTTAATAATTTTCGGCCTTTTTAGAAATTGGAAAAATAAATATCCAATTTCATTCTAATCAATTTCAAACATCTTAATTTAATTTATAAGCTATATTTATAGCTTAATTACTTAATTTAATTGGATAAAAACCAAAACCCTATTATATATATATTTCGACTTTTATGAGAAATAGGGAACAATTGCTTATTTTTATATATTTCAAATTACAACATGTCTAATTAATATTCTAGAGATTAATTATAATCTCAATTGATCAATTTAAGCTCTAAATAATTATTTTTAATTTATTTTTAATTTATTTTTAATCGGTGAAAATTTCTAAAATTATGAAATTGAGCTCCAAAAATTCTAACAAAATTCCCACATATTTTAAATAAATACCATGAGCTCAAATATATCATTACTTCATCAAATTATGCTTTGAATTAAAAAAATCCCTAATTTTAAGCAAACTTTAATTTTCCAACTTCATCATATGAGCTTCAAAAATTCTCATAAATTCATTATAACCTTATTTCATCATTCTAAACCCAAATTCATCATCAATTTCATCATAAAAATTCATCATCAAAAATTTCCAATTATAAACCCTAGAAATTTTGAAATTAATAAAATTAGGGCAAGGGAAATTTCAACTCATTAAAACCATATATCATCATGCTCAATAACATCATTTAAACCTACATTGATCATCATTTCAAGTATAGAACATCAAAATCAAATATTCTTATTTTTGGCCAAAACCTTCGACCATTTTGAAACAAATAACTAAAATGATTATTCTTGTTCAATCCAATTATCCAACATGCTTATAATCATCATAGAAGCTCATATTAATCATCAATTCAATCATACAATCAAAAATAAAAACCCTTAATTATTATCATAATTTTCAATCAAAAAGGCAATTAGGGTTAGGATTTAATTCCTCTATGATTTAATGATAGAAATGTGATCTAAATCACTCACTAATCATCATACTTGAAGATCAAATCCATCCTCTATCATATATGAAATTTTCAAAATTTTAATAAATAAAATAAATGGAATTTCATGCTTAATCTTGAGTTATATGCTTAACTAATAAGAGATCTCACCTTTTGAAATGATTTTAGTACTACTTTCTTTGATCAATAAAGCTTAATTCCTTCTCTTGAATTAGGTGTGTGTGTGCTCTGTTTTGTGTGTGTATCGTGTGTGTTTGAGTGTGTGTGTGTGTTCATGCGAGCGAGTTGAGAGAGAAGAGAGATGCATTTAATTTAAATGCTAACTTCTCCCACAAATACATTGAATATTACTACATGTATGCTTAGTCCCCAATATCTCTCATCATTTTGTTGGGGAACATGCCTAGGTGGCACCAATTTATTAATTAAATAATAAGTGTTAGTGCTAACTACTAACACATGTCCTAATTTCCTTAGACTAGTGATTAAAATAATCATTAAATATTGATAATCAAGATTTATCTAGGAAATAATAATTAAGCTTATAATATAAGCTTTATTTCCTAGGAAAAATTATGCTTAATTTCTTAGCTTAATTAATTAATTAATTAATTATCTAATTAATTAATTAAACATTAAGCATAGAAATATCATCTTAATCGATCAATTAATTCTCTAATTAATTAATCAATTATCAAATAAATAATCATAGAGGCTTTAATCAAAAAGCTCTCTATCTATAAAATTTTATCAGGGTTTCGCAAACCCTAATATAAACTTCCTCTGAAAATTTCCGAAAATAAAATCTAAAAATTAAATAAATTGCCGGAGGAAATTCATAAATCCCTAAAAATTCAAATACTTCAAAAATGGCACATATTTCTCAAATCATGCACATATAATGGCACATAATCATAAACACTCTTAATATTTCATTTCGGATTAACCGAAATGAAAATAAAATTTAAATCATCAAAATTCGGCAAATTAAAGCTGTCGAAAAATTTTAAATGTCGGAACTTAATTTCCTTCTAATCCTTGCATTATAAAATTATTTTAAATAATTATCTTAATTAATTACTAAGATTAGTTATGAAAAAGCGGGGTATTACATTAAGCATTTAAATGTTTAAGTATAGAGTTAATTAGCACTTAAGTTAGAGTTTTAAAGTATTTAGAATATTTAAGTATTAGTATCGAGTTAAGCGTTAAAGAATCGAGACGAAATAGAAATTTAGTTGTTCGAGATAGCGTTTCACTTCGCCTGTCGTTTGTTCTCGCTCTAATGGTTGGCAAACCATAATTTCAAATGAAGGAATGAGCGGGAGCGTAAAGCTGAGAAATTGAAAACGATAAAAGTAAGATAAAGCAGCACTCGACAGGTGGGCTTTCTAAACAAAGAAATGATGAATGATATATATATATGATTATATATATGTGATGTTTTAAATTGATTAACTTGCCAAATGTTTCAAGTTTTGTATGATACCATCTACTGAAGAAGGACGAATTCGGTCCCGCGCAAGGTGGGATTTGTGTACACATTAGTAATCGTGAGTCTTTCTTTGATGGGCCGGTTACATTGGTAATCGTGAGCTTTCTCTGATAGACCGGTTACAAGTGATTGAGAAAGAGGCCTCTTTCTCATCACTACTATTTATAGTAGATATGGTTCATACTTAATGAGTATTTTGACTGCAGTCACTTATATCAAAAGAAAATGTTTGAGCAAGCACAAGTTTGTTTTCAAAAGTTACTTGTGCAATGCTTTATGGCAAGTTTAATCTATAGCTCTAAGAAGCAAGTTTTCAAATATTTTGGCATGTGTCCACTGAGTACGAAGTACTCAGCCCTGCATGTTATTTCTAAAATGTGCAGGTTAGCTCGGATGAAGATGGAAGTGTGCTTGGACGAACTTTTGTTGGTTGAGTCTTTTGAAAGTTGTTTAAACTAGAGTTGAGTCATATGTCTTCATACATATGATTCTCTATGTTTTTCCGCTGCAACACTTTGAAATATATGTTGAAGTATGAATCATGTTCTCGACTTTGAAGTCGTTAATGTTATTTGTTAAGGTTTCAGCTGCAAACTTGTTTTAACTTGAAAATAAGTTGTCAATCCTTTGTTGAGATCTTTTAAATCATACGATCCTCTTTTATCGTGCTTTCTTGATCTAATGGACTTCTTGTCGATATTGATCTCTTGGCATCGTTGGTCGTACGATACTAATTGATTGGAATTGTCGAGCATGTTATTGATTTCTTGTTAAGCATGTTCGTTGAGATGTTGTTCAAGAATAAGTTTAACTCCCGGTATCGTTGTTTGTTAAGAATAGTTGTCAAATGTTTGGTTTTGTTGGATAACTGGGTCGTTATCGAATCCTTGGTTAATCATAAATTGTGTACGTCGTGGGACCCACCGGCTCGGTCAACTTTATTCTGAGTCAGGCTGCGACACATATAAATAATATTATCACCCAAAATATCGAGGATGTTGAGTTGCATTAACTCTCACTCATTGATAAATCAAAGCAATAATAATTATAAATATATAATTAAATATTATACAACTAGAATTAAGAAATAATAATTAACCGAGATCTTTAATTATCCACGTAGGTCAATATAGGATAATTAATCTCACTGTTGATCCTGTTCAATGTATACGAAATACACTAACATAAGCTAATAGCCAAGACCAACTATTTCAAGCTTATATTACAATCTATCAAATAATTGTCTATTAATTATTTAGATTGTGAACTCTATTATTACTTTATAAGCATTACGATAATATGATCTTCCGTGTGACACAACACACTATATTATCTATAATATAAAGTAATTGGACTTTATTTACATAATATAATGCGAATAATTATGTAAATCATGTGACAATAATATTCTCATTAATAGGAAATAATAGTCAATATACAAAGCACCTATAAAAGTATGTTTTTCAGTATATAACTCCAACAATCTCCCACTTATACTCAAAGCATGCTTTTAAGTATACCATATTACATCATCAATCTAACATTTCTCCCACTTATACTCAAAGCATAGCTTGTCATACATTTCAAAACCTATTCCTTTCACGAATCCATCAAACGACTTTGAGGACATGCTCTCGTGAAAGAATCAACTAGCTTTTGATCAATGCACTCTTTCACACCACTATATCTCCTCTCCATACGAATTGCTCGTATAAGGTGGTACTTTCACTCAATGTGTTTACTTGCCTTTTGGGCTTCGTGTTTCTTTCCAATTTGCCACTGCACTAAAATTATCACAATAAATTGTGACATTCTGAGGCAAATTAAGAATCACATCGAAGTCCAACAAGAAGTTCCAGAGTCATAGAGTCAAATCTCCACGGTAGAGTCTATGAGCATTTACGCATCACACTCCTCCATTAAATTGCTCTCATCTCCAATGTAACACATACAAAGGTAGACTTTATTGAATCCTTATTTGATTGAAAATTCAAAACCATATAACCTTAAGAACATAGATTATGCAATTGATACACCAACATGTACTCACTAATCCCTTAAGATACTTGAGTATATATTTATCAACAATCCAATGTCCTTGTTTAAGGTCATACTAATATCATATAACCATGCCAAGGGCAAAAACGGATATCTACTTGAATGAAAAATATAGCATACACAAGGCTCCTTATTGCCGAAGCATAAAATCCGAGCTTCATGTCATCTATCTCTTTTTGTGTCAAAAGAACACATTTCCTTCGATAGATAAATTCCATGCCAGAAAAGTACGAAACCTTTCTTGAAATTACTATGCTTAAGTATTTTAGCACAATGTTGATATAGAACAATTGAGACAAGCCTAATATCCTTATCTTACGATCTTGAAAAATCTTAATCCCAAGGATAAATCCCTCTCAAATTCTTCATATCAAACTATTTGAACAGTCATACCCATATGTCCGATAACACCTTCACATTATTTCTAATTAGAAGAATATCATCAACATATAGTACTAGAAAAATCATCACGTTTCTGTTGCACTCTTGTACACACATCTCATATGGACATTGATCGAATCCATATAAATGGATAACCTCGTCAAACCATATGTTCCAAGATCAAGAAGTTTACTTAAGTCCATAAATGGATCTCTTAAGTTTGCAAACAAGATGCTCTTGTCTCTTAGTTATGAAATCTTTTACTTGACGCACTTGTTCAAGACTTCCCTTTAGGAATTCCGTCTTAACATCCATTTCGCCAAATCTTCATATCCAAATGTTCAGCAAGACATAAGAGAATTCAGATCGATTTATGAATGGCAACAGGCAAAAAGGTTTACATCATAATCGATGCACTCCCACTGAGTGTACCAAATTGCCATAAGCCTAGTGTTGAAGATATTAACCTTCCAATCAAATCATCTCTTACGTTTGTAGACTTACTTCTACCAATGGGTTTTATCCATTTAGAAGTTCTACAAGCTCCCACACTTGATTGGAATCCAAAAAAATCCCAATTTCGATTTCATTGCAATTTGCCAAGAATCTTCATTCTTATCTTGGATTGCTTCATCATAGATACAAGGATTCGATTCATCTTCTCTAGGGACCAAGTTTAAAACATTTCCATGAAGATGTATCAACCTGGTTGACGAACAACCCTCCCACTACGATGAAGCACCACTTGAGAAAATTGTGTTAGGGACAACACATTGTGCAGAAAGTTTTGGTTCTTACACTAGTACAATTGGTATAATCGGCGTTCCACCCCTTAATTCTTTTAGAACGAACTTGCTTATGGATTTTACATTTATATTCTTCCAAGAATCAATCGTTGATGTTAATCACGAAATTCCGATTCTTAAGATTATAAAATAATCCACTTTTTCGTTTACCGAGGATATCCTACAAACAGTTGTATTTCTTTACAAGATGTGAAGAATATACACCACTATTTCCAAGGCAAATCCATAAAAACGAAAATTAAACATTTGTACAACTCGTCATATATCTAATTATCTCTAAAAAAGTTTGGTTCCTTCTATCCACCATACCGCATTGCTGTGGCATTACAGGTGTAATAGGATGTAATTCCAATAACCAACATGAACTCCAAAATTCTCCACTAAAGTTTTTGTCATCACGATTAGATCGTAAAGACTTGATACCTTTTACCTTGATGTTTCACCGTTTCTGTCTTGAATACTTTGAATATTTCAAAAATTCAGACTAACGACACATCAAATAAATGTATCTCCATTTCGAAACAATCATCATTGAAAATGATGAAAAATTCAAAACACCTTTAGTTTGGACCAACAATGAACCGCACACGTTATTATGAATCAATTCTAACAAGTTATTGGCTCCATTTTACCTTTGGCTTAAAAAACCTCTTTTTAGATTAGACATCTTTTACATTGCAAGCAAAATTCATAGATTTATATAGTTTAAACCTGGAATTTATCCAATAAACTACCAACGACAAATCTTTGAATACATTTAAGGCAATTATGACCTAACCTTATATGCCAAATACAAGTTTGATTCATACTTGAAGGTTTTTTCTTTTCTTAGAATTAGATAAAGAGTTTACAATTTATTAAGCTGTATAGAGATTCATGCATTATTTATAAAGATTGTTCACCTAAGTACCAAGATAAATAAACTGATATTTTCTTTCGATAATCCAGAATTACCAAAAGAAATATCATATTCATCTAAAACCACTTTATAAACCGAAATTTAATTCTTTCTAAAGTCTGGTACTTACAGAACTTATCTTGAATAAAACTTATCTATAAAAGATAAATGCATATCTCCCACTGCAATGATCACCACTCTCGTAGTGTTATCCATAGAGACGGTAATCTCGCCAACACTAAGTCGTCTCGTTTCTGAGAATCCTGCTCTTTACAACGCACATAATTATTGGCTCTTGTATCTAATCCCCATTAACTGGTAGAACAAGCCGCTAAACATGTTCGACTACTAGTGTACATGAGGTATCTTGATCGTTCTTCTTTATAAGAAAACAGGCCGATTTATCATGCCCTTTTCCAACCGCATTTAACAGTCAGGACAATATCCAAATATTATTTTCAATCAATAAGAAAAACAATAATTTATTTTCTTTGAGAATTACACCAAGCAGTTTGAAAGATACAATGTAATAACTTGAGAATAAAATAAATAAACATGTAAAAACGCATATAGCTAGTCACATACTTTTGATGCTAATTATATTGAAAAACCTTAAAATAATATAACGCATCCCCCAACACCTCGAAAATTATATATATAAGCCACGATAGTGTGGACGTTTATATATACTTTCTTCAAGTAGGTTTTAACGCCTTTAATTTTATTATCTAGCCAACCTTAAACCTTATGGCTAATAAAATTAATAGTCGGTACACACATGATCGACCATATAAAAATATTAATCACCATTCCGATGGAGAAAAAATTAATAAATTTATATTTAAGTGAAACCCATAATTTAACACCAAAAATTATTACTCCCTCCGCCCCGCTATTTCCGGCTCATTTTCCTTTTTGGGTCGTCCCTTTATAAATTGCTCGAACCCAAAATAGAAATAATTAACTCTTTAAAAAGTGAGGACCCTACTATTTTTCTATCTTTTACACCTTCTTCTTAAAACCTGTGCCCATAAAGTATGAGCCGGAAATAGCGGGACGGAGGTAGTATTTTATAAAGAGAAAGCCTACAGATAGAGAGGACAGTCCGATATAAAATAAAATTTTATTGTTATCATTTAGAAATTTAATTCCATGAACCATAGCTGACATATCCGATAGGGAGGGAGACGCTTGTCAATGCGTAGTCAATTATTTCATAATTAAACCAATTATGGAGGTCAAATAAATTTATTTCCATTTATATGAAATAAATAAATCAATTAAACCACTTAATTTTTAAAACCAAGGTTTTTAATATATTCATATATACTTAAGTGAATATCCATAATTTAACACCAAAAATTATTATTTTATAAAGAATAAGCCTACAGAAGGAGATGAGATACCGATATAAAATAAAATTTTACAGTTATCAATAAGAAGTTTAATACCATGAACCATAATCAACATATCCGATATGGAGGGAGACACTTGTCAACGCGTAGCTAATTATTTCATAATTAAACCAATTATGGAGTCTAAACAAATCGACTTTCATTTAATAGAATTAAAAAAATCGATTACACCACTTAATATATGAAACCATATTTTAACATTCTCAAATAGCACACATAAACATATTATCGCGAATAATAAAATTAATGCGCCATCCACGAGAAAATAAACACATAATAACAATTTTAAACAAATAAAATCTAATTATCATGATTTTCATCTCATGATTTTCATCTCGTCCAGATTGAGAAAATCTCCAAAAACGAGCTCTTGGACTGAAATTTGCTGGAAAAATCGGGCCTGACCCCAGCTGGGTTACTGAAAACCCAGCCCGAAGCCCGAACCACAGCATGGCCCGCAGCCCGACCCGGATCCGGATCCGGACTCAGACCCAAGTCTGACCCGACCCGCTAGGATTTGGAAGACCTAGCTTCTTCAGTCGCTGTCGCCGCTTTTGCTGCAACAACATGCCTTCGCCGTCGCTGCTGCTGCTGGAGGGGTGCTGCCTGGTCGTGGAGGTCTGCTGGAGGTCGTCCATGCCGTTTCCGTCGTCGTGAATATGTCAAATAATAAAATTAAAATTGAGGAGTTTTTTATGGAATTTTTTAAAGTTGATGATACATCTGGATTATGACTTTTTTATTGAGTTACAAAATATTTTAAAGTCTCTTGAACTTAATGTTGATGATGTGAGGGATTAGGGTTATGATAATGGTTCCAATATGAAAAGAACGCATCAAGGTGTTCAAAAATGATTTCTTGAAATAAATCCGAGAGCTTTATATATGCCTTGTACTTGTCATAATCTTAATCTTACTCTTGGTGATATGGCACATTCTTGTGTTAAAGCTATTTCTTTTTTGGAATTATTCAACGCATGTATTCATTGTTTTCAGGTTCTACAAAGAGATGGAATATTTTGCTTGATAATGTCTCTGGTTTAACTTTAAAATATTTGTCTAATACCCGTTGGGAAAGTCGAATTAAAAGTGTTAAAGCTATTAGATTTCAATGTCCCAAATTAAGATTGGCTTTGATGAAGTTATATGATTCTTGCGATAATGATGCAAAGACCAAGAGTGAAGCAGAAAGTTTGATTAGTGCATTAGAAAGTTTTGAATATGTACTAGGCATGGTAATTTGGTATGAGATTTTATTTGCTATTAATATGTGTTGGGAAAATAATAAACATGTTTAGAAGTGATACCAAAACCCAGCTGACCCCAACCGAATAGATGAATGTACAAACCTTGTATTGTTTCTAGCTCACCTGTTTGAGCTTATAGAATTTCTAAGTTTACAGGTAGAATCGCTGAAGACAACAGAAGACTCAGCAGAGCAGACTCAGCAGACCAAGACCAAGCAGAGTCAAAGATCCTGCAGTATCAAGACCCAGCTCAGTGACGGAAACCCAGCTCAGTGTCAAAGACCCAGCTCAGTGTAAAAGACCCAGCTTAGTGTCGATGACACAGCTCAGGTCTAAAACACAGCTCAGGTCAGTGACACAGCTCAGGTTGAAGACACAGCTCAGGTTGATGATACAACACAGGTCCAAGACACATCTCAGAGTCAAGACACAATAGAGTCCAAAACGCTGAAGATACAGCAGAGACGCTTAGCAGCTCGAAGACAAATACCTTCTCCAAGACAAGATCCCGATGTCAAAAGATCTTGTATGACGCAGTCAAATAAGAGAAGAACTAGCCTCTGCAGATACAGACCTACTTCGTAGGTAAAAGGCCAGAAGTCAACAGGAGTAGGTAAGATTCAAACTACTCTCTTCCAACGGCTAGTTTGAATCTCCACCTATATATATCTCATCACCATTGAAGAACAGTGACTGGTGGTAAGGCTGGAGAGACGACTGAAGAAATAGAAGAAAATAGAAAAATGAACAACGATCTTCAAAGCCAAATCTTTCAAGAACACCTAGCCAGTCAGCTGTGTTCTTAGTTGTTCACATATTCAGTCTTAGGCAGAATAGATCAGAATATAAATATCTTAAGCCTAGTTTGAACGAGTTCATCATACTCCTTGTTCTTCATTGTAAGAACTCGTTCATAGTTGGAAAAACTCATACCCAAACCCAAACCCAAACCCAGAAAGGTTAGGTAAAGGTACGCTTGCTCGAAGCGTGTAATTCGAGTGGTTAGGTTCTTCAGTACCCGTAAACTGAAGGTGTAGGCTTGACAGTGCCCGCAAACTGTTGGAACACAGCTCGGGTTAGAGTTGTGAAGTTGCTTGGTACTTGGAAACCAAGTGGTAGTGAATTACCAGTGAACCTGGTCGTGGACGTAGGAGGTGTTACTCCGAACCACGTTAAAAATGCTTTGTTATTTATCGCTTTGTTTCATGCATGTTACTAACCCTCATGAGCATACATTTCAAGCTGCATAAACTGATTAACTGAAAAGTGAAACAGAGTTTTACAATATATTTGAAGCAACAGATGGACTTTCCAAATCCACCACATTCCGCACACACACACAGCCAGCTGGATCGAACACAGCCAGCTCTCTAAAAAGAGTTTTAACTTGGAAAAGTTTTTAAACCTTGGTGTATTCACCCCCCCTCTACACCAAGGTATCCGTCTTGGGACCAACAATTGGTATCAGAGCAGTGGTTCAAAAGATCATTGTATCTGTGTTAAGTCAGCATTTCTTTGCTGATAGTGGTCACCTGAACAGATCCTTAATTTTTCAAAATCTTTTTAAAATCATTATATTGCATACTGTCATGGAATCTTCTCTGTGCAGGAATCTTCCAACATTCTCAGTCGATGATTATCAGATATGGAAGTTCCGACTTAAAAGCTTTCTGTGCGCGCAAAACGACATGATGTGGGATGTTATCACAGACGGACCCATCATCATCATGAAGTCAGAAAGAAAAGCAGAAACCACACTGAGCCGAACCGCATCCGGCAAGTTGTGAAGCCAAGGAATGAGTACTCTCCAGAAGAAAGAAGACAAGTTGGTTTGGACAGCTACACTCGCAACGTCATCTTCTCAACGGTGACGGAAGCTCATCTCAGCAAGATTATCAACTGTGAGATAGCTAAGGGGATGTAGGACACTCTAGCCAAGCTGTGTGAAGGCTCAGAGAAAATTCAAGAGAACAAATTCTCAGTTGCATGCCAGAAGTTCGACAACTTCAAGCAACTCTCCTACGAGTCCATTGATCAAATGGAGCTAAGATTCTCCAACCTCGTCATCGAGATCGAGACGATCCGAACTGGGAAATATACAGTTCGAGATAAGAACTTGAAAGTTCTTGCAGCTCTCTCCTCAGAATTGTGTACACACAAGGTGGTTCACCAAAGCAGAACTGATCTTGGCAGCATGGAAACGGAAAAATTATTCTCCATCTTGAAAGCCAACGAATTTGATCTGGGAATCACAAGCGGAGAATCATCCAGCCGGATGAATGAAACGGAGCTGAATCCCAAGGCAAAGGAGACAGCTCTCAGTGCAGAGTCAAGAAGATCAGCTCAGACTGAAAAAGTCAGAAAGGAGTTCAAAAATATGAGCAAAGAAGAATTGCACGAAGAAGTTTCCTTACTTGTACGAAGCATCAATAGGCTGGATCACAGCAAGGAAAGGTACAAGAAGATCGTGAAGGTTCATCACGACAAGCAACTCTACCCAAAGAAAAACCCAGCTGAGTCATCCTCCCGAAGAAAGGATAAAGGGTTCGAAACGAGCGAAATGGATTATGATCAAATCTCCTTCTCCGACTCAGATGAGGATGATCACCTTGATTAAGATGTTTGGAACATCTTACTGAATCAACCGACGAAGAAAATGAAGAAACCCAGCTAGCTGACTGGGACCAGCTGTGAAATAAAGACAGCTGGATACAAAACTAAAAACTCAGCCAGTCATATTGCTGAGTACATTGGTCTCAAGAAAAGAATCGAGAAGCAGCAGATGAATCAGCTGGATTTGGGACAGCTGACTTCCTGCTATACAAACGGAGACCTCATCAAAGGAAGTAGGATGCAGCTGAAGAAAAAGCCACCTACTATCAAATCAAGGAGGAACTCTACACAGCTGGAAAGAGAGCAAAATCAAGTAGAATGCCCAGCTGGATTTGGCACAACTGATTGCATGCTAAAAAGAGACCTCATCGAAAAAGTGCTCAGCGACTTCAAGAGATTGCTAGAAATCCTTGAAATCTAGCCAGCTGAGAATTTGGAGCTAAGGAATGAGCTCAAGCAGAAGAATGTTCAAGAAGCTGAAGATGGCCAGAGTTGAATCAAAACAGACTGGCTCCAGCCAATACAAACACAGTTGGAACCAAGGCCAAGGATGTTCCAAAAAGATCGAACATAATCAAGCCAACTTTCAAAGCTCAGCCTTGCCAAAGAAGACAAGTTGCTCAGCAATCTAAAGCCCAAGAAAAGCAGCGGCTCCCAACTGGACACAAAGCTAAAAGGCAACAGATAAATCCAGCTGACTGGAATCAAAATCAAAGGCAGAAGGTCATTCAGCTCAGACATCAAGGTCAACCAAAAAGATACAGCTGAGGATCTCAACTAGACATAAAGCTGGAAATCAACCAAGCTTAAACTTCAAGATTCCAGCAGACGAAATATCAAGCTGGATGTCAAGCTGACAGACTCCAGCTGGGAAATAGACTTCAAGCAGTCAACAAGGTCCAGAGAGGAGATGATCCATTCAAGGACCAACTTTGGGCCCGGGACCACTTAGGTCATCGCGCAGAGCGCGATGAGTTCAATCCGAATCGTCGTTCCGCTTCCAGAATGGTATTATAATAGAAATTTTGATCCTCGAAGTGAAAGTTACATCCGTTTTAAATTCTGCCGATGAGGATCCCTTTCGCGATCTCTCACCATCAAATAATCAGCTGCAACTCGTTCCACATCAAGCCAGGGGAATCAAACCCAGCTGGTAAAATAATTGGAATATCCAATTGAGGGGGAACTCAATCCAGCAGAATCGTCAAGCAGAGTATCTAGCAGGATATACCCAGCTGGATCATCGTGTGTCATCAAGAAGGAATCAGACACAGCTGGACCAGCTCAGCAGAAACCCCAAAGATCTCAAGATGAAGTCATCAAGCCTGGGGGAATCAAACCCCGCTAATAAAACACAATTGGACTATCCAATTGAGGGAGAACCTTGCAAACGGAGCCTTCCCTCAGAGGAAGAAGGTCAAGATGACTCACTCCAAACTGAGTCATACAGCTGAGAAAGACCATCAATTGGTATCAGCTGAAAAAGAAGAGCTAAAAGTGCATCAATTGGTATCAACTCCAAGCTGACTGGAGTTACCAAGAACGGGAAGAAATTATTGCCAGAACGCCGCCACCAGACCTCGACTCTCATTACTCCCAATATCTTTTTGATGAACCAAAAAGGCGGAAAGGATTGAACAGAAAAATGGAAATAGAAATGGGGAAATGATTGAACAGAAAAAAAGGAATCTAGAAGAGGCAAATGGCGAGCTGGAAAGACAACTGGAGAAAGAGTGCAAACTCTCGTCAAAGGCATTTGGAGCAGCCAAGAAGAGTTCAGTTAGGATTTTTGTTTTGTGTTTTTCTGTAAAAATTTGTAAAGGTTTTGGCATCATCAAAAAGGGGGAAATTGTTGGGAAAATAATAAACATGTTTTGAAGTGATACCAAAACCCAGCTGACCCCAACCGAATAGATGAATGTACAAACCTTGTATTGTTTCCAGCTCACCTGTTTGAGCTTATAGAATTTCTAAGTTTACAGGTAGAATCGCTGAAGATAGCAGAAGACTCAGCAGAGCAGACTCAGCAGAGCAAGACCAAGCAGAGTCAAAGATCCTGCAGTATCAAGACCTAGCTCAGTGACGGAAACCCAGCTCAGTGTCAAAGACCCAGCTCTGTGTAAAAGACCCAGCTTAGTGTCGATGACACAACTCAGGTCTAAAACACAGCTCAGGTCAGTGACACAGCTCAGGTTGAAGACACAGCTCAGGTTGATGATACAGCACAGGTCCAAGACACAGCTCAGAGTCAAGACACAATAGAGTCCAAAACGCTGAAGATACAGCAGAGACGTTTAGCAGCTCGAAGACGAAGACCTTCTCCAAGACAAGATCCCGATGTCAAAAGATCTTGTCTGACGCAGTCAAATAAGAGAAGAACTAGCCTCTGCAGATACAGACCTACTTCGTAGGTAAAGGCCAGAAGTCAACAAGAGTAGGTAAGATTCAAACGGCTCTCTTCCAAAGGCTAGTTTGAATCTCCACCTATATATATCTCATCACCATTGAAGAACAGTGACTGGTGGTAAGGCTGGAGAGACGACTGAAGAAATAGAAGAAAACAGAAAAATGAACAACGATCTTCAAAGCCAAATCTTTCAAGAACACCCAGCCAGTCAGCTGTGTTGTTAGTTGTTCACATATTCAGTCTTAGGTAGAATAGATCAGAATATAAATATCTTAAGCCTAGTTTGAACGAGTTCATCATACTCCTTATTCTTCATTGTAAGAACTCGTTCATAGTTGGAAAAACCCATACCCAAACCCATACCCAGAAAGGTTAGGTAAAGGTACGCTTGCTCGAAGCGTGTAATTTGAGTGGTTAGGTTCTTCATTACCCGTAAACTGAAGGTGTAGGCTTGACAGTGCCCGCAAACTGTTGGAACATAGCTCGGGTTAGAGTTGTGAAGTTTCTTAGTACTTGGAAACAAAGTGGTAGTGAATTACCAATGAACCTGGTCGTGGACGTAGGAGGTGTTACTCCGAACCACGTTAAAAATGCTTTGTTATTTATCGCTTTGTTTTATGCATGTTACTAACCCTCATGAGCATACATTTCAAGCTGCATAAACTGATTAACTGAAAAGTGAAAGAGAGTTTTGTAATATATTTGAAGCAACAGACGGACTTTCCAAATCCACCACATTCCGCACACACACACAGCCAGCTGTGTCGATCAAGCTGCCATCCAAATTTGGATCGAACACAAATTTCTCTCGAAAAGAGTTTTAACTTGGAAAAGTTTTTAAACCTTGGTGTATTCACCTCCCCTCTCTACACCAAGGTATCCGTCTTGGGACCAACAATATGGTGAGCAAGAAATTGCAATCTAAATCTATGTGCATCGAGACTACTCTAAAGCAATTGGAAGGTGTATTGTCATTCTTTGAAAAGTATCGAGATGAAGGTTTTATAAAAAGTATGAATATTGCTAAAAGTATTGCACTTGAAATGGATGTAGAGCCTGTCTTTCCAACAAAACATCGTGTAATTAGAAAAAAACATTTTGGGGAGAATAATGAGGACGAAGAAGATCAGTCACCCGAAGAGTTATTTAGAATTAAATATTTCTTGGTTGTTGTTGATATGGCAATTTCTTCTTTAAAGAATAGATTTGAGGAATTAAAAATATTTGAAAGTATTTTTGGATTCTTATATGATTCAAATAAGTTAAAGGCATTAGATGATGGTGAGTTAAGAAAATGTTGTGTTAATTTTCATTCAACCTTTTTCTCATGGCAATTTATCAGATGTTGATTTAGATGATTTTTTCTCTGAATTGAAAGTGTTGCCATTCACTTTGCCTGCTAATTTAATGTCTTCAATTGAAATTCTTGAATTTGTTAAAGCTGCAGATTGTTATCCGAATGTGTCAATTGCTTAGGGTGCCCGCAATGGTTGAAATCAGTTTCAGCTTCCAAACCGCCACATCAGCGCCACATCAGCTTTTGGAACGCACCTACTTTTTTATCTAAACACATTCTACAACAATGAAATCAGTTTCTATTATTTAAAGGGTCCCACTATAATACACACTATCTTTATATATCTATACATATGTTTATCCAATTAATTTTAATTGCATTATTGTTTATATAATATTTACATATTTTGATTATATATTTTATTTAAAATTTTATATTTAATGATTTAATATAATAAAATAAAATGGCATTTCAATTATAAATAATAATTAAATTTACATTACTAAAATTAAAATTACATTACTAAAATTGAAATTACAATAATTGAAAGTACATAAACATTAATAATGAAAACTAAAATATTACTTAATTATGATCATCGACATTGGATTATTCCCAAATATGTTGTGTCAAATCGTATTGAAGTTGGAGATGAACTTTTTTATTTGTTAAATCGTTGTGATTATTGAGATAATTCTCAAATGCTTCGAGGTTATTAGCACCCATTGATATTGGTTGTCGAGGAGTTGCATCTTCTCCAGACCAGTTGACCGCTTCTTCACCCTCATCCTCAATTATCATGTTGTGCAAAATAATACATGTGAGCATTATATTGTTGATATCCTCTTTATCATAAGATCGCGCGGAAACTCGAACTACTACCCAACGAGCTTGTAGCACTCCAAATGCCCGTTTGATGTCTTCTTGCAGCCTCTTGTCTCTGCGCAAATTTTTTTCTCTACGGATCTCCCGGGGCTGGGTAACTCTTGACGAATGCAGCCCATGTCGGATAGATTCCATATGTCAGATAGTATCCATGGTTATACGTTCGACCATTCACCGTGAATTGAACTAGTGGAGTATTTCCCTGAAGGAATTGATTAAATAATGGAGACCCATGAAGAACATTGATATCATTGCTTGCTCCAGTGACACCAAAATAAGCATGCCATATCCACAAATCTGCCGATGCCACCGCTTCAAAACTATTGTAGGACCTTCATGCATGATCGCCTCTTGTATACAATCCTTTGTAAGCGAATGGACAATTCTTCCACTCCCAATGCATACAATCGAGGCTCCCCAACATTCTGGGGAAGCCATGTCTTTCTTCATGCATTTGTAGCAAGCGTTGAGTATCTGCTGCGTTTGGACTCTTGAACGCTTAATTGTCTATCAAAACTTTCCTGCAGATAGTTCCACTTGTGGCGGTCTTCGTCAGATGTAGCTGTTACTTTGGCCTTTTGTTTCGCTTGTCGTTTAGCTCTCTGTTATCCTATCGGACGCATTCGAGGTCCACTATCAGAAGATGGGCTATCTACTTCAGAAGTTTTTGCTTTTTTCTTAGGATTCTGTGGCATTTGTTGAGGAGCCCATTTCTCACAAGTTTGAATAATCTTCCATATGTGCATGTACCTAAAGGCCTTGTTCTTTGGATGATCATTTATCCATGCTTTATTTGCAGCCTCCAGTACATCATCATCGCTTTGTCCGCTCGCTCGCTCGATTGCTCCAGAAATTATTGTAGAGACCTGTCCACTTATTAATATCTGGATTGAGTTTATAGTAATGATTTTGAACCTGCTGGTAACTTTACTCAGTGGTGCCCTCCGGCTTTCACTCATTGTAGTACGCAGCAATTTTCTCCCAAAATTCTCTTCTCTTTTGTTGATTGCCAATTATGGAGTCGGTGCTGGTGTTGTACCAAGCTTTTATAAGAAGAACATCTTCATCAGGTGTCCAAATCGGCTTTGTTGAGTTTGCCTTTCTAGTGGATTTAGCAACATCCACTTCATCATCATCATCAGCAATGTGGATCTGTTCTAGTGGAATTTGTGAAAAATGCTGCGGAAACTGGTAGCTATTTTTTTGAGGTTAGTTTGGTGGTGACATGAAATAGTTGGAATGAATGTTGGATGCAAATTGTGGAGGAAAATTTGATCCAGTAGGAGAGTTGAATGAAAATGGTTGAGGAAAATTCGAACCACCAGGAGAGTTGAAAACAAAATTGTTGAGAAAAATTCGAACCGCTAGTGGGATAGTTGGATGAGATTTGTTGAGTAGAAAAATTGCCTACATTTTGTTGAGTAGGAAAATTGCCAAAATTTTGTTGAGTAGGGAAATTACCTGCATTTTGGTGAGTAGGAAAATTGCCTGCATTTTAAAAGTTGTATGGAAGTGGTTGTTGAGAGTACGTCATTTGATGATATTGTGAACTTGGAAAATAGGAACCTTGAAAATTTTGGGAGCTTGCATTACTAGAATCGGAGTTTTGAGAGCTTGAATCCGCCATTTAATTGTAGTGAAGAAGAAAGGAAGAAAATTGGAGTGTTGGAGAGATGAGATGAGTGAAAATTGGAGTGTTGGAGTATAGATATATATAGAGGATTTTGGAAAAATGGCCGTTGTAAATTTTATTGCCGTTGGGAAAAATTTTAGCCGTTTTAACAAAATTAGCAGTTTATTATAAATATTTTTAATATAATATATAAATTATAAATATTTTTAATATAATATATAAATTATAAATATTTATTATATAATTTATAAATTATTAGTTTTGAAATTTAAAATATCATCATTTGCTCGTTTCAAATCGGATTTTTACGATTTTTATGTCAAATTAAAGCTCTTGTCATATTTAAGAAAAGTAAATTAAAAACCGAAATAAAAAAATAAAATGAAAACAGGTGAAGAAAAGCAAAAAAAAAAATTAAAATTTTGGGTCAAAAGTGGCGGCGCCCCCACGCGCGCGTGTAATGCACGTGTCAACCAGCGCGCGCGTGTCACGCACGCGTCGTGGGTGACGCGCCCAACGCCGACCTTTTCGCTGACGCCGCCCGCCTTCTTCAGCTTTGCACCCAGTTTCGAAAATGAAACTAGTTTCCAGTTTCATATTTTGGAACCAGTTTATTTTTCCCACAATGGTGTATTTGGTGGGTTTCAAATTTTGGAACCCACCGTTAGAGATACCCTTATCGAATTTTATTAACTGTTCCCGTGACTGTAGCATCTGCCGAAAGAAGTTTTTCAAAGCTTAAATTAATTAAAACCTATTTGAGGTCATCAATGTCACAGGAAAGGTTGAATGGTTTGGCAACTTTATCTATTGAGAAAGATATCTTAGAAAATATTGAGAAAGATGTGATTATTAATGATTTTGCATCTGCAAATGCCCGAAGAAATCGTTTCTTATGATATGTATCTTGTGTATTGTTTTGTAGGTGAGGGCGTCGATGTAAAATCCAAAGAAGTTGGTCAGCATATAAGGGCCTATATTTGTTTTTTGACTAGGGCCCTCAAAATGTGAGGAACGGGGCTGTTGGGCGGAACCCTAGCTTGAGTCGCTGCGAACCACCACAACCAGCCTCTCCCACAGCTTTTGCTCTGTCTCTCCCACTCGATGGGAGCAGATGCAACAGCTACTGCTACAATCAACCGCGGTGGCCTGCTGTTCGTCGGCGGGTTGCAGCGGCCGCGCTAGGGTGGAACCCTAGCGCGCTGCTCTCCGTTCCGATCAGCACCATCGCCGTCTCCAACTGCCATCGCCGTTGTTCATCCATGGCAGAAGCTGCCACGAACAGTCGATGGCTCCCGGTCTCTGAATCCTCCATCTTCGTTCTTTCGTTTCAACCGTATAGAGTCGATTTGCAATTTATTTACAGAAATAAAATGAATCTAATCTAACACGATCAACCCTCGTGTAAAAAACGAGCCACAAACAGGCTTTACATCACCAAATACGTAAATGAAACCATACAAATAAACCATGATAATTGGATTCCTGCAAAACGAATCTGACAATCCAAACAACCATAATATTTGATCTAAATACGTATTTAAATTAACCACAATTAAATTAAATTAACAGAGCCTAATCCGGCTCTGATACCAATTGTTGGAACCGATTGAAGATCCCATGTGCCAGGAACATTAGGATATTAATTTAATTTAATTATTCACCGATTAATTAACATGCAAAGCCACGTAATTCAATTTATGAGATTGCAGAAACCATAAATTGAATTTAACTTTTGTGACGAACGTAGAAAACGAATCTGATGTCGGGGATGATCCACGCACTAATCTCTGCACACGATATTAGTTCTTGTATTGATTGAGGATTCGACCCATATATTTTCTAAGATATTCTCTCCTAGATTTGACTATCGATTGGACGATAATTCGTCAAATCCTAACCTCAAACCTCACGCTACTTTTTCAATTCATTCTCATCAATATTTTAATCAAAATATTGCTGCCAAGAATCAAGCATAGTAGGCGCCACTTTTTTTGAGATATATATATATATAGGATTAGTTTAGGCTATCTTAGGAATTTCTAGGATGATTAGAACTGGGCCTCCATATTTAATTTAATTCAAGTGTTTAAGTCTAAACACTCTTAAATTAAATAAAAATATTAATTCACTCTATTAAAGAATTAATATTGAACTATCCGTTCAATCTGATTTACGAATCGGGCTCCTTTCCAATTAATTATTTTCCGTGTTTAAGATTTCACATGTTCATTAATTAATTTAAGCTATTGATAGCTTTCTAATTGATTAATATCTTATCCAAGAGTAGTACAACTCAACTTTATTATTATATCGGAAATTAATCCACTTGCAAGGTTTAATATAATAATTCTTTTGAGCTCCTCAATGGGACATCATCAACTCGGTACACCAAGACACGATTTCTAGCTATAATATTAATTGTCATATAAATAATATTATCACCCAAAATATTGAGGATGTTGAGTTGCATTAACTCTCACTCATTGATAAATCAAAGCAATAATATTTATAAATATATAATTAAATATTATACAACTAGAATTAAGAAATAATAATTCACCGAGATCTTTAATTATCCACGTAGGTCAATATAGGATAATTAATCTCACAGTTGATCCTGTTCAATGTATACGAAATATACTAACATAAGCTAATAGTCAAGACCAACTATTTCAAGCTTATATTACAATTTATCAAATAATTGTCTATTAATTATTTAGATTGTGAACTCTATTATTACTTTATAAGCATTACGATAATATGATCTTCCGTGTGACACAACACACCATATTATCTATAATATAAAGTAATTGGATTTTATTTACATAATATAATGTGAATAATTATGTAAATCATGTGACAATAACATTCTCATTAAAACAGGAAATAATAGTCAATATACAAAGCACCTATAAAAGTATGTTTTTCAGTATATAACTCCAACAATCTCCCACTTATACTGAAAGCATGCTTTTAAGTATACCATATTACATCATCAATCTAACATTTCTCCCACTTATACTCAAAGCATAGCTTGTCATACATTTCAAAACCTATTCCTTTCACGAATCCATCAAACGACTTTGAGGACATGCTCTCGTGAAAGAATCAACTAGGTTTTGATCAATGCACTCTTTCACACCACTATATCTCCTCTCCCTACGAATTGCTCGTATAAGGTAGTACTTTCACTCAATGTGTTTATTTGCTTTTTGGGCTTCGTGTTTCTTTCCAATTTGCCACTGCACTAAAATTATCACAATAAATTGTGACATTCTGAGGCAAATTAAGAATCACATCGAAGTCCAACAAGACGTGATAAATATTGAACTCAAGTCGTGATATTTATGAATCAATTAAAATATGAAAAGAGAAAAAAAAAATTGAATACTAAAAATTGAACTCAAGTCATGGTATTTATGAAACTTAAAAATGTATTCTTTAATGCTTAAAAAACACACTATGAGATGCATAATAAATATTGAACTCAAGTCGTGATATTTATGAATCAATTAAAATATGAAAAGAGAAAGAAAAAAAATTGAATACTAAAAATTGAACTCAAGTCATGGTATTTATGAAACTTAAAAAAATGAGGAGTGACGTAAAAAAAGGATGCTAAATAATGAATTATTATTAAAATTATTTCCCACAAAAAGCTAGAAAGAAGCCATGTATGCAAAATGGTGGATATTCCAAAATCTCCATAAATAATCATCCGTTATTACTTATTATAGATACCACTAAATAAGGAAAAATCAGTTACAAAAAAACAAAAAAAACAAAAACATCCCCCCATTATATACATGTCTAAAAAAATCAACACATCAGCAAAGATAAGTCAATTTAATCTGAGCCATTAATTATATCAAATCAATGGATCATAATGGTTTTTAGTTTATACATAAGGATTGGTTTTTATTTTATCCACCCCTATATACATATAATATTAACCTAGTTGAGCACGCTGTCCCATAAAATTTAAATAGCATATGTCTATTTCTTAAACATAAAAATCAATTACTAATTAATTGGAGTTTTGAACAGAAATCCAGTACAATCAGCAATGATTCTTCTCATCACGCTCCCCCCTCTCTTTGGTGGCAACATGGCTTTCTCCGCCGCCGCCGTCGCCGTCGCCGCCGCGGCCGGATTTTTCTCTCCACGGGAGGAGGCTCTTACCTTTGCCGGCCTTACATAATTCCCACTCTCGTTCACTTTGCGATCTTGCATGGCTCTTAAATTTGATGAATAATGCACTTTAATTAATTTATTGAACTTGATGAATAATATACTTTTGCGATCAAAATGGTGTGTGTGTGTGTGTGTACATATAGATTTATAGAATCTGTGATGTGAGAAATAAAACGATCTCTACGCGGAATGGATTCATAATTCAATTATTTATCGCTATCATTTGGAATTATAAAGCAAAGACTAATTCAAATTTGCCACGCACAACAAAAGAGAGAGAGAGAGAGAGAGAGAGAGAGAGAGAGAGAGAGAGAGACTAATTCAAATTAGTTAACGAAGTTAGAGGCTAATTAAGTTACTCGCTCCAGCCCCTTCAGTTAGCGTAGCTTTTGTTTAGTCTCTTATAATTTTTAACTTCGTCGAAAAGTTAAAGCTTAATTTGATGTAATGCTAGAAATTGCAATTTTTTAATTTGAATAGCATAATACTTTTGGATAGTGTCGCAGACTGTCAGAATTGGTTATTATACTTCACAAATTTAATATATTTATTTAAATAATGTGAAAATTAATGGTCTAAAATATACATACATATCTATTACTAATAGGAAAATAAAGTTGTCTCATCCACGGTGCTCCGTTAAGATTTTCCTTTATTCTGGTAATTTGTCTAATTTTAATTCATATATATTCTAATTTTTATTAATTTCATATTCTTGAAATATCACATGTTTATCTATTAATCACATCTCATATTTATCTTTTCCTCTATTTAATTAATTTATTCTATTACACATATTAAAATAATAACAATTTCGGAATGCATTCTTATAAATCCTTATTTTATACATTCTTAATTCATATATAATAGTATATATATATATTTAATATTATAAAATTGGCAAAGATTAGAGATATCGATTTAATTAGCATGAACCAACGAGACGGTTCAAATATACTTAAAAAGAAGAATTTCTACTAATTTTAATTAATATTAACTTTGTTTAGATTTTTATTGAATAATTTAGCATAAACCAACGAGACGATTCAAATAACATAGAAAGAAGGATTTTTACTAATTTTAATTAATATTACTTTGAAGATGTAAACATTTTTTTTTGCATTTTGGCAAAGATTAGAGATATCGATTTAACATGAACCAACGAAACGGTTCAAATATACTTAAAAATGAAGGATTTTTACTAATTTTAATTAATATTAACTTTGTTTATATTTTTATCGAGTATTTTAGAATAAACCAACGAGACGGTTCAAATAACATAGAAAGAAGGATTTTTACTAATTTTAATTAATATTACTTGGAGTGTTCATATTTTTATCGAGTATTACTCAACGGATTTGAGACGAGTATGTACAGTAAAGTTACTATTTTAACCGAGATTAGGACGAATATGTAGAAAAATTCTAAACAAAATTAGATTTAGAAAATACATAATAAATGAGTATACTCAATTCATTGTCATTCCTAATTATAAATTTAGATACGTGAAATAAAATTAATTTGTTAAATTTGATTAATAATTAACGCAAACAATATCACAACTTCTAAATAAAATATAAAATTATTTTTAAAATGTATACATATAAATTAAAACATAAAGCTATTTCCCTTCGAATTTCGACGGGCTACTTACTAGTATATATATATATATAGAGGTTGGATCAAATAGAAACCAACCCTTATGTAGAAACTAAAAACTATTATGGACCTTTGATTTTGTATAATTAATGGTTGAGATTGAATTTGCCACATCTATTGACTTAGATCAACCGATTTTTTATATAGGGAGATTTTTGTAATTTTGTTTTATTTGTAGTTGAAATCTCCTTAATTAGGGGATTATTCCAACTATGAAACGTACGGCTTATTTTAGGTAGTTATTGGTGTATCTTTAAAAATTTTGTTAATTTTTTTTAGTCACATACGATTATGTTTAATCTAATTTAACGCTATTCCAAATTAAGATCAGGTTAATTCATATTAAAAAAATATTTAATTTAATTAGTTCATGTCAAAATTCGAAACCTAAAAAGATAGTGAATAATATGATATTATTGTTACATGTGTAGAAACTAGTAACAGGGGTGTGTGCGCTAAAATATGAAAATGGTTTTTATTTTTACATTTTTCTATTTCACGAAAGATCTTTACAACTATTTTGATGAAAGTCTTTTTTTTTTCTTTTTCTGTTTAGAATAAAATTATATTTTCTTTACAATCGAAATATAAAACTAGTTATTATTATTATTATTAAACGATGCGCTATTATTATTATTATTATTATTATTATTTATGTACATGTGTTGATCTTATTTGATCTTATTTTTAAATTTCTTACTTGTTGCAGTACATGCAATAGATATATGGAGTGCTTTAAAACAACAACTTATAAAATGTATTCCAATTTGTACACACTAAATCTTCTCCAGTATTTAATGTTTGCCATCATTGATTATAATGTTTGCTCATAATTAATAAAATGTTTCATACACCTTTTATTCATCAGATATTGGAAGTGTTCGATTTACATTTGATCATCTTCCGTCTAATATATGTCGCACATTACATTTTTATTAAATTTACATTTTTTTTTAAATTAATAGAATCACACGAATTTTCATATAAAGTGCTTCCAATGTTCAAATATTTTGAGAAAAAGTACTTGTAGGAGTCTTTCAAATAAAAGGCAATATCATGTTAATAACATAATGTTCTCAAGATTATTTATTAATGCTCTATCATACCCTAGGGATAATATTAGGTGAAACTCATCTACACTATTGATTATATATCAATGGTCCAAATAATCTTCATTTTCAAATATTATATATGGAGTATTTTTAAGGATGTTATTGGTGTATCTTTAATATTTTGGTAATTTATTGGAATATATTATATAAAAACTAATGCTTCGAAGAATCAAATGTAATGTTTTTGTTGCATTATTATTATAATTTTAATATTGATAAATTATATTGAACAAAATATTGTATCTATAATACAATGCAATAATTGATATAAAGTAATGTTGGTTATCATTACAAAAAATGTTTTAGGTCATGTGACATTATGTAATAGACTTATTTTATACAACAGATAATATTTTGAGAAATTAAATATAATGTTGTTGCATCTACAATATAATGTATAGATATAATGTTTTGAGAAATTAAATATAATGTTGTTGCATCTGTAATATAATGCACATATCTATACAACGAAATTAATTAATGTTTCGAAGAATATAATATAATGTTGTTGAAGGTATAATCTAATGCATATATATTTGTATAATAATGCAAATAACGTACGAGACAACACATAATTTAATTACCATCAAATTACAATTGGATCTGCAGATAAAATCCGTCTTACCGGAATACATTAAGATTTTCACATATGTGGTCCCAAAAAAATAATCATTGCCAAAAAGTAACCAAACTGGCAAACTCCACTAGTCCGAAACAGTATTCCAATGATATTACTCAACTATCCATGAGAATAAGATTAAAAAATAATGATTTATCTTCAACATGAGATGCGGAAATTAATAAAGATCTGAAGCTTTTAATAGTCTTCAAGAAGTTTGATATTTTCAGATTAAAAAATTCCTGCACAGAATCAGAGTAAGCGCAAATAAATTAGTACAACCATCACTATATATCACACAAATTTGCAGATTAAAATTCAGAATATAATAATTTATGAAAAACAAAAAATAGACAGACATCTTCAACATGCAACCTTAAAATCACAAATTAAACATTATAATTGCATCAAATAAGTTATCAATTGGAACAAATATATCTGAAACGAAAAATGGATTTAAAAATTATGCAATTTCACCCACAACCAAATACAGTAACCTAAATATATGCATCAAGCAGCAAACTAATATTAAAACCACAACAACAAAAAACATTACAGATACACACCTTCAAGGAGGCGATTTTCTCCTTCAAACATCCTGTTTCGGCTGTCGCATTCTTTAATCTGGGTAGCATGTATGCTTCTAAAATCTTCACTTAATGCTTCGATCTATTGGATATACAGATTTTGGTGGTTGAAGATTTTTGGTTTTCTGGCTTCTGCGCTTCAACGGAAAGAAGGTAGTTTTTTTTTTTTTAATTATTATCAACCGCGTATAATTAGTTCTGATAGGTATAGATTTGTAGCGTGAATTATGGATTGGATAAAATTAGAATTTTCCTTTGTACACAAATACCCCTATCGCATTTTATTAGTTTATTTTAAGAAAAAATATTAAAAAAAGGCAGTATAATTTGGACCATTGATTAGGCTATTATCAATGGTGTAGATTAGTTTCTAGGTTCTACATAAGGTGTGGTTTTCACCTAATCCTATCCCTATATATATATATGATAAAGATTTGGCCTTTTTAACGAATTGCGAAATTAATGTCAAAACAGTCTAGAGTACGTATAATCGCTAATCGTCATGCATTTACTTTATGACATAACTTGGAAAGTTTTTCAAAGTATTATCATATATTTATCTAATTAAGTTATACTAAAATAGTTGATAATTTGACCTTTAATAGAATTATTGCTAATTATTACTCTCTCCGTTCTTTTTTAAGTGTCCTCTGCCGTCAAAAAACGTATACCAAGGATGTAACTAAATTTACATTTGTAACCTTATTAATTGTTTTCTAGCTTTTCATGAAAATCGTCCCTCATTTATTGTTTTATAATTTGATGAATTCAATCTTTAATTTTTAGTCAAAGTGAATATAACTCCCTCTCTCCTACTGCTACAGAATTTTAATTTTTAAACCTTTTCAATTGCATCAAAATATAATACGACCCCCTCTTTCCTACTGTTGATTGCTACAAAATTTTAATTTTTTAAATTTTTTCAATTGCATCAAACAAAACATTCAGTTAGCGCCAAATCATAAGAATTTTGTTATATTAAATGGAGACATCACAAATAGTTGAAACATGCATATTCTCGTAAAAAAAATCAACAAAATGCTTTTGAAAATCATCAGACAACACACACATCTTTTCTGTAATTAAATATAGATACATAACTTTTGAAATAAGTGGTAATGTAATCATGTTTAAATAATGAAGATGATATTAATGGCATAAGTAAATAAAAAGTCATTTTATTGAAGAAGTCAAAAGATTAAATTGCATACATGCATACAATCCAATTATTTTAGTCAATACACGTAAACTATTGAATACAAATGTGAAATATTGAATAGGGATATAATGGGAAGAACTTCACAATTTTATTCTAAATTTTTGAAATAGGACACTTATTTGAAAACAAAAAATTTGAGCTAAATGAGACACTTAAAAAAGAACGGAGGGAGTACTCCTTGTTCACCATATTTATGTCACATAGGCTATGACAAAATTTTTAATAAATGTTAGGTAGGTAGTTTTTTGAAATGAACCTATTATAATGAGTTATTGTGAAGTATAAAATAATAAATGTGTGTGGAGTATTATTTCGGAGAGAAAAGTGATAGTATATTTTTTGTGGACGGTTCAAAAAAGAATCGTTTCAATTTTTTTATAATTCATAGCATAAAAAAATTTATTATCTTAAAATATAGATTCAGAACATATAATTTAAAAAAAAAATCATAAATTGAACTCTCTCATGCTTTCAAATGAAAATAGTAAAACAAATTAGTAATTATAATAATTTTATAACATAGTAAAATTTTAATTTTTAATGAGTATCGGTCGGTTCGGTTAATCGTCAGTTTTAAATACAAAAATAATAAACCTAATCGTTAACCCTCAGTTTTTAAAAATTAGAAAAATAAACTGAAACCATCGGTTTGGTTAACCTAATTTCGAGTTGATTTCGGTACGATTTGTCGGTCAGTTCGGTTTTTCGATTTTCTTTGTTCACCCCTACAGGATAGCTTTCTTGATTACTCCCTCCGTCCCACAACAAGTGGTTCATATTCCGTATTGGATTGTCTCATTATAAGTGGCTCGTTTCCGAAGAAGGAAATAATTACCCCTTCAAAAGTTGTGGGTCCTACCACTTTAATAACCAATTTTTACCCTTCACCTTAATACCGTGTCCAAAAATTTTGAACCACTTATTACAGGACGGAGGAAGTATTATACTAATTAATTCACCTATTATTATTCAGATTTTCCACTGCACCAAATATGCATGGAATTTTCATCGCTTTAGAATTATATTTATGTCTTCTATTATCAATCAATTACTTTTTAATAAGTTTAAATTTATTTAAGCTTATAATTTGGTTATTTTACTAATGTTATCTTTGGTTAAGTCGTAGGTGCATGATCTTAGTTTTAATTTTACTAACAATATATAGGAAATGGTTCACGTAAAAACAAATTCTAAATTTGTAGATATTTAATCAACTCTAATTTTTTTTTTACTTGAAACACAACTATAATAAAGAATTTATCTTGATCGAATAATATTATCCTGATCCGATATTTAGCTTAATTAGACTCTTCTTTGCCCAATTTAAAGCTTAATGCATATTGTTCGTGTAAATTTAGGAGAATGTTGATTATTGTTGTTGTTATTTTGATGATTACTGTTTTACATCTTGCTTTTATGCAATTTGTAGTTGTGAAAGTGGTCAAACAAAGAAAAATTATTTATTATATTATGACGTCATAAATGTATGTCAGCACGCGTCACCTTACAAACGAGTGAGCGCCACGTAGGCCAAAATTCAGAACGACGTCGTGCCGTACAACTCCAGCTAATCAACTTGAAGCAGCCGCCAGAGCAACTATCGTATCTTCCAATTATTTGATCCCAAATGAGTATGAGATACCTACTGCCCTCTTAATTATTTTATTTTATTTTATTGGATATTCTAATTTTCTAAAGAGATAAGGCCAAACATATCTTGGAAAAAAGATACCGAATTTTAGTTCCGCCCATCAAATATTTAAATAAATCGACTATACTATAAAAATATCAGCATGAAAACGACCCCATTTTTTTTTGTAGACTGGTCTTCCATTTCAAACTTTTCTCATAAAATGATAATATTACTGTAGATCAATATATAATACAACATTATTTACAATTTTGGATATTTGTAAATTAATACTCCATTATACAATTTTGGATATTTGCAAACTAATAAATCCAACACATAACAAACATCCCAACATAGCTCATTATTTACACCATGTACCGCAAAAAAGCTACTATCTTTCTTCTTTCTTACTTGATTTGGTACAAAAATACATCCAAAAAACTATTTTCTCTTCCCAATTTTATTATAAGCAATTCATTTTTTTAACATCCGTGTCCGGACATGGAGGCCTTATTGAAATGAGACAGAGAATAGTACTCCCTCCGTCCACAAAAAACACGCACGTTTGGTTTCGGTACGGGTTTTAATAAATGAGTTGAGTTTGTTATCAGTGAAATAATGGTCTCAGTTATTATATATTTTTAAATTGTTTTTAAATAATGAGTTGATTGTGTTTGTGAGAAGCTCACGCTTATTATTTGTGGTTGGTCCAATAATGACAAAATGAGTAAATAATGAATTGGATAGAGTATTAAGATTAAATGAATTGTGTGAATCATATTACTAAAAGGGAAAAGGTGCAAATACTCCCCTTATGTTGGCAGCGTCAGACAAATACCTCCTTAAACTTTGTTTAGGCGCAAATTCACACTTCTCTAAAGTTTTCAGGTGCAATTAACCCCTCACCGTGACGGAAACGACACTTCCGTGAGCAAAAAAAATATTTTTGATTTATTTTTATTTTTGTGGGACCCTCACAATTTCCAACGGATATATACTACATAATCTATTACTATATTAAAGCAGAATAACCGCAATGCATTTTCTCGCCTAAATAATGCTTTTTCCCGCCCAATATTGCATGCGTCATGCAAAATCTTCTCACTGTCTCATCACGCATGACTAATATTTTTTTTCGAGAAGCCGCTTGACTTTCTATTTTCTCAAAGACAACTATATAATGAACTTTCCGTCTTTCCTATAGCTTTCTGTTATTTCTAATGTATATTAACTTTTTTAATAATCATCACACATGCAAATTAGATAAGCATTATATTTGTTCTCTATTTTATTTTTCTTCATAATAATTAAGAAAGCAAATTCACATTTCTCCAGCAATTTTGAGACCTGCAAATTCGAGAGTTCTGTGATAGACAAACAACAAAGCTTCAAAACATTGGGTAAACATTATATTTCTTAAGTGCTGATATATAAATATCAAATCAAGAATCTTAGTAATTACATGAGTGTTAATTTATTGTATATATTATCTCGCTGGTACAACCTAAAATATTTTTATAAATATTAAATCAATAATCTTATTAACATAGGAGAGATTTTTTTTAACGAAGAAAAAATGAAAAACTCTCCCCGTGCATCGCACGGGTGACACTCTAGTTGGTGCTAAAAGCTCAAATTAGGAAAAAAATTATTTCGAACCCTAGCTCACAACTATCAAAATTTAGGTGAGGTTCTCCGATAATTTGCACGAAAAAAGGATGACGAACCACTTGAAGAATATGAAATCATCAATGTCAACAACAAATAGTTGGCTTGGATTGCAAATTATTGGAGAACTTCTCCTGAGTTTTGATAGTTGTGAGCTAGGGTTCGAAACAAATTTTTTCCTAATTTAAGCTTTTAGCACTAATTAATTCTTAGAAATTGTATGGGTCCCACAAGAATAAAAATAAATCAAAAATAATTTTTTTTCCACCGAAAGTGTTGTTTCCGTCACGACGAGGGGGTAATTGCACCCGAAAACTTTAAAAAATGGTGAATTTGCACCTAAACAAAGTTTAGGAGATTATTTGCCTAGGACTACCAACATGAGGAGGATATTTACACATTTTCCCTTACTAAATATAAAATGTACATCTTTTTTGTAGAGAGACCAAAATAAAATTATTTGCGATCATTTTCGTGAATGAAGAATAGTTATCGTCAAATTTAATGCGACTTGCAAGTTGACGGTATTAAAAGCCATAAATCAATATACTCACCATTTTCCGAATATTCCCTGGTCCGTCCAAATTATTTTGGTGGTGGATTGCAAAAAAACGTTGGTACAGTGCACTCTATTCAATTATTTATTTTATTTTTAATTTTAATTAATTAATTTTAATCAAAAACAAGTAAATTCAAATTATGACGTAAATGAAATTTAACAAAGTATTAATTAATTCAAATTTTAAAAATAGGATGAATCGCACCCTGTACAAGATTTTTTTTTTCATTATTTTGACACCCCTATAATTGTTGGCTAAAAGATTTATTTAGATAATTTGTGCCAAAATTTTCTAAACAATAGAATATCTAACTTATATGAAGATGTATCCTTTCCACAAAATTTGTAAACACTAGTTAAATACTCCCTCCATCCCTCAAAAGTATGGTCCAATTAATATTTTATACCTCACATATAATCAAATTTGAACCACACTTTTGGAAGATGGGAGTAATAAACAATTCTACTAAAATTTAAAATTCCAAGATTGGTGAATTTATAAATCAAGTGCACTAAAAAAAACAAGTACCATTATTAGAATACAATAATAAAAAGATTAATTTACATAGAAATAAGTACTTGCTAGTTATCCCATTAACAGATAGTTGACAACAAACATTAAACTGTACATGATTTATTTACTAAAGGGGAAATAGGGAAATTATATTATGGGTGAACATGTATTGCAACCATTTCTCATATAATAATATTTTATTAATATAATTATATTAATATAATATTATGATGTGAGGAATGGTGTACTACATGTATATTCCTAATAAAATTTCCTAATAGAATTTCCCAGGGGAAGTAATAGTGTACGCATACACCAGTAACACCACCACCGTCCGATCTCGATCTCCTCTTTTCCAACTAAAAAAGAGAAAACACACACATACATTAAGAAATAAAAATGAAAGACGATACCTTAATCATTAATGATACATTACCATAATTAACGATTAGGCGCAGAATATCCAGTCAAATCAGCCACGATGCCTTTAAACACATTCCCTCTCGATTTAGGCAGATTTTGCCAAGTTTCGGCCTTCGCCGGCGGCCTTCTCGGCTGGTCGCCGCCGTTGGCGGCGGCCGGAGGGTCTTGCTGCTGGTTGGCTCCTCCCCTACCATTATGTCCACCGCCGTTCATATTTCCTTCACTCTCAGAACTGAGCTACGGGTTAGTGATTTGTTGCGAGGAAAATTATCTACTATATATATATATAGGAATAAAAAGGTGGGATTTTTTTTTTTTTTGCAAACAAAGGTGGGATATTATTGTATGTGGAGCATTTCCCTACTGATTGAAAGCAGCAATCAGTTACCGCCACGTGTTCAGGTTTGAGGAACATCTCCACGTGACTGAAAATAACTTTGTATATTTCGACTTCGACTTTCGAGCAGGTTAATGCTACACGTCTCTTACTTTCTTATGAATTTAATTTATAAATTATGATGCTGGTTTTGCTTTGGCGATATTGATTTTAATTTCTTTATTATGAGAATGGTAAGTTTGAGAAAAGAGATTACAACTAAATATTGAGTGGAGTGGTAATGATGTTTCAAATGATACTTTTTTAAGTTATTTAACCATTAATGCGACTTTTAAGTCGCACAAAAACAAATTATATCGGGCTCGGTCGTATTAATATGTAATTTATATAAAATTTAAAAGGAAAAAATGCATATAAATACATGAACTTTGGTCTCGCTTTTATTTTGTACATGATTTTTGAACTTTTTTCCTAAAATCATAACCTTTTGATTTTGTTCAATTTTTCCATAATTTTAAATTTCGCCCAAATTAAAACTGACTTGGCGCTTATGTGGCAATCGGGCATGTTCTGATCTCTTTGTCGTCCGACAAATTAAACGACATAGTTTTTAAAAATACAGTACAATGTCGTTTCATGCAACATTAGGGTGAAAATCCGTACGTCATACTGCATTTTAAAAATCTGTATTGTTTAATTTGTCGAACGGTAGAGAGGTCGGCACATGCCCCACTGCCACATAAGTGCTAAATCAGCTTTAATTTGGACGGAATTTAAAATTATGAGAAAATTGAACAAAATAAAAAAAGTTGTGATTTTAAGGGGAAAATTTAAAAGTCATGTGTAAAATGTAAGGGGAACCAAGTTCATGTATTTATATGCAATTTTCCCAATTTAAAATGCAAACATACTTATGTTATTGATCTATTATTTCTTTAAGTGAAAAGACTGGGTAGAAGAAAATGAGGTGTGTTTGGGTGCGGTTAGTCTTACCGTATGATTAGGTTCGGATTCTCACTTTTCTTTATATTAATTGTCACTTTTCTTCATGATATATTGTCATTCGATATTTTAATTAGTTAGAGTATCAAAAAATAATTATCACTTTTCATTATGATAATTTTAGTTTGATATTTGAATTAGTTAGAGGATAAAAAAAAATGTCAATTTTCTTCATAATTACTTTCCCAATCCACCAAAAAGACTCTTATTTGCCCATTTCACCCATTTACCAAAAACACTTTCATTTTACTTTTAGGGATATGGCCATACAATCACAATAATTTTAATCATCCAGTCAACTCATTATTTACCCATATATAACAAGTGAGACACTTATTTCACTACAACAATTTTAACTCATTTATTAAAAATAGTGTCCAAACCAAATGTTAGTTTTTTCATTGACGAAGAGAGTATCATTTTTCTTCAAGATAATTATCATTTTTACCCAATCGTGAGAGAAGACTAACCGCGTTTCTTTATGATATATTGTTACTCAATATTTTAACTAGTTTGAGGGTAAAAAACTGAAATAGTAGTAGTAAGAAATTTGTATTGGTATTAAAGTCATTAATGAAGTTACGCGAAAAACATCGACACGGCCATCATAGTCCTTTAGCTAATCCATTAATCTATTAATTAATAAGATTTATTAATTCAATTACTTAAGATTTATTAATTTTTATTAGATTCTATTACATCCTAATTAAACTTTATTAATCTCAATTAAAATTTATTAATTCCCAAATTTTAGTTTATTAATTCTTAGTTAGTCTTTATTACTCCCAATTAAAGATTATTAATCTCAATTAGAATTTATTAATTTTCAATTAGGATTTATTAAGCTCTAATTAAAATCTAATTAAATTTAATTAAATGTTAATTAATTAAAAAAATAGCAATCTCACCATGCGGTTAACCGCATTGGAGTGTGCCTTTAGCAAATGTTGCTCCAACCGCATGCATTAATATTAATATATAAGAAAGTGAGGTTTTATTGGTCAGGCTCCAGAATACGAATTCGTAATACTGTGGAGATAGAAAATATAGATTTAGGAGATATTAAGTGTTTTCTATATTATGTTTTTTTAATGTAAAATAATTTCAATATATATATATATAATAGAAGTGGTTGAAATATATATTTTAATACTAAATCCTTTCTCTCAACTATTAAATTCAACTATTCAAGCCTTTCGATTGATCATATTGGAGATTCTTCAAATATTTTCTCCTCTCAGTCAAAATAGAAGTTTCTTCGATTCTTTTAAGAAAAGTAGTGACTAAGTATCCTTATCCTTAGCTGTATTCTCACTGTCTACCAAGATAAGATGCTGATTTAATTTGCTAATTGCTATATTTTTTCATCTGAAATTTCTACTTTCAAATTTTCTTATGTTGACTGTGGCTATATAATATTGTATATATGTGTGTGTGTGTGTGAGTATATACTACGCCTATATTTGTGTATTAATGCCGCCGGTAAGACTCCATTTTATAATATACTCCCTTCATGAGCTTGTACTGTTACTGTTCGTCACGATTATTAAATAAAATAGTAAAAATATACAAATTAAGTAAGTATGTCTCACTACTTTTGAAGAGCTAAATGTTTCTTTTTTTTTGGAAACATGATAATTTAAATGAGACAGCCCAAAAAAGAAAAGAACACAAGTTCAGTGAGACACATAGAATTATATAAATTTATATAATTACTTAATCTATTGTGTTTTGTTGAAGCCTCAATCCCTTAATTAAAAACCATACTATTGATTATTTGATTTACCCAAAGAAGAATGAAGTAGTGGCAGATGAATAAGTTTTCCATAAGTTCTTTTCAGATATTGAATTAATTGAAATAAAATTTTGCAAAGTCAGTCAGAAAGGTCTTGACTTTTCAATGTAGGATTAGTCTACTACATTTCCAAAATTCCTTTCTTCATCATTTCTTTTAGTTTCTTTTTTCTGCTATGTTATTAGATTTTCGAACATTGATTTTATTTTTTATTTTTTTGTCATATTACAAAACTACTTTTTTCTTCTCGTTTTTTCTCTTCTATATTTTTCAGAGTTCGAAACTTTGATAGTATTTTTTTTCCAAATCAATTAATTAAGGATTTATTAATCCTCAATAAATAAGAGCTCATTAATGTCAAATTAGGTAAATTAATCTTTAATTATGGTTTATTAATATCTCAATTAAAATTTATCAATCCATAATTAATTAGAACTTATTAATCTCAATAAGTGTTTATTAGTTTTTAATTATAGTTTATGGATATTTAATTGCTTGAATGATAGGTTTGCATTTCATACAAAGTAATTTTTGGGTTTATCTTACACATATGTTAGGCGGGAAGGATCTTTTATTCTTGAAATTACATACATTATTGATACTTGGGATTAAAAAAAAAGAAATCATTAATATACTCTATTGGCCTACTTCCACGCCGGATATATCATATAACCCTTTTAGTGTGTTGATGGAACATGACAGTACATTCATATTGCCCTCTGAAAAAATCGA